>BLFK01000862.1:3695358-3712587 GCA_014634185.1 Astreopora myriophthalma | reverse complement strand
CCCAAAAGGAAGCCCAAGGAACCCAAGGCCTGGGAAGTATTCTAGTCCCCATAGACCTTACATGCTGAGACCGCAGAGCTCCGGGTGCGGAACGACACAACACTTCAGTTGTGGTTGTTAATGATTATAGGGAGCTTAAGCACAGGCAGTTTTGAGCGACGGACGTCGGGGGTCAGTACGCAGCTATTACAAGAGCCCACGCGATTGGCTCAGAAAACAATAGAAGCATTCAAAGAAACAACAGAAACAATGAACCCTAACCCTAAAAACAATAGAGCTGCGTCCGAACCGGATCCAATGAAATTAGAGCTTGTAAACAGCTGCGTGGTATGTGAACGTCGGCGGGAAGATGCAATAGGCCATTTCTGAGTTCACTTCAGCGTCGCTTTCAAATCGAGTCCAAGTGCGCAGTCTTTCTAATGAAAATGAATTTTTATTCATATGCAAAGTAAACCCATCACAAAACTTTCCCACTTGGACTCGCTTTGAAAAAGAGGCTGATGAGAACTCGGAAATGGCCCATTTTTGTTTTATTTGGCGTTGGTTTCGCCCATATTTCGAGTACATCGTTCTATGAGAGTAAAGACACTGAGCAGTACACACGTGGTATCTCCAATGTAGATTAGGGAGAGATTAGGGATCTACCTCAATGTAGATTGGGGAGCAGGGTTGGCGCAGTGGTGAGAGCGCTCGCCTTCCACCAGTGTGGCCCGGGTTCGATTCCCGGTCTCGGCGTCATATGTGGGCTGAGTTTGTTGGTTTCTCCACTCTGCTTCGAGAGGTTTTTCTCCGGGTTCTCCGGTTTTCCCCTCTCCATAAAAACCAACATTTGATTTGATTTGTTCTGATTTCAGTTGATTTGTAGTCCCCCCCATTAGTAGAGCACTCGTGCTCGGCTAGATAACCTGAGACTTAAATAAAGTGATTATTATTATTATTATTATTATTATTATTATTATTATTATTATTATTATTATTATTATTATTATTATTATTATTATTATTATTAAAAGTGACGACACTTCACCTCCGGTTGTCATTAGTCGTCCAAAAACGCCTGCGCTTAAGCTCCCTATTTTTATTTCTTGAGAACTCCTTTTACACCCGCGCAAAACCTGGCACGGCACTCGGAAATCTCGGTGTGTCGGTACCTGTGTTTTTCTGACACGGCCTGGTCTATTTTTAACATGTAAACAGAACCGACAGAGGGGCTTATTATGCACCCTGTTAGGTTGGGATTTTCCGGTACCGTGCACATCTCCGGAGGTTTGCTCGGCCATAGTTAGTAGAGGGAGACTAAGGCCAGGTTCAAACGTCGAACTTTACATGTGCCGAACCTAATAATTAGGTTCGGCACATGTAAAGTTCGACGTTTGAATCAATTAGGATCGACACTTTTGTATTAGGGTCGACTCTGCCATTCTATTCGACTGAGCTTGTCGAATAGAACGGCAAAAGATCGACTTCGATTCATACGTCGATCTTCACATGTGCCGAACTTAATGCATACATTATGCATATATTAAATTAGTAATTTTTTTCCCACAATCCCACTAGTTTTTAGGTAGTTGCCATGCGCAGAAGATTACATTCGAAAAAAATGGCGGGGAAAGAAGAACAATCTTGTTCTTCGTGTCTAAAGAATACAAAATATCCTTGTTTAAGGTGCAAGGAATACTTCTGAATGCCCTGTTCTGTCCGAAATGTTTTCTTGAATCTCGCTTCTGAATAATTGTTCCAAGCATTCTCCCACCATCCAGTGTTTCTTGTCAACCGACGACGGGAGCGAGACACAGGAGTGATGTTTCGTTGGGATGAAATAAACAACAAAACAAGAAAGCAAGCGTTCAATACTCTCCTCCTCCGAGCAACTAGGTGGTTTAACGCCATTTGCATGTTAAGGAGCCTTCTTCTTCCTTCACGGATGGCATTAGCGATGAGAAATTCTTCCGAGTTGTTTCCCGCACGATTTTCCGAAAACTCCGCCATGTTGAATCCTCTTGGGTTCATATCAGGTATTAGGTATTAGGTTCGGCACATGTAAAGTTCGACGTTTGAACCGGGCCTAACTATGGGTTCGCACGGTCGAACTCGGTAGCGTGCCGAAAATTCTATATGTGTAAACCCATTGCCGTGCCGTGTTCCGTGTTAAGCGGCCAGTGTTATGTCGAAGAGCGGTCACTGCTCGTGCGATTTTCCAGGCCCGTTGCGAAATTCACAAAAGTAGCTGTATAAAGAGGGAGTGCCGTGTCAAGAAATCATCGCTGGGTGCCGTGCGACGATTTAGAAGTGTCGTTTTTCTGCGTGTGTGAAAGGGGTTCTAGTCTCCATTTAGAGAGACGTTTGCCTTTTAACTACGATACATATTTATCTCAAGCCCGAAGCAAAGAATCTATTCATAAACTATAATGATTATTTTTGTTTTAAAAAAAATCAACTAATTATGAAGGTATATTGTAGATTAGTGGTAATAGTTTATATAGAGCGGTTGTCAAATGACTGTCGAAAGTAATAACGCGATTGCGATTGCTACGCTTAGTGATTGGCTTAAAAATCTCGTGCCAGTTTATCAACCAATGAGAAGGAAAATTTATTTTTGTAGTTTTATATTTGTAAACCCCTTCACTGAAATTTTTATATTTTTATATTTTAATTGAATGAATATGTAATAAAGGTTATGATTTGCGAAAAAAAATAAATGAGAAGGAAAACCAAAACCAATCGCGACTTGCACAGGCGATTTTTGCCCCGCTTTGAGCGAATCACATGCAATGGCTACGAATTTCGATTGGTTCATTGTGCCGTTTTACACCTGCTGTGATTGGTCGGTGCAAACAAAAGGCTTAAGCCTGGTTTCCATATCGTCGTCTCTGTCGTATCAAACTAACCCCCTGCAGCGAGCAAACGACTGGAAGACGACTCAGACGACACTCTTGTTTCTTGGTTTCCAAATAGTCCTTTCTGTCGCTTCTGTCGTTACTCGGCGCGAAGTGACTGGTTCTACCAACCAAACTTTGCGCGCTCGATTTCACTCAAAATGGCGCCAGTCAACGAAAGCGAAAGGCTTTTGGCGTGTTATTTGGTATTACGTTCTCCTTTGCGAAGGAGAAGAGCAAGAGGAGAACGCCTGCTGCATAGATTTGGGTTTAGAGCGATTCTCCAAAGGAGACAAGAGCTTAGAATTTATTATTCTCTAATTCAAGAGCTGCGAATGGCTCACTCTTCGGTTTTCTCAAAAATCGTTCGTAGCTCGATCGAATGTTTTTTGTATTTGCCCACTGCTTGATTAGAATTTAATAGAATTTGATTGAATTTCTCTCCCAGTTTCGGCCACTAGTTTTCTCTGCCTTGTCTATTCTCTTGTAGTCCGTAGAGAATTTCTTGTACAGGCACTCATAGCGTTGAACTTCTTACATGAAAGAAGCGATCGAAGTTTCTGCACTTGCTGAAAAACATGGAAGGGCATTTTGGGATACATTCTGTCGTCTGTCGTATGAGTCGCCAGTGGTGGTTTCCATTCGTCGTATCAGTGTCACTTCCGGTCGTCTCTGTCGTGGAGATAGAACTCGAATCTATCGGGGCGACCGTGTCGCTTCTGTCGTACGGGTCGTCTTGGATTGTCGCAAGAGTGTTTCCATAGAGTCGTCCCAGTCGTATGAGAACTTGTTGGCACGACAGAGACGACCATATGGACACCAGGCTTTACAGCGCTTGTAGGTAACGGATGTTACAGTGGTTGTAGGTTAAAGTTGTTTTATATTCTAATTATCACGTTTACAGCGGTACTTATATTTTTAAAGTTTTGTACTATTTTTGCATATTTTATCACAATGAAAAATATAGGTGGAAAGTCGCTTTACAGAAAAGAAAAATAATTGCATTGAGACATTTCTCGCAATAATTTTAGACACGATAAAAACATGTGTATATTCATAAATAAATAAAAAATAGGGTTCAGTCATTCAGAAATTGGAGGCAGCGTGCTTATGCCAGTCATTTTAGTACATTCGACTTTTAGAAGTGACCAGAGTTGTGCGAATGTGCCATTTCCTGCATTGGATCAAGACCGAAAAATATGTATTTTGCGTTTTCTGATCTTGTCGAAATTCTGATTTAATTACGCCGTAAAACTGAGCAAAACTAGCGGTCATTTGACTCACAACCGAGCTAGTGGGACTGCCAAGGAATGGGGCTATTCCTGAAATGACGTAAATGCAAAGCAGTTTGTGATGACATTACAGAAATAGAGCCATGACTCTCGCTAGCTCGGCCGTGGAGCAAATGACTGTCAGTTTGTTAACTTCACGTAACTTGTGCGTCCCATTAAAAGTGAAATCTCAAGGAAAAACGGCAAAATATGTGTTTTATGGTCCTGAAATTCAACTTCAACAAAAGAAAATACTTTAGGGTTAGTTTCACTTTAAATTTTATGGAAGGCTTCACGTTTTGCTGTTTCGCTATTTAAACAAGTTAATTTCCGGTAATTTAAATTAGAAGGTTCGAAACTCTTCTGGAAGTATCAAGCATTAAGGTTCCCCAGCATAAGGTCAAATCGACGTCATGATGGCCCCGAAAGCGTTGAACATCACTTTTGATTCGCACCACAATGAAAGCAACTTGTCGACAGCGTTCGCTTCTCAAGTAATCACTGCGTCGTTCTCGATTTTGTGTTACCTTGTTGTGTTTGCATTAAGCGCTCTCGGTGTATGCTTCAAGTCGATCGTGAAGCTCTTCTCCTCGCACGCCATGTTGATTTTCTTCCTCATCGGCGGAATCGTGGTCTCTGTGAATGTGTTAAATACATCGGCCGGAAAACCCGTTGTGATGTGTTATCACCGTATAGTCACTGTATTTCTTGTCGGAGTCGTTCTCGTCCTGCTAGGTGCGGTACTGTTCTTTGAGAAGCCTCGAAGCCCTTCAGATCAACCCAGTACCCTCGGTCAAGATCAGCCATCCATGGGGCTTATCCTCACAATCATCACTCTCCCGCTCTGTGCAACGGAACTGTTGATTTTGATTGAGCATCACGCGTCAAGGAACGAACCAAAGGGCGGGGATTTACGGCTCCTGCTCGGACTGAACGAATCGGTTTACATGGCTCAGAAGTTCATTCAGTGTACGGTTTACGTTTGGCTGAGGGGCTTAAAAGTCCGCGAAATCTATAGAGTAAACGCTCGGTTTTATTTCGAGGTCTTAGCGTTGTACAACTTCATCGACTGGTTGGACTCACAGCTGAACTTAGAAAAAGGCGTTGATGTGAACCGAGCCAAAGCATTCTATGGCAAGTGGTTCAATTTTTTGTACGGGCTTTACCAAGCGTTGTTAATAGACTATCGTCTCTTATGCTCACTCCTGTTTCTCGAGCACTCGTTTCAGGTTAAAAACGAAACAGAGAGGGCTGACAAGACTGACTGCCGCGAATATAGCCTGATGGAAGAATTCCCCGAGTCGTCATACCGGAAAAACAGGAATATCGGGTTCATCGTTGGATTTTCTTGTTTGCTCGTCCCGTTCATTTGTGCGCTTTTCTATGTTCGCAAACTGCACCTGACCGTCTGCACACGGGCAGTTGCAACTTTCCTTGGCTCACTTACCGTACTTGCGAGTGGACTGGTCCTGTTACGCAAGAACAACTTTGATTGTGACAAGAAGGATACGGAATCGAAGGGAGTGAAGGTTATGGTAAGTGAAAAAAGTGAACCATCGCAAAAGGTCATTTTCATGATGTCGTAATTTAATTTTGTCCGAAGACTAGAACGCATTGAGGTGTCTTGCTATTCGATGGAGAGTAGAAAAATCTGAACAAGACCGCATTATGACAAAGCATTCTAGTCTTGGTGACGCCAACATGCCAATGGCCTACATTAGCGCTTGGGAAAAAAGTGTTTTGCTTACGAGGCTAAGAACTTCCTGATGAATGATACGTGAAGCTTTTCAAGCGGAAATTTACCCAGACCGGACCGAATTAAAAATATATGTATAGGCAGCGTGCCAGCCTTTGTTGAGTAAAGAATAGCTCTTTCGCTTTGTTTCTATCAGATCTGCTGTTTCGGTGCTGCTGGTTTCTCAAGTCTAATGATCAAAGCAGCTCTCGCTGTATTTTGGTCATATACAACGCAGGACAACCGTGATTACCGCTGGGCAGGAGCAGAACTGGTTGTGCGAGGGCTCACCACGCTTTTTCTGATGTTTTTGTTCCTGAAAGTGGATGCACGGGCCTTGCCTCGAAGGAACCCAGAAGTGAAGATTAACCACTTTCTGGTGCCAGTACTGATGTTTGGGATAATAGCAGATTTTGCTGCCTGTTTAGTGGACCAGCAAATCGGTCCACTCGATCGTTTATACAGGTCAGTTTTGATCACCTTTGAGCAAGTAAGTCAGTCAGTCAATCAATCAATCAATCAATCAATCAATCAATCACCGCATTTAAGCGTTCAATTCACTTATTCATTCTTCACCGAGAGATGATCTCTGTCCATCATGATTATCAACACATCAAGCACTAAGCAGACGATCGATCACCCGTTATTCGCCCCGAGTCAACGCTCACTGGAATCTCTGATCTCCTTTCTCTTGTTCAAGTTTTCGCGCTGTCGAGATTCCATCCGATTCAGTTTCAGGTAGCTTTCTTTTAGAAAGAAAAGGACAGGAATTGGGCATGAACTGTCCGCCATCGACATCGCAACTACAACAGGTTGCAAAATTGGTGAGACACTTCCGTTAAAAAACACCTTTTCTAGCTTTTAACCCCCGCCTGATCTACAATTTAAACCTTTGCCACCTCCCCACCCCCTTTCCCCCTTTCAATGTTGGCTGTTCAAGTTTTCAGAATGATTTTGTTTGCTAGCAACATTGTCAAGGGGGGGGGGAGGGGGGCCACAACGTGCGAGAGGTGAGGTGAATTAATACCGCCCCAAGAAGATAAAGTGTCTCCACAGTCTCCACTATTTTTGCAACCTGTTGTAGCATTTATACCTACAGTTCTCGACAAGTTTCTTTGAAACACTTCACAGCCGGACAATCGGCATTCTACTGTGCCCATGCTCTCGTTGCCTTCTTGTTTCTGCTCTCAAGCAACATTGAGAGGTTGAATAAAGGGACGAGATCCGTATTTGACTGAAGCTGCGGCTTCTGTAGCTAACGAAAATTTGAACCACTCGGGAAACCCCTGTCGATCTGTTCCGCCATCTACCAAAGGGGCCTTTTTTCTTGCTGGAGTTCCTTAAGGCGTTAACTTTCACTTTCCCATTTCGTTTGTAGACGGGAGAACAAAGAACAACGGAGTCTCTTCCTACTGAACGAGATTGGCTCAACCATGCATCTTGGATTTCTCATTCACGCGGGGTTGACCTTTCTCATCATGCAGACGAGATTTGGACGCTCCTGGTCACCCTCCAGGGAACAGTTGACTCCGTTACTTTAACTGAGCAATGAGAGCGACCGCAAGCACCGTCACAGGACATACAGCACTATCCCGCTTCGTGCATGTAGCAAATAAAACTGCGTAGTTCTCATTGGATTGATTAGTTAGCAAAAAATGAAACCAAAGTTTGAAGAGGAGAGAAGTTTCGTGGGGAACTGAGAATTTTTTCATGCTTACATTGCCATTGAGAAAAACAACATAAACAAGATGTTAAGTAATTTTGTCCGTTGTATTTTTTTCGGTAGCTTGATGAGGCGAAAGAACTCAAATAACACGGAGTAAAGTAAAATGCAAACTCAGCTGAAACAGTTGTTGAAATGACTATCGTTTATTGATCATCGGTGGCCAGCAAGGACATCAATCACAGACAGATCCGATGTGGAAAACACTATCATCAGGTCGCACCACAAACCCATCGGAATCTTTGAAATCTGAACTGGAAGTCCCGGCTAGTACAGGGCGGTGCAAAGATTATTAACTCAGTACAGAGAAATGTCGAGTAGAATGAAACATCCATGAAATCACTTCGAAAAACCTCAGTTTTGCCTTCAGCAAAGTAAAATGCTTCATTTATCATTTGGTTTGTCTTTCATGTCAGAATCCTATAAAGATCGATGACACAGTCCTTTCATCTTTTACTCAAATGCTGCGCACGCTCTTTGGGGCGTGGTTTGTTACAATTGTGAGACCATTTTTTTTAATGACGAGGAAGAAACGAAGAAGCGAGACTAAAGAATTGCGCTTTAATGATTAGATTTGCCGGTGCCATAATTGGCTCCTCCAGCTTTCACTAGAATAGATTTTACGTGGTCGTGCTGTAGTTCGTCGGGGTCGCTCGCCAGGACTTCCACTGCAAAATTCTGTGAAGAAATCATATATATGTGTACGCTAAATAAACCTTGGAAACCTCCATCTCTGGGAGTTTGCCGGGGAAGAAACTGCGGAGCGGAAGAGGTTAAGAAGGCTACATTGCGATACCCGAAGGAAAGGACACTTCCGCTTTTCCCCTTAGGCTACAAAACAATCGGGGTTTTCCGCCCTTCGTTGTGGCCGCGAAGGTCTCGCACGATCTCGGGATTTGGAGCGAGCAAGAAGGAGAGAGAAGTTAGAGTAAGGGCGCGCGAGTTTACTTGACATTGCGTTTGGGTACCTTAAACAATCGGCTCTACCTTTAACCTGGATGCCAGAGGTTATTTCGTTCTCAGAGCAACCTTTTTATCAGTGACGAGAGAAAAGCGCTCACGAAATACTCGCCGAGTTTCTTCGTGGCCTGTTGTCGCCTTTTCGTGGCTATGTTGGTACGAAGGGCGGAACCTCTGCCAGAAGCAGGATAATCCTCCTTTTGGTACCGGATACAATGGAGTAACCATTGTTTGTGGATCTCTATATTTTTGTCAACAAGTGTTGTTGTTTAGGTTTTTGTTCCTTTTGTTTTGCGTCATTTGTGTTTCCCACGTGCAGTGAGAGTCAAACATTCGGCGCTCTTTTTCGCTAGGAGAATAAAGAAAAATACCTGGACAACTTGTTTGACGGCAGCCTTATCAGTGCTGACTTTCGCTTTCTGTAGCGGAGGCACGCTTTCCCCAATCCAAGTAATGAAAGCAAATTTGGCTCGTTTGCTTAGCTCGTCACCAGTTTCAATTCTTACGTAACCGTAGACGCGTTCGCCCTCTATCAAATCAAAATAAAATACTGTGAGACCTTTCCATGCATTGGACGCGCGCTTTCAAAACGTTGAAAGCGTATACGTTGACCCTCCCAACAGACTGTTTGCATTTCAGAGATATTACACGGTGGCGAGAAGATATGAATTTTATGTTCTTGCCACGAGAACTTAAAATTCATGTCTTCGAGCTAACGTGCAATTTTCTTTTTATTATACAGACAAAAACACACTAGAGACTAAAACAGTTTTATTCACTTAAAAGCGGGAGATGACGGTCCCGGCTGTTTTTCTTGGTATGAATTTCACGAGTGGTAATTCCCAGTAAAACACTCACGTCTATATAATAAAGAGTCTGTAGATGAGAAGGAATGGAGCGAGACGAGACAATTCCATCACATGCGCACAGGCGACAGACGGTGGGAAAATTGGACTACTTGAAGCTATCTACCTCATGTAACATGTCACAAAAACCATCAGAGTAAGTATAAAGTTTGATAGCTTTCAGTTGGCGATGGCCTTCAAATTAAGATCATTAAGGAAATCAAGTCCGCGAATCGAAAGTAAAGTAAGTTCGTTTACTTTCGATTCACGGACTGGATTTCATTAATTTGGAGGCGATCGCCAAAAAGTATCAAATTTTGTCCTTACTCTACCTCAGAGAACACGTAAAATGAACACTCGAGTTGCAATAGCGAATAAATAAAATGATGGACTAACCCCCAAAATGGGATCGAAATTCGTCATAATCTTTTCCTGATGCGGTGTGAACGATGGTCTTGTCGTCATACTTGAAAATAGCCCTAAAAGAATGAGAACAAAGACTACGAATCAGTGCCGCGTTCACAACTGGACCTTCTGCCGGGAGCCCATGTGATCGGGCACAGTGGCGAATGCACGTGTGAGGGGGGTGGTATTGGGAGGGGGGGAGGTGGCTAAGCCACGGTTGACACCTTGGATAGCCCAACCTGTCTGGCTGGACAGGGTTCGATTGTCAGCTGACTTGCAGGGTACTCTCTGTGGACAAAACCATCACTTTAAGGGACCTGCAATTGTGGCTGCAACACAGGAGGCGAGATATGATTGCCCAACTATTTCAGTGTTGCGGTCAAGAAACGGGAATCACTCTCATTTGAACAAGTCCAACAGTGCCATCTCTTGATTGTATTTATCCTGTTCCTACATTTAGTCCAATTACACTATAAATCCCTCCCACGACGAAATGTATCTCAGTGCATCAACGTAGAGCGACTTTGGCGGTTTGACCTTGAAAAATATTGTTTCATTCGCCAGTAGATTAAAGGATGAAAACGAAGACATCATATTTTCTATCATATTTTATAAGTTTTCTTTTAAGTTTTTTAAGGCCTGGTAGTGATTTTGTGCCGGCGGCATTTCATACAGAAGATCCCCGTCATAATCACTGGAAATCGCTTACTGACGTGACGTTTCTCTAACCCTAGCCCGTCAACAGGCTAGCGCGCGCGGTCAATAGCTTACCTTTTGACCGCGTTCTCGCTACAACAAATTTTATTTCCGAATAACGCCGGAGAGCCTGTTTGCAGATTACTGTTACACCCCCAATCTACGATTTGTAGTTTGTTGACCCAATTGAAAGGGGCGCACCTCGGGAATCAAATAATTCGCTGGGAAATTTGCGGAAGGCAACTTTCAGCTATCAATTTGAGAGGCGAATATTTCATTCCCTAAAATTTTCTGGCACTACGAAATCCGAACAGATCAAATTCTTCTAGCTGACAAAAACATATCTTTAAACGGTCTTTATTCGTTACGGGGAACTTGGAAATGTCCCTTTAAAGGCTTTCAGTTGAATTTTTTCGTTCGTTGCCCCTGAATTGAATACATATGTATGACATAAAAACTGAACTCCGCTATTTCGAGCCTGCGCTGTCTCGAATAATTTTTTTTGTCATGTCACCCAAGAGAGGGTGTGAACATGACGACTGCCTTACGAGGTTAAGAGTGCATTGGTGATATTTGAGCTGTAATGTGTCAAACTATTTGTTGTTCCACAATCTGTAAATATTGTTTCATAAAACAGTGCAGCGCGAAGACTGGAAATTTTCTTTTTATGGCCTCTTCCGTGTGCGTCCAGACGAGACAAGAAATTCAAGAAAGGATGAGCGCATCGCTGTACTGGGAAACATTCCACGAAGAAATCACCTAAAACACGTCGGCCAGCCCGCCCCCTGAGGTAATCGAGGCATTTCCAAACCCGGTGATAACTAATGAGTTGAAGAAAATTAGCCCTAGCTAAATAAATGCTATGTCAAAAGCCAGTCTAATATATGAAGGGAAAATCAAGAGCAATATATTCCATTCATTTCCGCAATTCCCGAAGCTACGATTTAAACATCTGCCCATGCATTGTCATCTCTGATACAAACTACATGCGCCCGAACTAGGCTACCGCTTTGGAATATATTTGCCGAACTTCGTACCAAATATATTTTAAAATATATAAATTGATTATCGTCGCTCAAAAAAGCTAAAATACATTTCTATGAAAAAAATAGAACGTTTCTTCTGTGGCGTGGGGCCAGTTACCGCGTTATATTAACAGCAACAAGCCGGCTGGTACTTGTATAGTATGTCGCAAATTTGCAATGCGATATATTTTTTTTCTTCCACCGTTCCAGAAGGAACTTGTTAAATCACTTACCAGTTCGAATCCACTTTATCATCTCCGACATCAAGATACGCTTTCGTCATCGCCTCTTTATCAACTGCCGCCATGGTCGTTTATAGAGATTTTAAGTTCTCCTCGTGAAACTTTTTCACGTGCGAGTTGAACCGGGTATGATAGATTTATCAGTCTCGTTCGACACTTAATATTGTGACGTCACAAAATGTTAATAAGCGCTAAGAGCAATTAGCGAAATTTGATCTTGCGCAGATATTACGACACATTAAAGGTCATCAAAATAGAATTAACTAGAAGTAAGAAGCTTCATGAAATGGAATGCTGGAGAAAACTGTCAATGTGATGAGAAAGTTGTTTAATGGTTTATGCCTCAAACAGTTAGAAACAGTTTGGAAGGGCTTTTGAGAGTCTCTTGAGAGTTTGCCGTTTTTAGCTCAAAACTATAGGAGGAAATATATATCTAATACTCCTCCACAATTCTTTCGCCATTTCTTGGGGTCGAAAACATCATTATTTGCCAGTTGTGCACCGCATCTTAAAATAAGTTCAGTGCAGTAAAATTGTCATTGCTGATGAAGTTAATTTTTGTACAGTTGTAGCGCAACGTAATAATAATAATAATAATAATAATAATAATAATAAGTTTATTAATGCTCCCAATGGGTTCTTCCGCAATAATTTACAAAAATAAGTAAATAACTATATCTAAAAACGTACAACAATATGAAACTATAATAAATATGATACAACATAATAGATTTATTTAGAAATTGTATAAAAATGACTCTTAGCTTTAGATTTAAAACTGTGTAGGCTTTCACAATTAATAATTTCTTGAGGGAGCGTATTCCAGCATTTCACCGCTCGATATATAACAGGGCGCTGACCAGGAGCTGTATTGAACACTGGGATGTCTAACTTGTTCTTATTTCTGGTGTTTCTCCCATGAACAGAAGCACGTGTGTTAAAGCGTGAGCTAAGATACTTTGGGGCTAATCCCCTTAAACATTTAAAAGTTAAAATTGCATCGTAAAGTGCCAGCATGGTAGGCACCGAGAGCCATCTGAGATCGTTCAATACGGGTGTTATATGTTCGTATTTTCTTGTTCCTGTAAGGATTCTGCCCACAAAGTTCTGGATCTTCTGTAGCTTCGGCACATTGGTTAGTCTTGCTAGTGTTAGCCCAAACAGTTGAACAAAAATACAGCTTACCGGAATACTAGAGATGTAATAACGTTCTCTAAAGTTCTCGCGTCAAGAAGATGCTTAATCCTGTTAATTTGGCATAAACTAGCCATGCAGGTAGACGTGATATTAGTGACATGTTCATTATAGCTAAGAGTTGTATAAAAGTTGCGTAGCGCCTGGGCTCCTGGCAGCGCTAAGGCGGCAACCCGCGGAGAAGGGGGGGGGGGGTCCCGCACATGAAAGGGACGGGGATGCTCGTCGGAAATTTCAAATTAAACCCCTAAAGGAGACCAATCTGGGCGTGGCCCAAACTTTTCTTTACCCCTAAAAGAGACCATTTTGTTTATATCAGGTTATGGGCTCCTGGTTTATATTAAATACATATATTTTTATTTTCGAGACGCAAAAACAAAATTGTGAGCACAATAGAACCTGAAGTATCGGAAATGATGAACGTGACGAACACAAAAGTGAAGGAAATGGATCATAAATAGGAATTCACTGACTACCTGAGTGATTTTGGGTCAGAGCTGAAGCGATTCCAAAGTTATATATTTTCGTGTTAATTGGTAATATATGTAAATAACCCTCGCAAGATAGTGACTGCTAAGAATAAATTGAGTTATTGGGTCAACAATTACTAGTGTAGGTTCCTGAGCACGGTGTATGAGTAACACATGCGTAACAGAAGATCACAGAAACTTAAGGCAGTGTTATTTGAAGGTTAAAAATTGGTATTTGTAAATTTCATATTCATAGAGGATGATCCTCTCTTGGATGGCAACAATGTATTGCGGAAATGAACAAGCATTTGTTCTTCTCGAAGAAAATGACAAATCGACGGAGCCTGACTAAAGTATTTTATCTTTTCCCGCGCCCAACCGTTGACGCCAATTACCATTCCGTAAGCGAAACACTATTTCTTTCTCAAATAGCGCCCAGCTGTTGCTTATATTTTCCCTTTTCCTCGAGTCTGGCAGGGTCGCATGATGGTCAGCAGAGATCTAAGAAAAGAAAACTCCCGGATGAGCACTTTTGGCGGGAATCATAACCTTAAAAAGCGAACAAAGAAGAATTTTAATCAATCATCAACTTTCCGGCACAAATCCTGCCGAGGCCGAGAATCGCTGACAGAGAACAATTGGAGGAATAAGGACACAGGTAAATGGCTCTATTTTGACTTCATTTTAGCGTATCATGTTCGAGTTCGATTGTTATTTGTGTTTATCGCTACCTCATTGTCGGCGAATAGAATGATCAGTTTCACTTCCATTCAGCTTGTTTTCATATCGACTCGATGGTTAGTACTTTCACAACAGATCAACGAACATTTGGCTTGTCCTCCCCGTGTCATTGAAGGCATTGGAGTGAAGGTAGTCAGTCTGCGGATAAAACAGAGTAATTCTGCCGCTTCACATGCCCGAGATATTCTGCACCTTCTAATCAGACGCAACGAAAAGAGCAGTGGCGAGCTTCGGGAAATATAAAATTCTGTAAAGCATGCTGATTTGCCAGTGAAGAGCTTTCGATAGAAAGCCGAATTTTTCGTGTAGCAGTAAGTTTCAATTGCTGATCTTCTTTGCAAACGGAGATTTCTTTTCTATCTTTCTTCTTCTTTTTTTTTTTTTCAATATTGCAGATGATTTGCATTTGATCGTGGTCGCTGATCGATATTCGATGGCCGCGCAATTGCAAGGGCCCCACTTGTTGGGCAACAAGACACCAAGCAATTCAGGGTCGGCTGAAGACGCTTACTTAACCCTGCATATCACACCATTGGAGACAATCGAATCGGAGCGCACTCCCAACACACCGCTTAAAGTAAGTTGACGGGACGAGACTCGTAACTGAGTAAATGTGGACAGTTTATTAACTCCGTGGCAACGCGTTCAATCCGCGAGACAATTAACTTAATATCGTCCCTTCGAGCAAGATTCGAAAAAAGAGGATATATTCAAGAGGTAAGACCTGATCTTTTAACACACAACGAATAAAATGACTGCACGAGCAACAATATCAATATTTTAACTCTCAAAACAGGAATTGTACTTTATCGAAATTCAACAACTTTCTCAACACTATTCATGACTCGAACAGCTGGCCCTACGTCATCGGATCATTATTTTTGTAGTCTGCAATGAAAAAAAAAAAGAATTTATTGGAGTACAACGTATTCCACTAATACTTCCACGGGTTCTTTTTGTTGTTATTTTTCAATGTGTTGTTTGTTGTTGCAAACTGGAAATTATGCACGTGTTGTTCATTTCTCTAAAGCACCCGCTCTTGAGTAAAATAATTTGTCAAATTAGTTGAGGTTGCACTAAATAACTAAATACTTTGGGTACACTAGCACCATTTTAATGAGCTTTCGCCACTCCCCTCTTTCTGCCATGATGAATGATGACTGATGAGAGTTACTGGCATGAAAGTCCAGTATCACTCACTAGTTGGGTCTATGAATGTTGTTCCCCCACCCGCCCCCCACGGTCTAACTATGCTTTGGACCCACATGAAGCAACTGGGAAATAATCTCATTCTTACTTCTCCAGCAGTGACCACTAAACTGCAGTCTGCAGGTTACACTAAAGGTGCATTTACATGGTAGAGCTTGGTATGAAGTTGGCATGGTACTGACCTAAAGTAGAACTTTTCCAATATTTTTTTGCGAAGCAACAGTGAAATTTTAATCCATTCCATGACAGGACTACAGTATAGGTGCCTATGGTCCTGTCAAGGAACAGATTGAAGTTCGCTGTTTCACTCTTATAGAAGGGCGCTTTTGGTCGGTTTGGTGCCATATTTCACTCTGTCATGAAAATCGGTTTTCAGTGTCACCCTTGTGAAGTCACTTGATTTTAGGTTTTGGGTTTTGGTTGGTTTGGGACCATATTTCACTCTGTCATGTAAATCGGTTTTCAGTGTCACCCTTGTGAAGTCACTTGATTTGGGTTTTATTTACCCCTACAGCTGTACATGTAGTTTGCAGTTACACACCAGTTAATAAGTTAACACTGCTACATAATTGGTTGAGCTGCTTTGGGGTCTTGGTAAAGAGTAGGACTTACAAGTACATCTGGAACTACCAGGGACAATTATTTTGTTCTTTTTCAACGTTAACCATGGATGTTTACCCAAAGGCAATTTCATTCTAGGAAGATTGTTTATTGTGGTTAAAATTTATTCTTGGTTTAAAAATTTTTAAACTAGTTTCCTCTTTACAGTTTGTGTCATTGGTTTACGTTATGTTAATGAATTTGAGACATTTCTTTTGAACCAGGAAAAACTTGAAACCATAACATTTTCTATTCATGGACATCACACAGTTCCCCACAGAAAGAAAAACTGGCTAATTTAGCAACAACTACCGAAAAGTAATAGTTACATGTAAGTTCTTTAACATTTTTCGGTTCGCTATGAACCAATACAAGCGTTAATGCTTTGTTGAGGTCCAATTTTAAGGTTCTTTCAAACTGACTCATAGTTTGCTGATCTTACGTGTGTGTGGTAGAAATGGTGCTGACCATTTCAACCTTTTTTTCTAATCTATATTTCTTTTCTGTTTGATCAAGATTGTAATACATCTGAATGTTCATAATGAGAAAATAAAAAAGCATCATGCTACAGTGTAATTATGGGCTGCACTTCTTTTTAGTTACTGACATTATTCAGTGTTCCAGTTGAATTTTTGAGGCCGGGTGCCAACAGGGAATCTGAGGGAGTCAAGCTGGGGTCAATACCACCAACGGGTCTCTATGCATTTTCTGTAGTGTATCACTTGATTTGTCGTGTCAGGTGTTCACCTCTGTTGGTTTTTTACCCAAGACCTGTCTCTTATCTGGAACACTGATTATTTTATTCCATCATATTCTTTTCTGCTAGGATCCTGCTTTAAAAAAGAAATCGGGAAAACTTGTGTCGAAACGTAAGCTGTTTCTCCAAAATGGACAAAGTGTTCAGATAAACAAAGGTACTAATTAACAATACGATGTCTAAAATAGATCTTTTTGCTTTTCAATTTTTTAGTGATGTGCATAGATCCATTAATGTTAATTTTGGACATGCACTATACAAATATGTATTGTTATTGTTATTCATTATGCTATTGCTATTGTTAGTTATACATTTTTTATATGCACTCTATTAGTTATGTATTGGTGTAAGTTTCAGCAGTGAATATACCATTTTCGAGGTGCGGCTGCTAAGCTAAGCAAGCATTTTTTTGTGCCTTTTTATCTTGTTTTTACACATTGCTGTGCACTTTATTGATATTCACCGCTGAAAATTATACTA
>BLFK01000862.1:3664436-3669436 GCA_014634185.1 Astreopora myriophthalma | reverse complement strand
GAGAACAAAGACTACGAATCAGTGCCGCGTTCACAACTGGACCTTCTGCCGGGAGCCCATGTGATCGGGCACAGTGGCGAATGCACGCGTGAGGGGGTGGTATTGGGGTGGGGGGGGGGGGGAAGGTGGCTAAGCCACGGTTGACACCTTGGATAGCCCAACCTGGACAGGGTTCGATTGTCAGCTGACTTGCAGGGTACTCTCTGGACAAAACCATCACTTTAAGGGACCTGCAATTGTGGCTGCAACACAGGAGGCGAGATATGATTGCCCAACTATTTCAGTGTTGCGGTCAAGAAACGGGAATCACTCTCATTTGAACAAGTCCAACAGTGCCATCTCTTGATTGTATTTATCCTGTTCCTACATTTAGTCCAATTACACGATAAATCCCTCCCACGACGAAATGTATCTCAGTGCATCAACGTAGAGCGACTTTGGTGGTTTGACCTTGAAAAATATTGTTTCATTCGCCAGTAGATTAAAGGATGAAAACGAAGACATCATATTTTCTATCATATTTTATAAGTTTTCTTTTAAGTTTTTTAAGGTCTGGTAGTGATTTTGTGCCGGCGGCATTTCATACAGAAGATCCCCGTCATAATCACTGGAAATCGCTTACTGACGTGACGTTTCTCTAACCCTAGCCCGTCAACAGGCTAGCGCGCGCGGTCAATAGCTAAGGAATTAAAGACAGCGGGGAGAAAGGACTTAACTTTTGACCGCGTTCTCGCTACAACAAATTTTATTTCCGAATAACGCCGGAGAGCCTGTTTGCAGATTACTGTTACACCCCCAATCTACGATTTGTAGTTTGTTGACCCAATTGAAAGGGGCGCACCTCGGGAATCAAATAATTCGCTGGGAAATTTGCGGAAGGCAACTTTCGGAGCAACTACAGAATACAGGGCCACACAGGGCCATCACATGCAAATTAGTTAGAAGCTTTTGTAGAACGAGACACACAACAAAGGGAGCTTTTGTTATTCAATGATATGGAAATAAGTGGCCCTGTATTCTGTAGTTAAGCCCAACTTTCAGCTACCAATTTGAGAGGCGAATATTTCATTCCCTAAAATTTTCTGGCACTTCAATTTTCAGCTACGAAATCCGAACAGATCAAATTCTTCTAGCTGACAAAAACATATCTTTAAACGGTCTTTATTCGTTACGGGGAACTCAGAAATGTCCCTTTAAGGCTTTCAGTTGAATTTTTTCGTTGGTTGCCCCTGAATTGAATACATATGTATGACATAAAAACTGAACTCCGCTACTTTGAGCCTGCGCTGTCTCGAATAATTTTTTTTGTCATGTCACCCAAGAGAGGGTGTGAACATGACGACTGCCTTACGAGGTTAAGAGTGCATTGTTGATATTTGAGCTGTAATGTGTCAAACTATTTGTTGTTCCACAATCTGTAAATATTGTTTCATAAAACAGTGCAGCGCGAAGACTGGAAATTTTCTTTTTATGGCCTCTTCCGTGTGCGTCCAGACGAGACAAGAAATTGAAGAAAGCATGAGCGCATCGCTGTACTGGGAAACATTCCACGAAGAAATCACCTAAAACACGTCGGCCAGCCCGCCCCCTGAGGTAATCGAGGCATTTCCAAACCCGGTGATAACTAATGAGTTGAAGAAAATTAGCCCTAGCTAAATAAATGCTATGTCAAAAGCCAGTCTAATATATGAAGGGAAAATCAAGAGCAATATATTCCATTCATTTCCGCAATTCCCGAAGCTACGATTTAAACATCTGCCCATGCATTGTCATCTCTGATACAAACTACATGCGCCCGAACTAGGCTACCGCTTTGGAATATATTTGCCGAACTTCGTACCAAATATATTTTAAAATATATAAATTGATTATCATCGCTCAAAAAAGCTAAAATACATTTCTATGAAAAAAATAGAACGTTTCTTCAGTGGCGTGGGGCCAGTTACCGCGTTATATTAACAGCAACAAGCCGGCTGGTACTTGTATAGTATGTCGCAAATTTGCAATGCGATATATTTTTTTTCTTCCACCGTTCCTGAAGGAACTTGTTAAATCACTTACCAGTTCGAATCCACTTTATCATCTCGGACATCAAGATACGCTTTCGTCATCGCCTCTTTATCAACTGCCGCCATGGTCGTTTATAGAGATTTTAAGTTCTCTTCGTGAAACTTTTTCACGTGCGAGTTGAACCGGGTATGATAGATTTATCAGTCTCGTTCGACACTTAATATTGTGACGTCACAAAATGTTAATAAGCGCTAGAGCAATTAGCGAAATTTGATCTTGCGCAGATATTACGACACATCAAAGGTCATCGAAATAGAATTAACTAGAAGTAAGAAGCTTCATGAAATGGAATGCTGGAGAAAACTGTCAATGTGATGAGAAAGTTGTTTAATGGTTTATGCCTCAAACAGTTAGAAACAGTTTGGAAGGGCTTTTGAGAGTCTCTTGAGAGTTTGCCGTTTTTAGCTCAAAACTAAAGGAGGAAATATATATCTAATACTCCTCCACAATTCTTTCGCCATTTCTTGGGGTCGAAAACATCATTCTTTGCCAGTTGTGCACCGCATCCCTTAAAATAAGTTCAGTGCAGTAAAATTGTCATTGCTGATGAAGTTAATTTTTGTACAGTTGTAGCGCAACGTAATAATAATAATAATAATAATAATAATAATAATAATAATAATAATAATAATAATAATAATAATAATAATAATAATAATAATAAGTTTATTAATGCTCCCAATGGGTTCTTCCGCAATAATTTACAAAAATAAGTAAATAACTATATCTAAAAACGTACAACAATATGAAACTATAATAAATATGATACAACATAATAGATTTATTTAGAAATTGTATAAAAATGACTCTTAGCTTTAGATTTAAAACTGTGTAGGCTTTCACAATTAATAATTTCTTGAGGGAGCGTATTCCAGCATTTCACCGCTCGATATATAACAGGGCGCTGACCAGGAGCTGTATTGAACACTGGGATGTCTAACTTGTTCTTATTTCTGGTGTTTCTCCCATGAACAGAAGCACGTGTGTTAAAGCGTGAGCTAAGATACTTTGGGGCTAATCCCCTTAAACATTTAAAAGTTAAAATTGCATCGTAAAGTGCCAGCATGGTAGGCACCGAGAGCCATCTGAGATCGTTCAATACGGGTGTTATATGTTCGTATTTTCTTGTTCCTGTAAGGATTCTGCCCACAAAGTTCTGGATCTTCTGTAGCTTCGGCACATTGGTTAGTCTTGCTAGTGTTAGCCCAAACAGTTGAACAAAAATACAGCTTACCGGAATACTAGAGATGTAATAACGTTCTCTACAGTTCTCGGGTCAAGAAGATGCTTAATCCTGTTAATTTGGCATAAACTAGCCATGCAGGTAGACGTGATATTAGTGACATGTTCATTACAGCTAAGAGTTGTATAAAAGTTTTGTAGCGCCTGGGCTCCTGGCAGCGCTAAGGCGGCAACC
Source organism: Astreopora myriophthalma (assembly GCA_014634185.1). NCBI lineage: Eukaryota > Metazoa > Cnidaria > Anthozoa > Scleractinia > Acroporidae > Astreopora > Astreopora myriophthalma. Next base: position 3,665,949 of record BLFK01000862.1, on the reverse strand, counting down.
CGCGGAGAAGGGGGGAGGGGGTCCCGCACATGAAAGGGACGGGGATGCTCGTCGGAAATTTTAAATTAAACCCCTAAAGGAGACCAATCTGGGCGTGGCCCAAGCTTTTCTTTACCCCTAAAAGAGACCATTTTGTTTATATCAGGTTATGGGCTCCTGGTTTATATTGAATACATATATTTTTATTTTCGAGACGCAAAAACAAAATTATGAGCACAATAGAACCTGAAGTATCGGAAAGGATGAACGTGACGAACACAAAAGTGAAGGAAATGGAGCATAAATAGGAATTCACTGACTACCTGAGTGATTTTGGGTCAGACTGAAGCGATTCCAAAGTTATGTATTTTCGTGTTAATTGGTAATATAAATAACCTTCGCAAGATAGTGACTGCTAAGAATAAATTGAGTTATTGGGTCAACAATTACTAGTGTAGGTTCCTGAGCACGGTGCATGAGTAACACATGCGTAACAGAAGATCACGGAAACTTAAGGCAGTGTTATTTGAAGGTTAAAAATTGGTATTTGTAAATTTCATAGCTTCGAAGTAATTTAGGATGGCACAACAGAGGATGATCCTCTCTTGAATGGCAACAATGTATTGCGGAAATGAACAAGTATTTGTTCTTCTCGAAAAAAATGACAAATCGACGGCGCCTGACTAAAGTATTTTATCTTTTCCCGCGCCCAACCGTTGAGGTCAATTACCATTCCGGAAGCGAAACACTATTTCTTTCTCAAATAGCGCCCAGCTGTTGCTTATATTTTGCCTTTTCCTCGAGTCTGGCAGGGCCGCATGATGGTCAGCAGAGATCTAAGAAAACAAAACTCCCGGATGAACACTTTTGGCGGGAATCATAACCTTAAAAAGCGAACAAAGAAGAATTTTAATCAATCATCAACTTTCCGGCACAAATCCTGCCGAGGCCGAGAATCGCTGACAGAGAACAATTGGAGGAATAAGGACACAGGTAAATGGCTCTATTTTGACTTCATTTTAGCGTATCATGTTCGAGTTCGATTGTTATTTGTGTTTATCGCTACCTCATTGTCGGCGCAATAGAATGATCAGTTTCACTTCCATTCAGCTTGTTTTCATATCGACTCGATGGTTAGCACTTTCACAACAGATCAACGAACATTTGGCTTGTCCTCCCCGTGTAATTGAAGGCATTGGAGTGAAGGTAGTCAGTCTGCGGATAAAACAGTAATTCTGCCGCTTCACATGCCCGAGATATTCTGCACTTCTAATCAGACGCAACGAAAAGAGCAGTGGCGAGCTTCGGGAAATATAAAATTCTGTAAAGCATGCTGATTTGCCAGTGAAAAGCTTTCGATAGAAAGCCGAATTTTTCGTGTAGCAGTAAGTTTCAAATGCTGATCTTCTTTGCAAACGGAGATTTCTTTTCTATCTTTCTTTTGGCTTAACTACAGAATACAGGGCCACTTATTTCCATATCATTGAATAACAAAAGCTCCCATTGTTGTGTGTCTCGTTCTACAAAAGCTTCT
>BLFK01000862.1:3645854-3659129 GCA_014634185.1 Astreopora myriophthalma | reverse complement strand
GAGTTTTCCCACCCCTAGCCCTCGGCTCCCCAGGTCACTTTTTTTGTATTCTCCCCATGTTTTTTTCAATCCAAGATGGCAGCTATGGTATGAAAGGATGAGCGTTTGAACCCCAAAATACGCACTGCAGGCTAGCAAAGTGCAGCAATATAAAATACTGTTTACGTGGTAGTCTCTTGCATTCTTTTAAAGTTGCATGTATACATGTAATATTCCAAGGGTGTAATTTTTAAGGCATCATAGAATTAACCCTTCAAAATTTTCAGTCTCACTGAAATTTAGTTTAGAAGTTTTGTCACTGTGTACATTTTTTCTTCGTTTAAGCTCCATTTTCTCTCTTGGTATTCTCACTATTACACGTCATTATAAACAAAAAAAACATTGAAGTAAAGCTTAACCCAGGACAAAGCTGAACTATGACATGATGTATGCAATAAATGGTTCACTCTCCACTAGCTGACTAGTTTTCCTGTCTGTAATGAAGTTATGGACTTGCTACCTAATACCTGAACCTGTAAATTTACAACTGCTCATATTGAATGCACAAAACTGCATGTATACAGCTGTGGGATCCAAGATGTCCAAAACTTATCAGTTTCAGTTCCATCTGCTAAAACTGTTGTTTTGGAGAACTTTCCCCCAGAGCATTCCATCTTGAGGATTAGGTGTGCCAGTAGCCTTGGGTCTGTTGCCCAAATTGCAACAACAATTTGCCCTGCTTCCCAATGAACTAGCAATATCTGTGAACAAATTTGAGTGAAAGTGTGAAATTTTAAGGTTGGACACCCCTCCATGAAGCTTGCAACTATGGTAACCTCAGGATTGTCCAGGAGCTGGTGTGGTCTGGTGCTAATGTGAACTGTCCAGGTTATGAGGCCATTACTCCATTACATGATGCTGTTATCAATGACCACATTAAGGTTGGTTTCATTGAGTATGTTGTCACATCATCGAGGCTTTGCCATTTCCCATCCCGGGCTAAAGATCAGGGTTTTTTTTCTTAAAAGGATGCAAGTTTGATCAAGTGACTGAGATGGGGCCAACTTTTATCATAATGTAAAGTTTGGCAATCTTATTAATTTCCTAAAATTTGTGGTGCTCTTTTGTATCATAATTATGTTCTGATATCACACCTGAGACAGCTGGATATTACCCAGTTTTAGTCAGACATTGTTTTATGGCCTGCTATAATTATATGCAACTTTGTGATAAAATTCCCCTGGAGAGTTTTCCAATCCATAATAATTTTATAGACTACACATGTAGCAACCACAAATAGCCAGTAAGTAAATTTACAAGTTTACAGACATGTAATATATACATACCTTAGCCCCCAGTTCTGTTTTAATCCTGACTATTATTGCTGTAATAGTATAATAGTCTATAGTCGATGCTACACATGTATGTAGATTATTGCTTTATATAGTCTACAGTCAATGCTGACTATTTACTATTATGTATATACATATAATTTATGGGTAAATAAAATGCCTGTCTGTCTGTCTGTGTTTGTCTGTCTATCTATCTACATCTATACCTCGCCACCTACCTACATGTACATAATCCCGATGCTCTCATTTACTGCTATTGCTTAAACAAGTATCTTGAGAAACCTGGTGCTTTGAATCTGGCAGCCATTAAAATTTTGTTAAGCAACAAATCAACTTCAAATTTGCTGTAATCCAGTCAAAGCCTTCTACTGTGGATGTTATTTGGTAGCATGTATAAAAATGCCAACTACAGAGCGTTCTGTCCTTTTTATTTTCAGGTTGTCAAATTTCTTTTAGAGAATGGAGCAGATCCTAAACTGCAAACATCACAAAACTACAGCACAGCTGAGTTAGCAAGGTCAGCAGCAGTTTTTGGCCTCGTCTGTCCTGAGCAGAGCTCCAGAGACAACTACGCTATCAATGCCCAAGAGTCACAGGTTCTTTATCAGCCTTCTCAGTTTGACGACGCTACCTTTAACTTCCAAGGAACGAAACTTAATGGGCTTGATGGCTCTTACGGTAAACAGGAAAGCTGTGAACCAGGAGTACATGTAGAGGCAAAAAGTAATGTGCAACCTGTTATTTCATATGAGGGTTCTCAAGACCACAAAGTGTGTTTGTCCCCTCCGGAGGCTTTTCAAACTCTTCCAGGAAACCACTGTGGCAACCAGTTCTTTCACATGCAGAATTTTCAAAACTCTTACGATTTCTCTAAAAGTGCTCTTCATTTTGCCAATGAAACGAAGTTCAAAGGAAGCCAAGGAAAGGAAGACTTGCATCCAAGCTTGTCATCTTCAAATATTGTAGAGAGGATCCACCAGAGGGCGGGACTTTGTCAACAGTCTTGGAATTACAATGTTGATTCCACCAAGGTAGAATGTAACATAACTGAAAATGCGAACACAAGCAATGTCACAGAATCAGCCTCAGAGAACCATTTTCAAAACCATACAAAGGAATCTGCAACAGATATAACTTCTCTAAACAGTTTGGAGGAATCTATTGCAACAGAAACTCTTGTCCGAATGAATGCAAGTAAAGTTTTTTCTGCAAAACCTGATGTGACTGTAACTTCGGAAAGTGAGGAGGACACATTAGTACCAGAGAAATTAAATGAATGTCTTGATAAGGCAATGATTGAGATTTCCACGTACTTAGAAGCCAGTCAAAATTTTAATGTGCAAGTGCCGTCAAGTGAAGGTGATGTGGGCAGTGGTCGTTCTGGTTTGTTAAAAAAATATGTAAGTACCGCTGATGATAGGTCATTTGCTCATAATGGTAGTCCCCAAGAGAGTCAGTTGGGATGTCAATTAAGGCAGGGGGGTCAGCAGTCTGCCTCCAGTGCTCAGAATCAGGAAACTGAGTTGAAGGCAAGTGAAAGCAATCTGTGCAATGGCGATCAAAACCATACTGGAACTGGATGTGGGGGGTGCCAGCCCATTGGGAATTTCACAAAGATCAGGCCAAGAAATGAAAAGAAAAAAGATGTAGGAGTGGAGAGAAGTGGCAGGTCTGGGAGGCGAAAGAGGACGTCGACAAGGTCTTCTGAGAGCAGTAAGCATGAAATTAATCGGAGCTTGGCAAGAGAAGAATGCACTAACCATGTTCGCAACATTACATGGAGGTCAGAGCTGCCCAAATGCAGGTACAGCTTGGCAGATATTTCTTTCTGTATTCCTGGATATGAAGACTTCCTTATAAACAGCAGGTGTGGATCAAAGTCATTCTTGAACGAGGTGAGTCAACTGCCCACAATCAGGATGTGGCTGGCCTTTTTCCATCAATTCAAAGCAGAATAATTAGATTAGAAAAATCAGAGTGCTGACTTAAATGCAAGGGTGGTGCAGTCTTAAAAGTCCTTGAATCTCAACAGGGCTCCTAGAAAAGTCCTTGAATTTGAATGTGGTGGATAAGAAAGGAATTTCGTTGCTCTGTCTTTGGCATATTTCTTTTCAAATAAATAAATGTCCAGTCACTTAGGAGCAAAATAAATTTGAGCCAAGACCAAATTGGCCAACAGTTTTGAATGCAACCACATGCCACATGGTCCACAAGGCTTTTTTATTTGGTCTTTTGTGGGGTTTTCCTCAGCAAACAACGCTGACAAAGTGTGGTTTTAAAATTAGGCAGTATTACGTTGTAAACATACAAATTGGTAAAACAATGGCCCTTATGTTTTGTAGCCTAATACCTTTTGCACAAAAGAAAAAAACTGACTCCATGTAATCATGAGGAATCATTATTTTTCAGAAAGGCAATGAATTGACAAACACGAGCCAGTTGGATAAGCTTCTCTCTCAACACGACGCTGAAAAGGTCAGTTGTGTTCCTTTATTTTTGTCAAACTCTGTTGCATTTACCCGAGGAGTTCTTGCATTTTCTTTTTTCTAACGCTAGGTACGTGCTTTGTGTTTACTTTATTACAGGTGAAACTGCGCATGACCTTGGAACAGGAGCTTGTGCGCCTGTTTGGAAACTATGCTCGCAGGGCAGCTGGTTACCAAGTACCTTATAGCGTATGCTCCGTGATTATGTCACAGATGAGGTCAGTTGGAATGAAGGTGAGTTGTCCTGTCTTCAACCTTAGGCACCCTTGTTCCTTGCACACATCGCTAACGTCTGGAATGGTCAGCATTAGATAACATAGGGTGAAAACAGTTTTCTGCGTCCGCAATGATGACAATCCCCACTTCACCCCTTGCCCTAACCATGACCGCTGGTCACTAAATCTACCTCACCCTACGTTATTTATCTATTTGATGCTGACCGTCTGGAATCCAAGTCGACTCGGACTCACTCGATTGGTACCCAACTCGGGGTCAACTCGTACCATCAGCCAGGAACCCCTTTTGAAACTTACAAATCATTTAGACGCCACTTAACTTTAACCGTAACGGCATCTCTTGATCTTGTTTGTCGAAAAGAACAATATCCCTGGGTATTTAAGCGCAAGCAATTTCTTGGGCACTTTATGATAAAAAATTTAAATAAGCACGTTTTCAGAATTTTAGGGTATTGTATTCTACACCCTGTGAAAAAGCAGGCCAGAGACAGACCTCAGATAAAAGTAGACCTCTCGTTAATTTTGTCGGTTGCGCTTTGGTTTTATTATCAACTCAAACAACGTTTGAGAATCAGTATTCTTGTCTTTCCTTTCAGAGAGTCAGCGCACCGGAGGAGTCGCCTTCAACCATTAAACATGATGTTGACAAGATTCTGGACAAGTTCGACAGGCTTAAGGTATTATTTGATCTGGAAGAGTAGGTTTCAGTTGAGTTTCTAAAGTGATGACCCACTTGCTTTGGTTTGTGTTTGCGCTAGAATTGGATCAAAAAAGTGGCGCGAACTTTTAAACCAATCAGATGCAAAAGTAAAACTAATTGCGACTTGTAGTCACCCTCATTTTCCCGCGCTTGGTGCCGGCTGCGTTTACTTGCTTTGCGTTCTGATTGGCTAGTACAACCACTTCGGTTTTTGGTTGGCTGAAAGGCGTATTTCCATCAGAACACGATTGGCTATTTCCCGACGCTCACTCACTTGAAAAACGCTCTATCAACTTATTTGATACCAAATTTTAGTGCTCGAGACAACTCCCCACTGATGCGGAGTAACCCTTGACTCTCCAACTACATACTTCCAACACTCTTCCGGCGGCTTTCTTGAGCATGGTGAATGGAAAAATTGTTTTGCCATTGTCTAATTGAACGGTCTTATTTTCTTTAAAGGCGGAGATTTTAAAACGACAAAATCGAGAGATCGAAGTGATCCTTGCATTAGAAAATTTCTGGATACAAAGCGCTGGTAAGTACTATGAATTACATAACGCGAAATTAGAAATAACATAGTGCGTCGAAAAATGTGCCTTGATAAAGGAAAGACCCAGTGCTTCTTGGGCCCGTTGTAAACGATTTATTATTCTTCAATCCATACGAAGGTTATTATTAGCATAGTTTTTAATTGCGGGAATAACATTCGCCTCTCTGGTTTGATACATGGAGTTAATGGGCATAAAATACTGAGATCTACTGTCAAATCTTGTTTCCTACGGGTTATTCTTGTAAGCGATTTGGCGGGCCCTTTTAAACAAAGAGGATCGAGTCATTCATTGCTTAATTTATTTTAGCGTCCGCTAAATCTAGATCTTTTCTGAACACGTTTAGAATTAACCAGCGATCGCAGAATAGCAGCAAGATGTTCCATGACCAGCGAGTCACCGCCAGTGTACAGCGAAGACTTTGAGCTGTTACCTGCCAAGTTTAATGAATACTATGAAGACGTTCTGTGCGCCACCGACTGAGCGGTTATCAAGCTTAGCTGCCCTGTTCATCTTAAAGCTTTTTTTCTCTTGATGCATTAGGTTGACATACATATATGTAAACTGAGAACTCCACTGCGTTTCCAATTTTGCTTTGTGAAAGCGCCTCCTACACTTGCCATGTGTGATCTACTTCTGAACTGATCACGTGCTTCTGAACTCTTCTAATTAAAATCTTCGGCAATTGTGTCCCAATTTTTATGTGCTGGAAAAAATGCAGTAAAATGAAATAAACCATTATAGCGAAGTATTTCCGAAGTACAGCTTGCGTGTACGGTCGTTAAAAATACACCAAGAGATGTGGAATAAAAAAGCGATGTTGTTACATCCTCCTGTCGAATACATCCCATACGTTTTTGCATCCAGTTCACGTACTTGTTAGATTTGTCAGCTGATCGGCCATGCTTCCGACTTCATGTAGCTCATTCTTAGGCGATGGAGTTGCCACTCGCACAATGGCCGCTGAAAATAACACCAGCAGTGCAAATATGAGCCACCTTAGCCTGCGCGCCGTTAAATTTCGTTTCTCCACCTGTGTCATCTCGTTCCCATGAACACTAGGTTGCCTGGGAACTGTTTCGTTACCAATATTAACTTTAGAGAGAGGCTGCCTGGTTCCATTGTTCATAGCCCTAAGTGGGGCGCTATGGAGGCTGAGTAAAGAGGATGAGCGGACGATCCAAGACATGACAGGGTCGGGTGGGTGCGTGAATTCTCGTACTGATGGGTTTGCGTTCACAGAGAAGAGCGACGAGGTTCTCGACAGCCACGAAGCTACGAGATCTACAGACAAACGGAGATTTAGTCATTATTTGTTAGACAACACAAGGAATTACAGTGTTATGGCTTATTACTTTGGCGGAGGAGCTCAAGTTATGGTGCACCGATGGCTATGACCATATATGGTTGGCCTCAGATTTGCAATTGGAGTCTTATGCGCATGCGTAAGCCTGCTGATCAAAGCAGAGGAAACGTGAAGGCAACGAAAGCCAATGCGAATTGTGTTCTTTGCGGTAAGACTAAGTGGGGAAGGAAGGTCATCGTATACGACAATGTAGCGGGGAATTCTACGAAAGCTTTGAACAGGAAGACCGCCAAACAACTAGAGGAACACGAAATTCGATTTGGTAGGAAACAACTTCTTATTGGCTGTTAAAAAAGTGGAGAGTCGGTACTAGAGAAACGAAAGTAAATATCACTGGAGGCGCAGGTCTGAGTTTTGATTGAGTTATGATTTGCCTTTTCGGTAATTTTCAGAAATTATTGCTGTTGATCTTTTGCTAATTAGCAAGTCAATTTAAGCTCGTACTTTTGGCCTCCATTCGTGATTATGGGAAGGATCCTTACATGAGCGTAGCCAGGGGAGGGTTCTAGGGGTTCCGGAACCCCCCGTCTGGGCTACGACGTTGGCTTTAATTCTTTAATTCTAAGGGATGAGATCCTCGCTTACAAAAAAAGCGAAGGTAAGAGTGCGACAACGGACAATGTCACGGGCTTTTTTTAATTCGTATTTTCAGCCATTTTTTCGCTCCCTGTCTCCCTTTCGAGTAAGCTAGGACTGAATCATCTTACTGTCTTCATCTCCGTCGTCGTTGCCAGCGCTCCAGCTCAATCCTGATGCAGGCCTTTTTAGTGCCATTCTAATAAGAGACTAACGAGAGAACAACAAATCCATAATAAAACTAATTCCAACAAGAGGCGTTCTCGTGACGACGATAGGCCGCTAAAGATAGGGAACATTACATATAATTGTCAAGAGATGTCCAACGTCATTTTGAGCAATAGAAACAGGTGTGAGCCCTATTCCTCACCGTCTTTGTATACTTGCCCCAGTCCATTCTCCGCATAATAGGAATGAATGCAATTGTCTGGAAACAAATAATTCAAGGGGAGAGAGCTTAGAGTCGAGTAACGCTATGTAAACGGGATTTTGGCTGCTTTTAACCTGGATTAGCGAGAGCCATGCTTTGAACAACTTGGTCCAGAAGGTACTTGCGACGATGTCCGGTTTTTCACCCTCCGTTTGCCAAATTAGGGCTTTGCAGAAGCCCATGACCAGCCGAGTCAAGGTTGATACTTGTTCTTATCGCTTTTTAACTTTCTGCGTCGAATGCTAATGGACGCGGACGGTATATCCACTTCACAAGACAGTTTCTTTTAGTTCGGTTTGGCGGTCTGTTCGGTGTATTACTGAATTATAGAGGGCGATCAGAGAGGCCGGAAAACGAGCAAAACCCGCGAATGGGATAAGAGGAAGTTAAAAAAAGTGGCCGTTTCACTAACATTCTGACGGATGTTACAACATTCCCGAGAACAATAGAAATGTTGCGAGATGTTGCATGAAAAGTTTGACTCAGTTCAAACTTGAGGCAACATGTCGCAATACTTTTGCAACATGCCACAACAGAGTGGTCAAATAGACGCAACATGTTGGGCGCGACAATGTTGCATGATGTTGCGTCTGTTTGACCGGGGCTTTAAAATGAGGAATTGCTTGGCGCAAAATAGCGTTTTGCTCACCTGAAAACTGAGTCCAACAGTAATACCCCACCAGAAACCTATTAGATGAGACAAAGCGACGAGGAAAAGGTCGATAATTGTAAAATGGCGCGAGATCTAAGTGGGCCAAACGGTGGGAGCATAAACCCGATATCTGTCGAATAAACCTGGCAATTGAGACTATTGTAATTCCACCCCTCCCTGGCTAGAGTGCTGGTCCATCGTATGATTACGGAATGTAATAGAGGTGATTAGAGACATCACTATATGGTAGCCTGCGAGGCAGATCTTTATTCGTCGAGCTCCCCACGGCTATCCTATCCGATCTACCCTTTTCGTATTTCTGTCTCTCAGTCTATGCACATAAGGCTTCAAGCAACCTACCTTCCAACCCAACTTTGAAGGCATAAGAGGCAAACGTGATGCCTAGTGGCAGAGCCCCGCAGTAATAAAAGAGGAAGTGTATGAAAATCCCGAGCTTTGGACGACCAGATCCACGGATAATGCTACAACAGATCATCTAGAATAGGTGAAAGCGAGAGAATAGATAATCTGTAACTGGACATTGAAACCTCACATAAAGCTTGTCCAGAGAAACTCTTAAAAGCTCTGTTCCGTCGGTGTTAGGTTGTTAACTGGTCCGTTTATCTCCGTGGTCGTATATCACCATCTTTCTCACGTATGGTACGTATTTAAAGCGCACGTCGAGTTGCATAAGTGTCTGGTAAAATGCTTTTATAGGATGTTTGCTGTACCTGTATGCTTACGAATATTGCAAATCCTGCCATAGCTGGAGTAACCTTGCTGACCAAGCTCACAACCTCACTGAAATAGAAATGTCATAACAAGTAAGATTGTTCTTTATGCCGGAGCAAATACATTATAGTCAGTCGATGATAGAGCGGTTTTCAGTTGAGTGTCGCAAAAGTAACACTTCAGTTATTACTCCGACGAATCATAGCAGGTGTAAAACAGCGCAATGAACCAATCAAAATTCGTAGCAATTCCATGTAACTTGCTCAAAGCCTGGGAAAAATCGCGCGTGCAAGTCGCGAATGATTTTGGTTTTCCTTCTCATTGGTTGATAAGCTGGTGCGAGATTTTCAATAGGCTGCTCAATGGTTGGGAGGAGATAAAGCAGCTTGTTAAGCGGACATTCGTTTGATTCGCAGATAACATAATGGCGTCGAGGATCTGTTACCATAGACAAACCTGCTAGCTGTAAAAGCTTTTCCAAGCTGGTCTTTTAGAGCGATGAGAAATATGGATAATATACCTGTAAAACAACCTATGTAAAAAGATCGTCAAACACCATTTGTTAGAACGCGAACAAAAAGGGGAATGGTAACTAACATGATTGACTTCCGGCGAGTGTCGCAAAATCAATGGAAAGTATATACCGTAACCAGTTTAGCCAACCACCTGAAAGCCGGTGCCAAGCGCGGGGAAATTTGTTCGACAAATCCCTGTTGAATTTGGTTTTACTTCTTTGTGGTTTCCGAGAAATTCTCGGGCCAATCGAAAAGCTTTGCAGTGGAAAGCCAAGGAAATTGGTTAATTCACTTCGGTAACTCAACCGCAAACTGCTGTGTTACGAAGGAAACCTACATGTAAAGCCAACGGACACTTTCATGATATGCTTTGCCGCGCAGAAGTGACGCTTTCTCAGAGTGTTTCTCACTCGGACACTAACTGCGATGGACAGACCCAAAGGAACCTGGGAAAGGTAAAAAAAAAAAGGGTTCTTTGTGAGTATAACCACAGATGGTAGTAGTCTTGGTCGCAGACAATTGCCCGCGAAGATTCGGTCAGTTCAATGGAAATTTAATTGTCTTCCTTTATTTTATAATGCGATCATTTCTCGAAAAAGCAGATTAATTTTATAACGTACTATATTTGCTCTTACCATATACACAAGGCTCGCATACTGCATCAAAATACCGTGAGCTGCTAACTGCAGATTTCCAAAAGAACCTGCAAAAAGTGTTATATGGGAAATACAAGTAACATTTTGACCCTCGAATTGCAAGATTAGATCATGCTAATTTCATACCAGAACGAATATCGACTCAAAAGCTGAAGTTGCTAATCTCAGAAAGCCGAGAATACCCTGGGGACGAGGTTGAGTCGGATTTAGGGGGTCCGACGGGGCCAACCGACCATCAAGTGGGGGAGGGGTGTGGGGGGTGTGTGCTCTCCGCACAATTTCTTCGGCCCTCCTTCCGAATTCTCTGGATCCGCCCTGAAGAATTCAGCTTTTTCCGGGCTCCTGTTAGGGCCTGAAATTCACAGCCACGCGGTCTTTGCTGCGAGACATGCCCTGCGAACGTTCAACTTCTAAAACAGCGCAATCTCACTGAAAACTCGTTCGAGCATATCAGTGTATACTTACCAACATAGAAAGTTCCAGCTTCGATACTCATCCACTCGATGCAAAGCATAAGCAAACCTGGCACCGCTAACGTCGTGAACCGTCCCCAGTGCTGCAGGCTCTCCGTTGTCCAGCCTTGGCGAAGAATGAAATAGTGCTAATTCACCCAACACAGAACATTTTGTCAAAGAATGAAACAAGGCTAATTCACTCAGCAAAGACCACTTTGCCTTACAACAATAATATAATTTGTTTCAATGTCGTCAAATGCAGGGAGGGGCAGAGGAGGAGTAGTAAAGAAGGGACAGTATAGAAATGTTTGAATTTTTTAGAAGGCGAGGGGAGGGGGGTGGTGGGGAACCAGAGTACCCGGATAACTTCTCTGAGCAAGGGTAGGAACCACCAAACCGAATCAGCGGTTTCATTCGCTTGCTCACCTTCAGCAGGCCACGTCTTCTTGTAAAGTTGGAAATATATCACATAATAAAATGCAGCTGCGCCAATGAAAAGACAGTACGTCATGCAAGACGCCAAAGCCACGCCACTGAAAGAGAGGAAAGTGCAGGCGAGAGCCCCATATAAGGAGGAGCGTTCATCTTCACCATTGGGGACCTTAAGCAAAGGCGTTTTTGAGCGACCTACGTCGACCGGAAGTGAAACTTGTTCCCTTTGGCACTGCCTTGACGGAACCGCATTTGTACTGCTCAGCATCTTTACTCTTATAGAGACGATTTGCTACAAAATTTGGTCAAAACCACTGCCCAAGAGTACGAAACGTCCACTTCCGGTTGACGTACGTCGCTCAAAAACGCCTTTGTTTCTGCGCTAACACAAGAGTGGACCGAGCTATTTTTGGAACCACATTTCGCGCGCTTAGAAACACAGACACGTTCACCCAGTCAAATGCCCTTAAAATGACAGCGATTTTCAGCCTATTTTGAAGGGCCACCCGCTACTCCTGTGGGTGTGGCCCTGCCGACCGCAACCTATGGATTCTCTTACTTGTGGGCTCCTTGTGCAGGTTACATTGGTTTAACTGAGAAAAGGCCCAACCAGCAAGTGCGTTAGACCGGCTAAGCAAGCAAAAAACCCAAACGGGACGAATTCGAAGCATATCAATAACATTTTGCCAGATTCACCTACCTGAAACCAATGTCGGCTACTTGAACTAACAAAGCATTAAAGAGGACGTGCATAACGTTTGCAATCGCGCCTACGTAGACCATGGGTTTCAAAATACCCTGGAATTAAAAAGGAAGACATAGCAAGCGGTTACACATCGGAAGAGCAATTACTCCTGGAGTGAGTTTAAGATATCGTGAAATATAAGTAAGGGTGGTTAACCTATTTGTCCCCTTTCTTTTAATAATGTTCTCAACTTACAATAACATTAATAGTAATGGTAATAATAATAATAATAATAATAATAATAATAACATGCTCATTCTTCCTCTTTTCGTTTTTTTTTCCTTACCTGAATCTGCAGATAACGTTGAATGAGAACAAACGCGAAATCTGCCTAAGAGCAAGAATACAAGAAGCTCGATGTAATTAATTCAACCGTAGCCTTTTACGAAATCAGCTGCGTTTGTCGCATTTGAAGTTTTGCGACGAACGTGAGGCGATTGAATTTTACCTCTTTACCTCTTTAAACTGGTAACAATATATTTTGTAAGGGTCGCGGCAGATCCATGTAGCTGACCATGTCGCTGTTTTCGAAAGTATATTATGCAAGGGTGGGAAAGCAGGGACAGCAAGTTAATAACAGGTGAACCAAAACCTCTCAGGGAGTGCGTAAAAGTCTGTAAGTGAAATACACTCGCTTTTAATATCGTCACTGAGTTGTTAACGAAAATTCAAGTTGTCACATATCATGGTTCAGTTTCAACCTCATGCTTATACACTTAAGCCTGGCTCCACACACCTCTCTACGACGTTTCCAGACGTGAAACAAGCACAAGAAAATGAGCGATACGCATGCACAGTAACGGTGAGCATTTGCGCTTATGCCTACTTCACGTCAGTTCCCACGTGGTTTTTCTTATGCTTATCATGCTTATCGCACGAGAGGGAACCAGACGTTAATCCTCACTAGGTTCATTGGTACCCAGACTCGTTTACTTACAATGAGCGCCGGGAACCAAACGAAGACAAACAACTGTGAAAGTCTGAAACAGAGGGAAAACTGAAGGTAACACCCTTTAAATACACCGCATAATGAAATAGAATATAGCTCAGTGCGTATCTCAGGAAAGCCATAAACATAGCTTTCTCACGAAGCTGTTTAATGTCAGTCTTCCACAAATTGGAACTAACAATCATTTTCTAACTGACAAAACTGCTATTCTCACTCGTTGTGACGTTGGAGTCACGGCATTTACTTCGCTTGATTCACTGACTTGAAACTGACTCAGAATCAGATTTGCGCCGACAGGGCGTGGCCGTACATTTACCTTGCTGTCTCATATTCCTGCTTTCCAGCCAATAGCAGCGGTTCGGTATTTGTCCAAACGGCCCAAACTAACAGCACTGCGATACCTAGAAACCAGACTCCCCTCTGAACCACTACACCCACCAGCCTATAGTTGCGGGCGTAGTGA
>BLFK01000862.1:3633620-3645844 GCA_014634185.1 Astreopora myriophthalma | reverse complement strand
GGGGGGTGGTGGGGAACCAGAGTACCCGGATAACTTCTCTGAGCAAGGGTGGGAACCACCAAACCGAATCAGCGGTTTCATTCGCTTGCTTACCTTCAGCAGGCCACGTCTTCTTGTAAAGTTGGAAATATATCACATAATAAAATGCAGCTGCGCCAATGAAAAGACAGTACGTCAGGCAAGACGCCAAAGCCACGCCACTGAAAGAGAGGAAAGTGCAGGCGAGAGCCCCATATAAGGAGGAGCGTTCATCTTCACCATTGGGGACCTTAAGCAAAGGCGTTTTTGAGCGACCTACGTCGACCGGAAGTGAAACTTGTTCCCTTTGGCACTGCCTTGACGGAACCGCATTTGTACTGCCCAGCATCTCTACTCTTATAGAGACGATTTGCTACAAAATTTGGTCAAAACCACTGCCCAAGAGTACGAAACGTCCACTTCCGGTTGACGTACGTCGCTCAAAAACGTCTTTGTTTCTGCGCTAACACAAGAGTGGACGGAGCTATTTTTGGAACCACATTTCGCGCGCTTAGAAACATAGACACGTTCACCGAGCCAAATGCCCTTAAAATGACAGCGATTTTCAGCCTATTTTGAAGGGCCACCCGCTACTCCTGTGGGTGTGGCCCTGCCGACCGCAACCTGTGAATTCTCTTACCTGTGGGCTCCTTGTGCAGGTTACATTGGTTTAACTGAGAAAAGGCCCAACCAGCAAGTGCGTTAGACCGGCTAAGCATTTTCACTGGTCGGTGCGTAAAAAACCCAAACGGGACGAATTCGAAGCATATCAATAACATTTTGCCAGATTCACCTACCTGAAACCAATGTCGGCTACTTGAACTAACAAAGCATTAAATAGGACGTGCATAACGTTTGCAATCGCGCCTACGTAGACCATGGGTTTCAAAATACCCTGGAATTAAAAAGGAAGACATAGCAAGCGGTTACACATCGGAAGAGCAATTACTCCTAAAGTGAGTTGAAGATATCGTGAAATATAAGTAAGGGTGGTTAACCTATTTGTGCCCTTTCTTTTAATAATGTTCTCAACTTACAATAACATTAATAGTAATGGTAATAATAATAACATGCTCATTCTTCCTCTTTCCGTTTTTTTTTCCTTACCTGAATCTGCAGATAACGTTGAATGAGAACAAACGCGAAATCTGCCTAAGAGCAAGAATACAAGAAGCTCGATGTAATTAATTCAACCGTAGCCTTTTACGAAGTCAGCTGAGTTCGTCGCATTTGAAGTTTTGCGACGAACGTGAGGTCATTGAATTTTACCTCTTTACCTCTTTAAACTGGTAACAATATATTTTGTAAGGGTCGCGGCAGATCCATGCAGCTGACCATGTCGCTGTTTTCGAATGTATATTATGCAAGGGTGGGAAAGCAGGGACAGCAAGTTAATAACAGGTGAACCAAAACTTCTCAGGGAGTGTGTAAAAGTCTGTAAGTGAAATACACTCGCTTTAAATATCGTCACTGAGTTGTTAACGAAAATTCAAGTTGTCACATATCATGGTTCAGTTTCAACCTCATGCTTATACACTTAAGCCTGGCTCCACACATCTCTCCACGACGTTTCCAAACGTGAAACAAGCACAAGAAAATGAGCGATACGCATGAACAGTAACGGTGAGCATTTGCGCTTATGCCTACTTCACGTCAGTTCCCACGTGGTTTTTCTTATGCTTATCATGCTTATCGCACGAGAGGGAACCAGGCGTTAATCCTCACTAGGTTCATTGGTACCGAGACTCGTTTACTTACAATGAGCGCCGGGAACCAAATGAAGACAAACAACTGTGAAAGTCTGAAACAGAGGGAAAACTGAAGGTAACACCCTTTAAATACACCGCATAATGAAATAGAATATAGCTCAGTGCGTAACTGCATTAACAAGCACAGGAATGCCATAAACATAGCTTTCTCACGAAGCTGTTTCTTGTCAGTCTTCCACAAATTGGAACTAACAATCATTTTCTAACTGACAAAACTGCTATTCTCACTCGTTGTGACGTTGGAGTCACGGCATTTACTTCGCTTGATTCACTGACTTGAAACTGATTCAGAATCAGATTTGCGCCGACAGGGCGTGGCCGTACATTTACCTTGCTGTCTCATATTCCTGCTTTCCAGCCAATAGCAGCGGTTCGGTATTTGTCCAAACGGCCCAAACTAACAGCACTGCGATACCTAGAAACCAGACTCCCCTCTGAACCACTACACCCACCAGCCTATAGTTGCGGGCGTAGTGAGCTTGTGCACAAAGCACCTCCACCGCTGTAACCACCCCTGACCCGACAACTGTTCCGGTAATGGCAATGAAGGACATCGATAACACTGTGGCTCCGAATTCTACTTCGCCAAGCCCCCCAGCGAACAGAAGGCTGATAGTGAATAGAGAATTGTGGAGAAAATGCTGCAGGATTGTGGGCCATGACAGGCTAACTATCTGTCTCAATTCCCGTCGTGTTTTTGAGGATAACATTGTTCTGTGGAACGAAGTTCTGGGTTTTGGAATAGCTCTCTTTTCTGACATTTTGTCATCGTCTCGATAACTGTAAAAACATATAGTAGAATTTTGTATTAATATTTCTTTTCTTACGTGGTTCCAATATCAATGGGACGGAAATCATCTGAATTCAAATATTTTAAGCCCATTAACTTTTCCCTTTTGTCTTCATTTCTCAGACGTAATTATTATTTTTTTAATTCTATCGAAAGTCCTGCTTGAACTGGCATGATTTAATCGATGATCGGGCGCTTTTCGTTACTGATGACAATAAAAGTGCTTCAGCCACGATCGACTGAATAAATTGTTTTTATTTCTTGGTAAGACTGGCAAGAAATTCATAGCTGATGACATTAATTGTTCAGCTTATTTAAGCAGAAAAAGATAAATCGTTTAGTCTGTTTCCCTTGGTAGTTGGAGCTAAATTACTGGAATTGTTTAAATTTGACGAAAGCTCCGCTGAGCCGGTAGCAATAATCTGAATCGAACTATAAATCGAAACAATGATCTAAAACGAACTGGAAAGTAATTAGGATTTGTTATAGGAGCCTCCTCAAGTAAAATAATACATAACTGCAAAATATACAACCACTGGATTTATTGGTTACAGTAGTGCATTTCGTAATACGTGCCAGGGAATTTCGTTTCAGGTACATGTGTAACATTTTGGATGACAAATATTGCGGCCTTTTTCGTTTTGTTTTTATAACGTGCTCCGTCCGGCAACCTCACTTCTCGTACGTATCAGCTCAGAAATGCGTTTACCAATTAAATAAACTGTGGATAATCGACGGTGGAGAAAATCAAAGGATTTTACATTGAGTCAAGGGAAAAATTTCGCCCATTGCTTCTTCAAGAGTATTCCGCGTTTGAATCTGATTGCCATTTTAGAGTATACTGAGGTACTAGTTTCGCAATTTGCAACTGAATTAGCCCAGGGACGAAATAGATGTTTGTTTTTGTTTTATCTATTGGCACTGAACAAATCTGAGGCTCCTTCTTTTTTTTTTCCGGGATGAAACGATTGATCGTTTGAAAAAAGAAATACTAAAGTAAAAAACAGTAAAAAAATATTGCCGAATTTACGGACTTACCTTTTTGGAATTAGATTTTCACTGAATTCTTGTTAAATATAAGTAATTTTACTATGCAAAAACCGTCGGCCAATGACCAATGAAACTTATGTGAAGTACACTAGGCCTTCTTGTATTATTGACGTATTGTCCATGAACTTTATTTGTGGATTGGATTTCGAAGCCATTTTTTAACAAACATTTGTAAATTAGTTCGTCTAATTTATAATTGAAAGCAGTCAGCCATTTGCATTTCAAGTGCCAAGCACTTACTTAAGTGTTTGTTAGAGTATAGGCAGCTCTTCCAATCATTTGTTGATTACAATTACTATGGGTTTTCTCGTGTAAACTGTGATTTATCTGACAAAAGCGTATTATTTCCAAATGAAATGTTGTCCCTTTATCACTCAGGGCAAGGAATCAGAAAACGTTTACTTGCAAAGCAATTAGTTTGCAAATTGTTAACTTACAAATGGCTTTCACGAAAAAGTGGTTTGATCTGGCTTTCAATGTACCCCGCGATGATTGCACCCGAAATCCATAATAGGGCAGACGTCCCACAAGACTAATAGCTCCTACTAGTTCTGGCTCATCTGATGTTCAGAAGATTCTTGGACTTTTTTTTAACATTCTGTCAAAGTTTTTCTATTGTAAAGTTTCAGTCTTGGAGACAGTTTTTTAAATGCAACTTTTTATGTTAAAATTAATGTTGACTTGCCTTAGTGAACCAGACGAAAAAGTTTGCCATGACTCATTGTTGCTTCCGCTTTAGTGAGAGGCAAGACTTCTCCTCAATAATTATAATCTTCTGCATTAAGATGGGGAGATGTTTGCTTCCTCATCTAAAAGAAGCCGCTTTTTGGACTGAAAATGAATGGTACGCAGTATAGAAAAGGCAATTTGTGTTGAACTTTACGCAATTCGAGGAAAGCTTAGCCGGGAGGACAATAATATTATAGATGCCTTTAGGGAAAAAACAAAACAAAAACAAAACCAGGCTATTTATTTTTCCTGTGAAGGAACTAAAATCCGTAGTGTTTTTTCAGTCGAATGAGCCTAAATGGTTTGGAAGACGATCATTAGTTGTCACAGAGAAGTACAGATAATTACTCCGTTTTCATTTGGCGTCAAACCCCTGCTATCAACAAGGGTGGGTGTTTAGTCGAACGCAGTGCGGACCTGTCTTTTTGACGCGCAAACATTCCCGGTCGGAGGTCGGTGTTTCCTCGGAAGCAATCGTGCCTCGGATATTTCAAATATGGCGCACGAAGAACAAGGATGAGATCAGTGCAGGATACAACTCTGTGATTTTATTATTGTGACAAACTAATGTACTATAGTTCTCGGTTGTTCAAGTGCGAAATCTTATATGTATGATGGCGTCGTTACTTCGAACCTCTGTTCGTCCATTTCGTCAGCTAATTGATCGAAGGTTTCTTCAAGTTGCAACCTGCGCTTTTCGATGGAAATCAGCTCTTGCACAACCAAAGGTGCCCAGTTAAAGTTATTGTGTAATATAAAGTTATAGTAACTCTCCCAGACCAAACTGTTGAGTCCATTGCGTTTAAGTTACATGTTTCACCGAAGAAAATTCTTACGTCTTGTTAGCATAGACTTGCTAGATGTGTGAGGTGTATGAAATCATGGACTAATGGCCAAATTTATGATCCTTGATAAAAATGACACTATAAATATTCTTAATTAAGATCAGCAGTTTAGAGAGGTCAGATTCGAGGCAACGAAGTAATTGCCTTGATGCAAGCTTGGCTAGTCCTTGCGATGGTGTTCGTGTTTACATTAAGAATTTTATTAAAGTCGTGACTATTGATGCCAGCGACACAAAGAAGGACAGAAGAACGTTTGCAAGCATGAAAACGTTGCCTTGTTATATGTGCTTTAGCTGCAGTTTCAGCATTTCTGCGGCGTTGTAGAAATCAATTAATCGTGTTGGAGAGTTTTATATTTGAAAGGTCCTTCAAAATTCTAGAACACCAAGTGGACTGTGTCACATGATCAAAGTGTGCTGTCTGTCATGGGTGCTTTTCTCTAATTGGATGGGAACGAACAATTTTGCCTTTTATAAGCCGCCAGCTTATGGTGAACAGTACCAATAACTGGAAACAGAATTATTTTGGCCTGTCCACTCTGAATTTGAACAACAGTTGTGGACATTCCACTTTCCTCAGCCTGTCACCAAATGTATAGCTACATAGTTTCTCCCTGGTCCTACTCTAGATGTTTTCTTGGTCGTGTCTTTGCTTTTCCCCTTGTATAAACTCAGTGTGGTTTTAGCAGTATTTTGGTTATGACAAAAGAACCTGATGATGAGTTTTAAAACAGTTTAGAATTTTGTTTGTTAGGGTAGCTATTGTGAGATCAATGATGAACTCAAAAAGGAATTTCAAGAAATAGTTGGGGAAAAGAATGTGTCATCTGCGATGGTTGTGAGGGAACAGCATGGAAGAGATGAATCTCATCATGATTGCCAGCCTGCGGACCTCGTTGTGTGGCCAACAGATAAGGAACAAGTCAGCCAAATTGCCAAACTTTGTAATGATCACTGTGTTCCACTTATTCCATTTGGGTCTGGGACTGGCCTTGAAGGAGGTGTGGTCGCCAATAAGGTGCTTGAATGAAAATGTTAACATGTTATTTATAATTGAATCTAATTAATTAATCAATCATTGATCGTTAATTTATGCATGAAGCATCTCAGCAAAATGTCAAGAAAAATGACGAGATAAAAGCTCAAGATTCGGTGCTTCTTGCTAATGTTTGTAAAAGGATGGTCAAGCTTGTCAGAATTCTCTCAGGCGGCTATAGGCAGGCTGCTGTGAGTGGCTGTTCCAGGCCTTTGGATCTCATTTAAATTCTCACCAGGCAGTATACGAGGCTGTTCATGTGCATTTCCTGAAACTGTTGATGGCTGCCATTGCTTTTCAACTTTTAAGATTAATTTATGAGAACTTCCCTCTCCTTTCTCTCTCTCTCTCTCTCTCTCTCTCTCTCTCAATTGAATGCATTTAGTTTGACACAAGTTAAGTGCTATGTTTAAGCCAGTGTCTCGCTGAATTCACTGGCACAACGCTTGCTTTACAAGCTCATCAAACTCAATTTTTTCTTGACATGACAGGTGATTCAAGCGTTCTGTTTGACAAGACAATGTAATATTTGAACTGGGCCTAATATGTGTCAAAATATATAATCATTTATATCCAGGAGTAAATGTGATGACTCTAAATGTCCTTGGAATGCTTTTCCCACTTTCATGACTGTTTGAATTTCATAAAGTTGCAGTTTAATATTTTCCTCTGTTTCCAGGGTGGCGTCAGTGTTGATGTAACAAAAATGAATGAGATACTTGAGTTTAATCCTGAAGACTTTGATGTCACAGTGCAAGCAGGTGTTACAAGACACCAATTGAACAATTATGTGAAAGATTCAGGGCTGTGGTTCCCCGTGGGTAAGTCATACCTGTAGGCAGGGGATCCTTCTAGGACAAAAATCAAGGGAAATACATACAAATGCAAATGCATGTCTACAAGTTTTACAGTAGATAGATAATAATTAAGTTTAAGTGGCAAGGTGGTGATATTCTTCTTGTACCTTCCAAGCATAGGTGGAATAAATCTTATTATTTTTTATTAAAGCCTTATTGGCACCCCTTATATCATCCCTGCTGATATATTATTTTTGAAAAGCTGTAAAATGAGTTAGAAGCAACTTTGGATCAAACCATGGAGCAACAGCTTTTATAAAATAATTAGGATAGTACGCGTGCTCTCATTGGTCAATAGGTGTGTTTAGATGAGAGTATGTAAACACGGTTGTGACATCACACAAATTTTGATTGGTTGTGTTATCAAATGTGCGTTTTGATTGGCTGGTAGGAAATATGAGTGTGTATCGAGAAAACCCATTTCAATCAAGAAGTAAAACAAACAGCTTTTTCCTTCATTTGTCGAATTATTTTTGAGAAATATTTTATAAAAGCAATAGAGGACTTTTTTTCGTGTTTACATAGCCTCATGTAAACACTCGAGGGGTTGGGAGAATTCTCGACAGTTATGCAAACCCTCGACTGTGTCTCGGGTTTGCATTGCATAACAGCCTCGAATTCTCCCAACCCCTCCTCATGTTTACATGAGGCTTTGTAAACACGGAAAGAGTCCTCTATTGCTTAAATATACCATGGCTGTCTGGGACCCCTGGTAGTCCTTTCAAGGAGGGGGGGGGGGGAGTCTGGCATCACTTTGTCACTTGTTTTATCGCTGTCATATTTCCTCACTGTCACTGTAATGAAATGTGGCCCTTTTTCTGTCAGTTCTTGTCAGCTGGTGGTGTTTTGGAAAACGATTGTCACCAGATTTTGAGGTCATGTTGCCTGTTGCAGTGTTCTCACCAGGCCGTGCCATTGCGGGATTCCCGCACGAAAAATTGAGATGGCGCATTAAAAGCCAAAGCCTGCGCCCGTTTGGGCACAGGGACAAGCTACGAGTCAAACAAACTTTTGAACGTCTACTGTTCAATAGTTTTAATGGTCAACCGAACACCCCAGCATTATCAAAAGATTGAAAGTCTTTAATTTTATTGCCTTTACATTCGTTGGTCCCACTTACGCGGCGAAGATTGGTGTACGCATCATTATGGAATCGTAACCACCGTGTCCACCATAATGGATCAGGTAGCTACTTCATGTAACAGACCATTAACTTTGTCCCCCTAATGTTCTTAGAGGACCCTTATTCTTCAGC
Source organism: Astreopora myriophthalma (assembly GCA_014634185.1). Taxonomy (NCBI): domain Eukaryota; kingdom Metazoa; phylum Cnidaria; class Anthozoa; order Scleractinia; family Acroporidae; genus Astreopora; species Astreopora myriophthalma. Next base: position 3,637,496 of record BLFK01000862.1, on the reverse strand, counting down.
AGAAGGGGCCCTGGGACTCCCGATTTTGAGATTTTAAGGCAAAATCCTGGTGAGAACACTGATGTTGGCTAAACCCCTTGGAAGACCTTGTTTGGCCAATCAGAATGGTGGAATTTCATTATGCAATGGACCTCTTTTAGATATGAGAAATTATATCAGAGTAACAGAGTTATACTGTATGTAACTAATATTACTTGTCTTTATGAACTATGTCTTCTTCAACAATAATTTTTGAAATGGGGATGATATATGGATTATCCTGAAAATTAATCTAGCTAATTTCAAACTTTTTGGACTGTGAAATGGTTTACAATCTGAAAACTTGGCAATGATCACATTTATTTGATAAATCACATTGTGATGTTTAATTTCCTTTTCTCATAGACCCAGGAGCAGATGCCAGTCTGGGTGGAATGGCATCTACTAGTGCGTCAGGGACAAATGCTGTCAGGTATACATTAACATACATGTACATCACTTTCTTAATGAATAAGGGGTTACAGGTAGCCTTTACTTGGGCTGAACTCCATTTCAAAGGTCATTGTAGTTTAATTCAGGAAGACTATTCTTTAGTGTGTTGGACCGTCACGAAGGAAATAGGCATGCGGGTTTTCTTGGGTTGTTCAACAAACAAATATGACCGTCGGTATGTTGTAATTAAAAGTTCTCGAAAACTGAAAAATTAATATGCGTGATGTCCTTGAATAGTCCTTGAATTTCCTTCAATACTCCTTGAATCTTATTGAAGCTCCTTGCAAAAAAGAGAAGTCGAGTCCTAGGGGTGTTGTTCTGCTGGCTTTTAGCTTTGTAGCTTTTTTCTTGCTGGAAAAGTCAGATGTCAATCTTTTTTTCCAAACTTCTGTGTAAACAATAAACATGGACTGCAGTGGATGAGAAAGCTGTTATTTTTTAAACAGGTATGGAACCATGAGAGAGAATGCTATGAATCTGGAAGTTGTGTTAGCAGATGGACGGATTATTAATACTGCGGGTGAAGGACGCCGAACTAGGTACATAGTTAATACACAGTCTGAAGCAGGACTGTCAAAGAATAGTATTCTTCAATGGTAGTTGGTCAGAAATAATATGTACAATTTTCAAATTTTTATAGAAATAGAGTGACAATCCCATCAGGGTGAACCCTTTTAAATCAGTGCATATATGTCTTTCACACAAACATAGTTTGAAAAGCATGCATGGAAATGTAGTAATTTTGTTTAATTTTTTTTGGTCAGCTCCTGTTTCCCTTGTCACATTAAAAGTTCATCAACTCATCATTTCCTCGTTCTTATTCTTCACAGAAAGACATCTGCAGGATACAACCTGACAAACCTGTTTGTTGGTTCCGAAGGAACTTTGGGAATCATTACCAAAGTGACTCTAAAGCTGTATGGGATACCAGAATCGGTATGTATACGACTAGCTATACTGTGGTTATGATTGAATAAGTCACAATGTTATGTTGTTGTTTGTTAAATGAAGTAATTTTGAAAAAATAATTTCCCAGTCTTGGATCTCTTGAGTGATATAAACATTTTAGTGGTGTTCCATCAGAAATTTTTTGATTACTAACAGTAGCACATTGTTGTGCAAACAGGCAGTTATTCCATCACCACAGCAATATCACTGATTTTAAAACCGGTATGATAATCATCAATCACATCCTTCAATAAACTGAAATCCACTATTAAATCAGAGCAAAACTCACAAGACATTTACCTACATTCTCTTTGGCTCAAGAATGATTTTTTTTTCTATCTTAAGAATTGCATCAGCAGTAAGATATTTTTTGGTTCATTGAGTAGTTTACTCTGATCTTTAGACAGCATCTGGTGTGTCATCATTTCCTGATGTCAAGTCAGCTGTTGATGCTGTGGTTGAAATTCTGCAATGTGGGTTGCCCATGGCCCGGATTGGTAAGTTGTGTATAGACGTGCCATCAAAAGGGTAGCATGATTTGGTTGTACATCATTGAAACTTAAGCAGTAAGGTGCAGCAATTGTGAAGAACAGCTCCCCTCCACCGACTGCTGTCGGCCGACTGTCGGAAAGCTGTCATCCGACAGCATTATTTAAGTTTTGCTGAAAAGATAACTGCTTTTAGGCCATTTGTTGGCCGACTGTCGGTAATCTGTTGGTAAGGTGTTGGTAACCTGTCGAATGTCGGTAACTTTAGGACGATTATTGCCTTCAAGAGTTAATGATTTGCAACCCCTGATAATTGCATCGAAAAGATAAAATGAAACTTTTGTTTCTGTAGAGTTTTTGGATGACGTTCAGATTGATGCCTGTAACAAGTATTCGGGGTTAAGTTATCCGGTGACGCCGACCCTGTTTTTGGAATTTCAAGGATCTGAGAACAGCGTAAAGGAACAAGCAGCTGTCGCAGGTTAGGGACTCATAGTATCCTACGTTTAAATGCTGCAAATGCCTTTTGTGGTGATAAATATCAAGATGCGCACGTGTTATCAGTATTAAAGGAGGATCGTTGCTGGATGATGTCGTTGGTTACATTTTGAACATTGAAATTTCCCCAACCATAGATGAAGTTTGATGGGAAAGGGAAAATGCGGTGGTCTTTTCTCAATTTTTCGCGCCACGCGCAATTTTATTTCCTCGTTAACTTATGATAATGTCGGTATGAAGTGAAAGATCTACGTAGGTATGAAGTGAAAGTTCTATGATGTTAGAAAACAGGAAGCAAAAAATTATCAAAAGACTGAAAATCGCACATTCCATTCGCCAAATGCAGCGTGGTATGTCGAGGGAAAACGGTGTCCTCACCGATGCTCTATAATTGTCCATATTTTCCCAGCTGATGTCATCGAAAGTAATGGTGGCGCCAAATTTCAATGGGCCACGGAACTGGAGGAACGAAACAAGCTTTGGAAAGCCAGACACAATGCTTGGTATGCGGACATGGCCCTGAGGCCTGGATGCAAGGTAATCATTACTGTGTTTATCCATGATATGCATATGCACTTGCCAACATTGTAGCATTGTTGAACTAACAGCAAGACTTAACGACCCAGTGATATGTAAACATTTATTGCTAGCACACGTCTTCCCGCGATTCGCGCTAGCAACATGCATTTGCGAGGAGTTCAGATTGGTTCCACATTTGATTGTAACAATTTGAAGGCTCCTGCTTTTGACTATATGGTGTGTTTAGGTTTCACGAGTACTCATTAAGTACATTTATTTTAGGGTGTGTCCACTGATGTTTGTGTGCCAATTTCAAGACTGCCCGAAATCATCGTGGAAACCAAGGAAGATATCATAGCTTCGAACTTAACAGGCAAGTGCCTGCAAGCATCTCTCTGCCACAACAGTGTCCCAAGACCGGTGTTATGTTGTGCAGTTTTTCTGGAAACTTGAAACTCATTTGAAGGAATCAAGCCGCTCGTTCTAGAGATGCCATTCTTCTTTATATAATTTAAGGGCCCCTTTTGAGTTTTTCTGAACTATAGTCTTACGGCCCAAATAAAACTTGATGGAAATACACGTACTCAATCGAACAACTCCAGGCAGTGGTGATCCAGTTACGGTCTATCGCGTAGTCGAGAAATAAGACAAGTGAAGGGAGTATCATCACTAAGCCATGCTGACTCTTAACCTCCTGGGCCAAGTTGTTCAAAGCAGGGTCGGTGCTAACCCTGGATATACCATGTCAACCAATAGGTTTTAAGCAATTGGAAGGAGAAGCCTGAAAAAATCAGGGCTTCAACGGGATTCGAACCCGTGACCTCCGCGATACCGGTGCGATGCTCTACCAATTGAGCTATGAAGCCACACATTGGGAGCGAGGTCAATTTAGTTAGTTCATATCTCCCGTGAGGAGTGAAATGTTGTGAAGTACGTATGAAATAATTCATAT
>BLFK01000862.1:3604837-3633480 GCA_014634185.1 Astreopora myriophthalma | reverse complement strand
ATATGAATTATTTCATACGTACTTCACAACATTTCACTCCTCACGGGAGATATGAACTAACTAAATTGACCTCGCTCCCAATGTGTGGCTTCATAGCTCAATTGGTAGAGCATCGCACCGGTATCGCGGAGGTCACGGGTTCGAATCCCGTTGAAGCCCTGATTTTTTCAGGCTTCTCCTTCCAATTGCTTAAATTGGAAAATTAACTGCGATGATCATTCTTCACTTTCATCTACAACCGCAGTTCATACATGAATTATTTCATACGTACTTCACAAAATAGGTTTTAATAAGACTTAACCCAGGGTTACCGCTTACCCCGCTTCGAACAACTCGGCCCGGCAGAAGACGTATTTCTGCTTGGCGTCCCCTGTATCGATTCGTTAGTTTAACGTCGCTCGTTGATTTCCAGCCCCCATTGTTGGACACGTGGGTGACGGGAATTTCCATTGCTTTATTCCGATAAAACCGGGTGATGAGGGAGAACTGCGAGCTGTAAAGGACTTTACAACGAGATTAGGGAGGTAAGAGGAAATAAATGGTATGTCCGCTTTATTTATTTATTTATTTATTTTTTTTTGGTTTAGCGCCAATCGTTGGGCATGTGGGGGATGGGAACTTTCACTGCCTTGTGCTTTTTGATTTGGAGTGCAAAGAGGAAGTCAAAGCAGCCAAAGAATTTATAGACAGACTAGCCAGGTATTGTTTGTTTATCAGAACTGGATGAGATCAAAACGGTCTTGACAAATAAATGCACGACATTTCTATCGGGAATTAATTTTACTTCGACTGAAATAAAACGTGAATTTCGACGATATAAATATGCTCTCTCTAGAGGAGAAAGCATATTTCCGAGTTCCCAACGGGATTGCCGATTGCCTGATGGAAGTCTTCATCCCTGAGCTGTGAAGGCGCCTACAGGGGAAAGGCATCGGTTGGGGTATTAATTGTCGTAGTAGTTTTTGCAGTGCGATACTGTGTAACCTTTTGCGACGGAAAATGGTAATAGCTTTAAAACCAAGACCTACTCAGTTTCACATAGCCGCAGCCTGTCCTCAGCATATCTGCTTTTCCCATTTCCGGTGAAAAGGGCAAAGCAAGCGACACTTTTTTGCACAAAAATAGAATCCCTTCATCTTGTTCGGGCGCCCACAGTGGACGCCCACAGTGCGTCACAATTCAAGATGGCCGCTTCATGATTTTGACTCACACACGAAAACATAAAACTTGTCAAGTGTAGACTTGACATTATTAGCGACCTTTAGATTGGAGTGCGACTACGACTTTGAGCACGAGGTTTTCGTTCTGAGCACGCGCGCTTCAAAAAATTTCGACCTCGAAACCCAATGCGCGTGCTCAGTACGAAAACTTGTACTCATAGTCGTACTTGCACTGCAATCGAAAGGTCGCTAATATTTGCTAAGGCGCAACCAGTCTGGGCTGGGTGGTTCAGAGCAGTTTTAGTGCTAATGCGGGATAAATATGATAGCCGGTAGGCTTTAATCGGACTTAAAGGGACACAGCAAAATTTTGCTTTCATATTTCCACGTTATATCAGTAAATGGCACCAAATATACAACTTAGCCTGTTGATGTAAAAAGATTTGAAAGAGCACTGCTCTTTAGAATCTTTTTATCAAACTACTGCTTTTGTTTTGAAAACAAAAGCAGTAGTTTCCAGGTAAGGTGCAGGATTGCAAGGATTGAAGTGGATTACAGTTCATGAAATTTGATTTATTAACAGGATCATGCCAAGAAATCAAAACTGACCAGCATTTTTGTGAAATTTCTACTTTCTAGCCTTCATTTCGTCTGTTTAGTTCATATTTCTTTGCTTCTTTTTACTTAGGGCGACGATTTTTTTCAGTTTCACATAATTCAATGAGTTAAAAACAAGTTATGGCCACAATCACGGAAAAAAAAAAAGAAAAAGATATTTCACCGTGGCTGTCTCTTTAAGCCAGGGTTAGCGCTAAACCAGCTTCAGTTTGAACAACTCGGCCCTGACATACTCGGTAGTTTCTTCATTGAGACGTTGTTTTTCCATCCCTTCAGGCGTGCATTGGCTATGGGTGGTACCTGTACGGGCGAGCACGGTATTGGCAATGGCAAGCAAGCATTGTTACCTGAAGAAATTGGCCCGACTGGAGTATCAGTCATGAAGGATATCAAAAGCCTGTTGGATCCCAATTGGATCTTGAATCCTGGAAAAGTGTTTCTGTAAACTTGAGAAGTCGTTCTGTGAAGGAAGCTTCTGTTGTTGAAAGAGTGGACAAAACAGGGCAGCAACGAGTAGTCATTGGTTATGTTCTATATTATTCTATCGATGTCCTTGAGGAAGTTGCTCAGTTGTAGTAATTGTCTCTGTTTTGTCACCGTGTTTCAAAAGATAATAATAATTAATAATAATAATAATTTTGTTGCTTCTATAGCGCATGATACATGAGAAGATGCTCTCGTGCGCTTTACAATGACAAAAACTAGAATTCTACTATTTGCAATCAAATCGGTTACATGAAAAATGGAAAAATCTAAAGCTAATTAATATTCCAACTATAAAATTGCATAATATCAACTATAAATTCATACTTGATCAGATATTCTGTAAATTGTAAGCTTTCCGAAATAAATGAGTCTTAAGGGCTTTCTTGAATGTTTGTACGTTTTGAGAATGGCGGACTGCACGTGGTAATTTGTTCCATAAAGCTGGTGCAGCCGCTACAAAGCTACGATCATCTAATGTCTTTAGAGTTTTTACTCGAGAAGGCTGAAGAAGAAGCTCATTAGTAGATCTAAGATTATATGTACACTGAGTCCTAAGGGTGATCAATTCAATTAAATACGCTGGTGCAAGACCATGGATTGCCTTAAAAGTAATGAGCAGTATCTTAAACTGAATACGAAATTTAATGGGTAACCAATGTAAAGAGGCCTGTATACATAAAGCCTTGCACTATTCCAATTCATTGACCAGATTGGTGACTCAGAAATGAGAAGTGACAGTTGCACATACAGCGTCACTGTGTGGTTTGTTTCAAATGACTAGCATGGTTTTCGTTTTCTTCAACTTAATATAATATATTGGTTATACTTGCGCTCGTCGCAACGGTTTACGGGTAGTTTTCTTGCTCTCGTGTTGTGTTTACGCTTGTGTCTGTAAATCAGCCTTTTGATCTTTATAGTCTCCCGCGGCAAGAGAATCTTTCTGTCAATATTCATGTTTCTCGGGCATACAAACACAGACTACATACCCCTTGTGACAATTGATATTATGGTAGATTTCATTCCTTTCTGCTTCACATCAACGGCTTCAGTTCCCTATAAGATACTTGCGATAACGGCTGTAATAACGCGTTCTTCACTCTATACTCTGGATTCAGAGTCAAAAGGGGGCAATTCTCTCACTGTCACGTGGCCTCTCCCCGCCACTCATAAGTATGGGTAATCAAATGGTGACGAGTGAGATTATTTGATTTTGGACAAAACGCGATTGAAATTATTCCCTAAGTTCACGAGTATACCATTTGATTACTGATTAATATTATGGGTGACAAAAAGCCATTTTGGTACCGTAGGAAAAGTTGCCATGGCACCATTGTAATTTCACATGTGAAATTATAAATTAACGCTGAAATAAGGAGTAATTTGTCACCCAGGATATTATTATGCTAATTGTGCGCGCATTCAATTTCTAACACCCCTCTCTGGTCAGCAAAATTCCATCCCAGCAAGCGACTATTGTTTTTGCCTGTTACCACTCTCATCTTAATTTAAATGTGGACATCGTTGTTAGTGATGCAAGTACATTGTAAGTACATGTATTTAGCTCATGATAATTGATAGTAGTTGTTGGTACGCCAGTAATTTACATTTTTACGTCTTATGCGTTTCTCTCATTCATAGGCTGATTTCGAAATTAAGGTGACTTGTGTGAGCTACGAATTGTTCAACTAGAATGTTTTCAATGCACACATGCGATAAATAGGAACTTTTGGTGGTTATTGACAAATCACTGCGACTAGTAAATGTAACAAATGTAGGTAGTGTTGGTAAGAGAGTACTGTGAGCGTGTTTCTGCTTGTGAATTATTCTCGGAGGTGGCGGCATTGCGACCTAAGGGTTCCTTTTTTTGCGTACGATCTGTAATATGTAGCTTGCTACCTGGTCTCAAAATAAATGGTAATTTTTCCCGAGCAGCATTACTTTCTACGTCATATATTACCTAAGATAAATAAAGGTGATACTTTGGGGGGGGAGGCGGGGGTGCGGATGAGCTGGTCGTGTTTCGAGGTCTGGACTGCTTTCATTTTTGTCGTTTCGGGTTCAAAATCGAGATAAGGAAAGCGCACAAAACCATTAAACCATGTGTCATGAATCACGTTGTACGCTGATTTATAACATTTTTTGACGAAACTGAAGGAATGATTCATGCAATGGAAACAAGACAAAGCAACTATATTGTTTAGCGGAAGAGGCAGGCTCTACTTTAAATTTGGCATTTTCGTATTACTGTGCATAACCTCTTTCTGCGGTGTGTTTACTCGGTGTAAAATCATGAGTAAGCTTATTTTACGCCCGATATTGATATTCACAACAAGAGAATAAGTTTGACGATCGCCAATTGGAATTATAAATTATTTGTAATTATGGTAGTTGGAATACCGTATTTATTTGCCCGTAAGCAATGTTTCCAAAGCAAATTGGCTTCTCTTCGCGGTAGAAAGGGAGGCCAGTTTTCACAATCATGACCTTCAAATCTTATTGTTACGTTATACTGCTGTATCAAAGCAGTCTACAAAATAGAAAGCGGTAAAATTATTGTTTCTTTATAGAAGGTTTTGCTTCCTAGAAGCAGTAGCGATAAACACCAACAAAACAAAAAACACTTGTCTTCGAATCACCCGTCTGCGAATTTGAACAAGTTTTAAACGACAGCTTTATTAAAGTTAATAGGAAATTACCTTGATTTCATCAGTTTTTAACAAATGCTCCTGCGCAACTGGTTCCCTGTATTGCAAAGCGCATCAAAAAAGTTCGCGTACCATATTGAAGACACAATGACTACACTCTCAAATATATAATCACCTTAAACCCAAATGTAAGTGGAATGGAACTGAGCTGCGAGAGTCTAGGAGCCAACATTTCTCTTCCTCACTGCGTGACGGGGATAGGTATCCGAGATCTGGAGAAGGGCTGAAACCGGGGCTGGTAGAAGCGACCTCGGGGTGCAACACTCAGCCTTAAATTTGTTAGAGTACCGCTACTGGTTCCATCTTCGTGTTTTCCTCTTTTAACTATTTCCTCTGGGCATGTGCAACAAATGCTCATTGGTACTCCAATACACAGCACTTGGGAGACACATACATTGGCTACCTTTTTAGGAGGGAACACCTTTGAGTTAAAACTGTCCGAAAGATATATGCCAAGGAAATGCAAGTCGATTCCTATACGGGCTTGAATAAAGTAACAGAAAATGCCTGTTTTCCTGATTAACTCTCTAACCTGACCTGGAAGTACACTGGAAAATTTACTAATACATCAGTAATCTCATGTCGCCCCTCCGGTGTACCTGGCGGCCGTCGTGTCCTTTGTGAGCGCGCGACTGGGAATGAGTCCACGCACGCGCAAAGAGCAAGATTGGACCGATTGGGTTGTCTTTCGGGTATGGGATCAACGAATAGTACGACCTCAGTGTGACTCTGACGACCGAGTAAATAGGCAATTCCAATTAATGAAAGATCTACCACCTACATTTGAGCAACCTCAGATATCACGACGAAAATTTGCCAGCATTCTTCACTCTTTTATTTTGTACATTTACGATAGAGGCAACAGTACTATTTATCCCACCTCGTATTTCACCCTAGAAGGAAAACTATCCGGGCCCGAAAATTAACCGACGTTTTCATTTCGCCCTCTGAAAACGCTTTCAAAAAGCGGTTTTACACCGAGGCGGAAGAAAAGTGTAACTCACAAGTGACGAGCAAAAATCTTTCGGGAAAATCCTTGTGAATTTGAAAAGAAACTGGAATCAAAGTTTACTCTAACCCAGGGTTAGCTTAATCGGGCTTTGAACAACTGGGGCCTGAACTGTAACCATTCCGTGAAATAGAGGATATTACATGGCCGCGCAGAGATACGAAATTTCTCTTCGAGTGTTGAAAAATATTTTTCAACACTCGAAGAGAAATTTCGTATCTCCAAGCGACCATGTAATTCTCTATTTATTATATAAAATCCTCACAATACAACAAAAGATAATTTACATGTATTCTCTATTTCAAAAACTAAGGTTTTTGAAATAAAAGTGTGGATAAAAATGATATCACACATGTGTGGATAGCGTTTTTATCGATTTGCTACCACTCAATTTTATATAATAAAATGCAACCTCTTGTCTACCATTTCCAAGTTCGCGTCAGCCTCTCTTTCGAAGCGACTCTAAGTGGGAAAGTTTTGTGATGGTAACCATGAATAAAAACTCATTTTCACAAGAATGACTCCGCACTTAGACTCGCTTTGAAAAAGAGGCTGAAGTGAACTCGGAAATTATTGTAGTAACCTCTAATATTTGAAAAGGTAAAATGTCGCTACGGCAAATTTGCACCTGATTTAATCGCTTGTCAAAAAAAAAAAAAAAAGGAGTCAGCTTGACTGGCCAGACGCTTTTGTATGACGCTTTGGTATTCGGTTGGAGCCAAAATCACCAACAACTGAGGGTAGACCAAGGCCCAGTTGTTCGAAAGGTGGATAGCGCTATCCACTGGATAGCTCAATTGGATTGGCAAGCATTTATCCGCTGGATAGCGTTATCCACCTTTCGAACAACTGGGGCCAGAAGGCGAAGATTATCTGAAATGTACCGGATAGCACGGCTCTCACGAAGAAAAGTATGTACAACGTACAGAGGAAGCAGAGGAATGGTGCGAGTTCCACGTGAATTTGCATGTTTCGTAGTCTTGAGCTGGTCTAGTTATCCGTTTCGTGTTTTTGTTTTTGTTTTTTTAATTTTATCTTAATGAAAAACCAATACCTTCTCTTCTGAAAAGTATAAGATGTTTATCAAAACTGCAACTCCCAAAACAAGGCCGGTAACTCTGATCGTGTAAGTTCTGGCCGAGATTTGAAAATGGCAAAACGAACTTGAACTAAAGAAAACCAAAGATGACACTGAATGTATTCGAAGTATGCCTTGTCTTCAGCAAGTGCTATCTGGGTACCAATGATCGAATCAAGGCCTCCACGCTTTCAACAAACAAGTCTGTGTACCCGGCCTCTCTGTAGGCCTCAGCTAAAAGTTCCATGTCCGCACCAAACATCTTCTCCTTCCCTTGCCGTCTATAGCTTTCCAGAAGCGATTTCATATCGTCTATAAATTGCTGGTTGTATTCAGGTATTTCTGTTGGTAAAAGAGGCGATGAAATCCGGTGCTCTTTGATTATAAATTGAGCAATGGATATTTCTACGGAGAAACCAAAAAGACAAAATTAACAGGTACAACTAACACAGAGTAAGGGACCCATCCCCCCAAAAAAATAATAATAATAATAAAAATAAAAAGGATGAATCAATGGAGCATTGAGAATTTATTTCCACATATTTGTTTCTAATGGCCTCTAGCTCACTAAGTAAAAATCCAGTGAGAGTCAAGTCGGTTGAAACAAAAATGAAAAAAAAATAATTTAAGCCAGGTTTCATTGCACAGGAGACGAGGTCCATTTGCCAGCCGTACACCAAATGCACAGAAGTTGACGGGTGCGAGTGAGATGTAATTATTGTTCATAAGCCAGATGTTGTGGCAAATTCTCCAAAGACAGTGTTTTTCGCTGCTTAATTTGACAGTAATATTGTACATGTACACCGGCCTTCACCAGGGTGAATGGCTCAGTTACAAGCATTACTCTGCACATTAAGATTTGCACGAAACTTGTGTCCAACAGAAACACAAGCACAACCAATTTTAATACCATGCTAAAGAAATGCCACAGAAAGATGATTTGCAAATTCTTAAACTAAAACATAACACTCATTCTGTGAGTGTAATAAAGCAAAAGTTATTAGAGCTGTACAGGAAACCTAATAGACCTTGAAGTTCACCTTGCACTTTTCAACAACAAAAAATTAGCTCCACACAACCAGACTTGCACAAATTTCAAAATGATGACATGGAGTCATCGAAACATCATCCAACATTGCTTTCGCTGACTTTTATTGTGTTTATCATAACATACTCACTTTTCATAAGCCTGTCTTTTGCATCTCTGCTCCCTCTTAATGTAGCTCCAATCTCCCCTCTCAGCTCATTTACTAAGCCCTGAAGTTTGCCATTAAAATCCAAGTTTACTGAAAGAACTGTTAACAGAACAGAACTGAAGATAAGACATTGAAGACAATCTACCAACTGATGATAAAAAATTGTTACTTCGAGTTTGGTTACAAATGCTAGACAGCCAACAACGAGTACAGTTCACTGCAATTCTCAAGTTCTTTAATTTAATACAGTGTCGGTTATGGTTCAAACAGGCAAAATGTAGCCTCCATGGTTCACTTGAAGTGTTCTTGAAATGTTAACTTATAATTAAAATTTCTGTTGCATTGCTCATCACTTATAAATAATCAAATAAATAAGTACACTATACTTGGTTCATACAAAAATTGTAACCATTTATCAAGGACTTTTCAAGGAAAAACAAAACAATTCAAGGACCTAATAAGGATGAATGGAGTTCAAGGACTTTTCAATGACTCCGCTTGAAATTCAAGGACTTCTCAAGACTGTGTGAACCCTGTTATATACATGAAATGCAGTTAGCAATAGCACCTCCACAGAATGGCTACCGGTATTTGTCCACTGAATCCAGATCAGATTGGAATTTGGAAATGTTGGTTTCTGAAGCAACGGAAAACTGGAGTACTTGAGCAGAGTAGAGAATCATTGTTACAAACTTAACCCACAAAATGGTGTCAAGTCCAAGAATAGGCAATAACGGTGGTCAAGGGCTCTCACCGTTGCTCTCCCAAATTCATGCATTTATAAGCCAAATTTTGATTTTAATTTGTTCTTGATTATCGCATTTGTCCTCTTTTCAAACACCCCTGAGAGAAAAATAATTCAAACGAGAAGATGTTTTAATCAGGGGCAGGTTGTTTCAAGCTCAGTCAGCCTTACTATCCTGTATTAACTTTAGCAAAGTCAAGGGGGTTTCCGGTAACCTGGATAACTTGGCTTATTGCACCTCTTGACAGTCTTACCTGATTTATCAAACCATATGCACTTGGAGTCTGGAACATTGGCAACCATAGATGCTGATTCAGACAAACACTTCCCCTTGAAGGCATGAAGAGGAAGTTTGTCATTTGTCAAATGACAACTGTCACCATTTTTTAGTCCATTGCTACCTGTACGCTTTGCACTCATTAAACAGACAGGACAGGTTTCTACCACAACATTGATGATGTCCTTGTCAATTCCAAAGTCTCTGTGTCCTACTGTGTACTTTTGTTGAATCTAGAAGGCAGACCATTTAGTTTGTCAGTCTAAGAATAATTGACTCTATCTAGCCTTTCTTTTCTCAGTTTGATCTTATAATGACTCTGTTCTGACTCCACATAGCCCCTCCTGCTATTTGCCAAGATAGTTCGGTTACACATGATATCCTTACTCCACCCATACAGCCAATGGTTTGTTTTGCTTTTCACCCCCCAACCCTGGCCACTCCTCAAGAAATTTCAGTCTACAACCAAATTCCTTCCATTTTCTGAAACCACACCTGGTCAATTCATGAAATATTGTATCAATACATATGTACAAAAAGACACTAACACGTAGGGGTGATACAATTTTCTCCAGTCCCTAACTAACTGGAGGTATAATTAATTTGAGAGACACGGTTTTCTGATTTTTTTTCTTCTAACCCAGACAATAAATATGTATGGGTATGTATGGTGTGTAGGTAATAATTTTAAAGCACTTACCTTTAATTTAATTACTCTCAATCACTTCTAATTTAACCCACCGCTATATAACATTGGTTATAATGAAAGTTAATAATTTATTGTCAGGTTAATTATTAGAGTAAAATGTAGACAATTTATAACATTTGCATCATGCAATGTGGTTGTCAGAACATTTTGTTTACATTTTTAGACAAACAAACTTGTCCATATAAACTTAACACTTTCACCCCTCTGGCTATTGCTAGATGATTAATTTTTACTCGTCACTGATCTACCCTTTGTGGGGTACCCTTGTTGTAAGAGCTTGCCTGTTTTTATAGCAGGCAAGTATCTGTTGTGCGTCTGATTGTCTAATCATATATTCATAAGCCTGTCTTGTGTGGTGATGACCACAAGGCATAATATACGTCTGGACGAGTTATTTTTTTACAGTGGCACTCAAATGAAGATGTACTGAAGACTTAAGTCCATCCCAATACATAATACCTCTTGTTCTAGTCTTTATAATTGACCAACAAAGAGACATATAACCAGACGCACACACAGACATACTACAGATGTTTACCCAAGTTCTTCGCAGTTGAGTTATCCTCGTCTACTATAACAATACTGAACAGTCCCTGCCTCTTACTGCATACTCCTTTTTTTATATAAATTCTAAAACAATATTGGTTTGCAACATCAATCCCAGTTGTCACCAAAATGCAGTATGACAAAGCTTAATATCAAGCACGTGCAAAATGAGGTAAGAACATCAAAATTTAGATGATCACTAAATGAATTGATATTTCTGATCAAAAGCAAAGATCACAGAATATTTTTCCCGTTTTGCGGGCGGCAACACTAACATATATTTATATTTTCGTGCCGCTTGTCTCAAGATGCATACATTAAGGTCAATTATGAGAAATTATCTACCCATACTAGCAACACTTATGTCATTACTTTTTACAAATTTAGCTTAATATTTCTAGCTAAACTTGTCCGTACGTTAGAGATACCATTGTTCAGATTCAATTCGTAGTTTCATAATATGCTAGCATAGAATAGTTTCTGATAAGTTAGTGTAAAATTTAATTTAGACTCACCAATGAAAATGTTTTCTTTGAGTCGTGATGTCCGTCATGATGTACTTTCCTGACAACACGCTCAAAGTCTTCAATTGGTACAATTATCTTTCCAGTTCGTTTGTAAACAAGCACATCACAGTTTTCCTCGCTATCAAACCGCACATCCATTCGTTCTGCCCAGTTTTTAAACTTTTCTCGTCTTGTAATGCCTCCCTTGGGTTTCGGAAAACCCGCCGCTTTCAGATCCGGTCCGCTCGGCCATTGACATCGCCACCTAGGGAGGGTGGCTGCGGAGCGCATGCGAAGGCAATTGATAAATAGCTCATAAAGCGCCCTTGGTAATGGCCCTGCATGAGTTCTCCGCTTGATGGATTTCTCACTTCCATCTTTTGCAAGGTTCTCGTCCATTTGTTTTCCCACACAAGCGGAGGAAATGTTCGTGTACAGTTTGCGTTCGTTTGCGTTGACTACCAACTGACTTCGCACTTTTGAGATGCGCACGCATGACGTCACACAAGAAGGGTTCCCGTATGTTCCTACCCTTAAATCTTAGTACTCGCAATGCAAGATATTTTCCTTTTACAACATAAGGAAGGGGACACATAACACATTGTTCTCACGCTGTCAAATATCCATCATTTGTCAACCAATGAGATCACAGCTCTGATAGTGAGCACGGATCATCAGCGACATCACTTAAAAATTTTTTTAAAAAAAATCACGGATGACATATGCCGTTGCTGGATTCTTCAACTGTCTGGGAACTCTTAGCAGGATGTGATTTTAATCGGTGGCAGTTTTCCCAGGGAAAAAAACTAAATCACGTGTATAGACAAGCGCGGAAAGTACGCACGCACTGCGGTTGTTGGAAGGGACAGACTACACTGTAAATACGTTTCTCTCCTAGAGCGACCGCGATGCTCTGTTCACCTTACACAAAGCGTGTGTCTGCGTATTCGTCTTGTTAGTTGGAGCCGAAAAGCTGTATCTAACAGTTACATATGGCTTAAGAGCTATCAAAAAAACGCAAATGTTAGAAGGGAAAAACCACAAAAAGAGCCCTAATCGCACTTGTCCTTTGGTCTAGATTTCCGGGTTAACGTAACCGTGCTATGTTAACCCCTGGCCTTACAGACCAGCCACTACGGCGGGCGCTCTTTCAGCCAACTGTTTACTTGCCCTAAAGGCGCTGTTACACTGGGCAATTTTTCGTGCAATTTGTTTCGCAACAAATTGCGAGACAAGTTGCACGAAAAATTGCCTAGCGTAACAGCGCCTTAAACGCAAAGCTAACATCGAGGCTGCACAAACTAACTAAGAGTGACATACATCGGTTTATTAATTGCTTGCGAATGCCACAGTTTCGATTAATTCAATGAAGTCAATTGCGAAATAACCGTAAAACGGTACATATTTTTTTCAATAGTTAACGATCTACTTCAGCTAGTCTCAGCTTGTGTTCCATAGCCTGCGTGGCAGGCGTAATTGGGGAAGGGGTTAGGCCTGCCACGCAGGCTAGTGTTCCAGTACTAAATAATTTGACTGAAGTGACACTTAAATAAAGTTCATTACTATCAACGGTCAGTTATTTGGAAAAACGGTATTAGTTTTCAATTTTAAAATAAATATAGAGGTGCCATTCTTAAAAAGCTGAGTTTTCAGAGCCTTTTTTGCCCGGCCTGGTCCCTCACTGCTTTAAGGCTTTCTTCCATGGTAATTGCGTATTTCTCAAGAAATTACCAGACAACAGAAAGTTTAGAAAGGACGATCCGGTTCTAAGAAAATCGAGAGATTCGACCACTTTTCAGTTGCGTCGGTTTCAGTAGTGGTAAATATTGAACAGTTCACCTCAATGCGAATTATTAGTGTTATCTTCACTTTTGTCGCACACTACTTCCTCTTATTGGTTTTCACCTCGCATGATCAGCAGCCATGTTTTTAACCAAAGCAAAGAAAACTTTCTGCACAAAAATTGCGTTCGATTCTCGGAGGATTAGTTTGGAACACCAACATGGCTGCCGTGAGGTCAAGTGAGAACCGCTAATACCCAATCTCGTACCCAGAGTCCTCAGGCTCTTTGGTCAGTGGGTTGCCGCCAGGAGAGACTCTGGGATAATGAAAAAAATTCGAATTTTTTGATTGGCTGTTACTTAACAACTTCTAAAGAAACCGTCCCAGAATTTGTGGGAAAATGGCGTCCATTATCCCAGAGTCTCTCCGGGCGCCCACCCGCTGACCAAAGAGCCCGAGGATTCGGGGTACGAGATTGCTAATACCCTACAAAACACTAAAAAAATGATTATAAAATGCTTCCGTTTTGGATAAACGAACTAGGTAAACTCAGTTATGTCATGCGAATTAAAAAAAAAAATTAACGATGAAGTTGGACACTTGATAGTACTGACAGAGATTTGCCTTTTTCAAGATTTTCCATTCAGCAACCGCTGAGACGAATTAGAGGTGTGTTCGTCGACTCCACATACACTCACAGTACATGAGCTTTCTTGTACCACGTGACATTCTTCGGTAACGGGAATCTTGAAATCAGATGACTTTTGGTCAAGGTTCGGCCTCATAGTTCCTGAAGTTCTCAGTTTGCTTTCAACGTGGTTTCCTGATGTCCGTCAGTGTGTACCAGCAGGCACCGGACGTCTTGAGATCAATTTGCGATAGATCAATCAGCACACCACCGAGAAACTCGTTTTCACCGACGTAATCGTGATCCAGCACAGTCACTTGAAGGCGTCGCTCACGAACCTCCCTCTCCGCCAAGCTGTACAACAATGTTTCGTTGAATGTCGGATTGAGGGTCCTCCGTGCAATCTTGGTCTTGAGTTTGGTGGCCTTGATAGGATCTGGAAGCAGGTACAGTTTGACGTACGGATCTGCCAGACTTGTCTGATTTCTCGGAGATAACTCCTTCGCGTGCATCACCATAACGCGGAGAGCTTCGCTCTCATGTCGAATCAACAACTTTACTTTCCCTCCAATAGCTCGTTCGCGGTTTCGTTTCTCTTCTGGCAGCAGGTGAATTGAGAACAAAGCCGCTTCTCGCTTGTCTTGCTCCTGTGGGTGAAGAAAGGTGTAAAGAAGATCGGATTCGGAAATTTCTGGCTGCATCATCAGCAAGTGTCGGATGTAATGGTCAAGTTCGTTTCGTCTCCTCTCGGCAACCACTCGGATCTGCGACCGACCGATGTAGATCTTGCTCGGAAGCCTTGGGAGGTTCTTTTCCGGAAACGCTTCTGTGAGCTTTGAGTTCAGCTCGTGAAACTGGCGGAATCGACGAAACACAAACGACGGTTCTTGAACACCAACGCGGCAAATGTTGACCACGTAGATGTAATACTTCTCAGGATTGTAGCGCTTCTGGAAGTCCACGACGCGGGCAGAATCGATTAAGCCGTCCTTGTCTACGGAGTAGGTTCCACGTGCAAACGAAAGAACAGAGCTCGATTTGGCCGTGGCAGCATTAGACAGTCTCAGCTGGCTGACATCTCGGATCTGCGCAACGTTGTGGATAAAGAAGTTGACTTGAGTAAACCATGAAGAGAGACTGGACTCTATCAGCCGCGTGAAGGCAGTCGTGGCTTCTCCCTCTGAGGCGCCTGGAAGCAATGAATCCCGGATGTACTTCAAATCAGCAACGTTACTCAAACAGGTAATTCCAGAGTTGAGCATCAAGGACAACAAATTAAGAAGCAAGTTGGAGTGGCGCCGAATGACGTTGAAAGCCTTGCAACACAGGTCTACAAAGTCCTGAAAACGACTACTCGGTTCGTAACCACCGTTTATAACGAAAGCCATGTCCGGCGTGAGGACAAACGGAGTCCGATCACGGCGGAATGACCCGAACATCTGAGAATTGCCGAGGATCTTGGCGAAGTCGATGTGAAATAGGTGACCACTTTTCTTGATCATGATGTTATCGTTGTGGCGATCGCCGATTCCCAGGACGTAGGTGGCGACGCAGTAGCCTGCACAGGAAGCTGTGAAATTCTCAACCGCCCGGTGGTAACTCTCCTCACCCGGGTTGTACTTATGGATCCACCTCGCAATTGGTTCATCCTTGAAAGATCCAGTCAGACCCAGCTCAGTGTGAATTTCCCGAAGTGTTACCGATTCCTTGACGATTTCCACCATCCCCATGCCGATACCAGTGGCTACGCACTTGTAGGTGATCATTTTTAAATCGATTCCCTCTCGCAGCCAAATTTTGTTCATGATGCCCACGAGTTGCATAATCAGCTTGTCTTGCCTCAGGTCATCACCGATTTTTAGCATGGCATGGACGTTTTCACCAAATGGGTCGGCGTTCTTGAAGATGAGTTTTAGAGGTGCGGAGTTGGAGGTGAAGTAGCCACAGGCACGTAAGTCCACACCTTTGACTTCGTAGCTAGGACTTATGGGAAGCCTTACGCTCGTGAACATGTTGGCGGCAACCACTGCTAACTCTTGCTGGAGAATGTTGGTTCTTGCAGAATCTTTGGCGTTCTTAACCTGCAGAGCCACGTGGGTCAGATCAGCGAGGACCTCATCTTGTCTGGTGAACTCGCACCTCTGAGCACTCCCGCAGATGCTGAGCACGCCACCAAGAATAATCTGGAATCGCTGGCCAAACTGAGGATCGCTGATGTTATCCTTCAGGTACCAGAACAAATAATGCAAGACACGGACGCTGCTGAGAGCACGGCGCACGAGAAAACGAATCAACGAAGAGTCGTGGTAGATTTCATATTTCAAGGCCTGGACAAGCTGAGGGAGGTAATCGCACAACTCGTCATCCACCAGGGCCTCCAGCCACTCTACTGCAGTTGTTCGCACGCGAATGTCTGGAAAACTAACCTTGAGCAACTCCATCGCGTCCACTGGCGTCAAGGGCGCCCACGAAGCTAACAAGCTGTAGATAACAGGAAGGTACTGGTATTCCCAAGAGGGTGCTGCAGACAAGATTAGTGGTAGAGCTTTAGGGACTGACCTACAGTAATAGCGATGCTCCCACAAAAGTTCACTTTCTTCGGGCTTGAGTTCATTGAAAAGATCTCTTTTCAGAACTTGTTGGTACACCTCGGTGGTTGTAGCTTGAGGCTCACATCGATCAGTTTCATCGTAAACCAACCAACCATTCCTTTCGAAATCCGGGAACACGATGTCAGCCAAATACCGCTCAAACTCAACTTGCAGAATGACACTGGAAGGATGCAGAAGGTTCGATGCGAAGGTGCCGACAGGGTTTGCTGCATCATCAGGCCATAGCCCTAGAAGTTGAGTTCCAGAAACTAACACGCCTTTGAAGTCGAATAACGGAACTGCTACCCAGCCAAGTGGTGTCCTAGCGGTGTTAAGTGAGTTGCTGCCCTTCGTGCTTGGCGCAATACCATAAAGGGTGAAGCAGAGCCGTGATTCCCGTTGTAGCTGACGCACCTGGATGTTGAATTGAAGCCACTCATCCCACCGGAGCTGGTCGAAGAAATACTTGGTTATCTTCCGTTGTTGGGTTACTTCAACGGGACAGGACAAGCGCCCTCCGTAGTAAATCCCACACTGGACTTCAAAGCGATCAAAGTCCTGATTCCAAGGCAAAGGCAGCCTGTTGGCAAAGGCCACGTGGATGTGAAAATTGTCAGTCATGGCAGTTACCTCGATAGTTCCGGCCAGCTTAGGACGGGCTGCTCTTGTCGGTACAAAAGTAGTGTCAAAGGCATCACAGTACATCTCTATCAAAAGCAACACCGCCGCTTGCAACTTTGAAAGTGCATCATATACCAATGATTGGTCAGGAACCAGTCCAGGTGAGACAGCATTCTGAAGATTCTTCAACACTTGAAGGGAGTTGATAACTTCCTCTGTTTCCAAGCAAGCCAGTGTGGCACAGATTGCCTTCACAGCTTGGATTGCTCGACTTGGCTCAAAGCGAGGACTGCTCTGGTTGGTTGTCTCCTCCACTAACTTCACAAGTTCATCATTGAAGGCTTCTAAGAGAACAGTCAGGCCATATTCCGAGACAGCAGTGCTGACGGGGCAGTCAAAGAATTCCTTGTAGCTCCGGGGAGCACTCTCGTCTAAGTCGTCTTCCTCGGTTCTAACCAGCTGCCTGGAAATCTGCCAACTTTGCAGGAGCACAAGTTCAACCTCGCGACCAAATTTAACGCATTCCTGCACATAGCCATACTGAATAAGAATGCTATTTGCTTCCAGGTACTCAGAAAGCCCACAGACTTTGAGAACGTAACCGGAGGTTTGAATCCAGTCACGTTGTTTGGCGTCACCTGATAAACAACTCAAGGCAAGTTCGATAATTTTGCTTATTCGGCTGTGAGCACTGAAAGTGAACTTAAGAGTATCTTGGCGTCTCTCGGTATAGATGACCATACTTGCTTCTGTGTAACGAGGAAATGTCTCGTAATCGTAGGGTATTGTGGGACTTATCACATGACCAGGGTTTGTGCCATCATCCCAGCGAAAACTTGATCTCAGTTTTGTCATCATCACACTGAAGGCAGTAGCCTCCTCATCTCTCTCTTTGGCAACATCAAATAGTCCATCTCCATAAAAAAGAAACTTATTATTACGATCAACCAACGTCGACCCGCCTTGTGATATTTTCTCTGGAGACGAGGAAGAGAAAGGGGAATTATACTTCTTTGCAGTGGGTGGACGAGGGGGAGGAACAGATTTACTGCGAGTTACAGCCTCCTTTTGAGACTTGAAATAATGTTTGCTACCGTCATCATCAGGAAGCTGTACTTTCAAAGGTCTTGTATCGCTAGCGTTCTCTGTACACCCTGTCATTACTGCTGAGAAGACATCATCATCTTTGGAGATCTTGCCAGGGGATAAAATTTCCTCCTTGCTTCCTCTTATTGATAGTTCACCCTTAGGTTTCAAAGTTATAGAACCATAAGGGTGCTCAGTGCTGGAATTTGATGATGTGGTGCTTGCAATAGATTGGTTTGTACTGTTAATGCCTGGGTTGCTATGCTGATTGCTTAATGTCACAAAAAGACTAGAGGTGTAAGATGGTGATCTTTCAGACTTTTTCAAGCCTTCCGAGCCCATGTTATGAGTTTTTCTGTCTGAGTCCAACACCTCTGAATGGGGCCTGAAAGCTTCATGATAATTCTCAAATCCACCTTGAGAAATTTGCAGAATATTATTTCCCCCTTTCACAGGGCTACTTGGTGGCGACAATTCATCCCAAGAACAAGATGCTCTCAATTTTAACTCCCGCTTAGACGAATTAGTGTCATGACCTGTCTGAAATTCACTTGAAAAGTCGACCCATTTTGATAGTTCTCCATCCACAGGAAGGCTTGACAGTTGAGATTGTGTTTCCATTTGATCAGCTTGTGTAAGACGATCAGAATATTTACTATCACTTATACCGGATCCTGAGTTATGGCTGTCAGAAAAACAAAACTTAGGTGACGACCGGGAGCCTTCAGTGCCAGGAGAATGGCCCCTAAATTGTGACGACAAAATCGAAAACCAAGACAAGTCTGAATGTGTTGGCGCATTGTCTTCTTCATCTGACGAAAATGACATTAGGTCATCCACATTCGCCATCTCTTCTTCACGTTGACCCGAATCCACAAGAAGCACGTTGGAAATGCAAATTTAAATCAGTTCACCTCCGAATAAATCACATATATGTGATGCCATCAAGCGTTGTTGTCGATGTCTTCTTGGGCGTACGTAGATAAAATTCATTCACATCTTCTACCGGTTCATTTGTCTTTCATTAATGGACGCAATGGACGAACAACGACCAATGTCTTTGAACATCTCAGCATAATAGGATTACTCTACTGTATGTGAAAGCGGAAAATGTCAGTACTCGATCCGAATGTCTCGCTGACTGTAAGCGTGGGATCTACGCGTGTGGCATTTAACTCTGAATCCTCGTTGCGTTTACAGACCAAGATTACTCACATCGGACCAAAATCTTCTATTTCCTGGGCTTAATTTTTAAATCGACATTTCTTGAGAACGAGCAGTCCGCTTAAGTTCACTTGTAGGCGCGTTTGTTTCGATTGACATGTCAAAACAAAAACTTAACGCGTAAGAAAATTCAATTGAATTTAATGGCTGTTGCATTGCGCAGCTGCGCACGTTATTACGGAAGTGTCCGCAGAAGTCCCCTTATCAGTAAGGCTCAGTAAGGCAGGAAAGCCACAATGGCTGTCTTGAGTGCAGTATTGTCTGAGGACTTCAGGCTCTGTTTGGGCCCGTAATGGCCACATTTGGGTGGAGCTATAAGTCAAATGCAACTGGAAGTAAACGGCCCCGTGAACAATCACGAAAAGTTGAGGAATGGCAGAAGAACCGCCCTGACTCAACAGCGAAACCTCTTCATCCCCAGTCACACACTGCAGAAACTTTGAACGCTGGCACGCCACAGAGGAGAAAGAAATGTGAGTTGGAAGAAATTAAATGTGCTTTAGGTAGTATTCGTGCAAAGGAGAAGGGAGCAAATACAGGAAAGAGAAGAACACAAAACAGTCATAGCCAATGAAACAATACATAGTCACTAAATTTTCAAAGAAGAAGGCAATTTGATAATTCACCTATCATTGTTAAGCACCTCAGTGGTGGAGGGAGGGATACCCATGGGAAGTTAAACCAGAAAGCCTTCCCCTGGCTGGGGATCTTGACACGTATCATTGCCCCAGGGTCAGGAATTTGACGTGGCCGCCATCTTGGAAGACTGAAAAGAGAATGGAGGATTTCACATTCAGTAGGAGCACTGGGATGGGGAATTTAACACTTAGTACTGTAGGTTCCCGGGAGTGGGGAATTTGACTCTAGCTTCCATGAAAACGTCAAATTCCCCTTTGTCAGCTCACTTCTCCCACTGTACATGTAGGGCTTAACATTGATGGGTGCATAGTGAGGCATGACATGAGGCATTTTAGATTCTTTATACAATGGAACACCGTTACTGACTTTGTATTCCGTGGTGTGGAAGTTGCAATATTGGATTTGAGCTCTGATGGACCATGAAAACCTGTATGCCCTTGACTCATTTCACATGCTAGTCTTCCTGCTTGTAGGATACATGTAGGGTTAGGTTGGTGATAACATTATAAAAGATGACCGGTTTTCTGCTAATTCAAATTTGATAGTAGGACAAACACTTGCATCTGCAGATGTTAGTCGCTATGCGATTTCGTGCGCTACACGATTCACGTTGTGCAGGTAATACAAAGTGACTGGTAACTTTTGAGTGGTACTGCAAGCTTCTCACTGAGATGGGTCCATTAGGGTTGCACTGAGCTGTCATGGTTTATCCTCCAAGTACTGGCTGGATCACATTTTTGTTATTATCACGGTGCATGAAACTGTGGAATTGGTTTTTGTGGGTGGGGGGCTAAAGCCCTCTCTGCAGGCCCCCTGCTCCACCGTCACTGGTGAATAATGGCAGACTGATCGATAAAATGCAGTCAAAATAAACAGTCATCTGCTCAAAATCACGGCTTAGAATTTTACCAGCCAAGTGTTAATAATTATTAAGCAAACAAACTTTGAAATTTGTAGGTAAAAGACAGTTTATTTTTTTTATCATAATACCAGTAGCTCTTTAATTTTTTTTCATGAACAAAGATGACCCAAGAGCCAAGATATTTGTTGGAAACCTTGACTGGAAGACAAAAGAAGGTATTGAGATTTACATTTAGTCAGTTCTTTAAAACTAGTGAACAAGTCATTTCTTTTGTGATTGCAACTATTATCTGATGTACCTCATAATAAAATACACATTGAAAACTATATTATGATTTCTTTAAGCCTAGAATCTTCTCTTAGTATTTCTCTTATCTTCCCCCATGGTGATCAACATCCACATAACACCCATGGTGTCCTCTGTCTCCTGCCACTCTCTGTGACTGTAGGTCTGAAGGTGCCATTTGGAAATGAATGACTATTGTGGGTGAAAAATGTCTATTTAAAAGTCAACAGTAGGCTGTCAATTCCCAAGGTCGTTAGATAACACTGCATTTGGCATTCATTGTTGTTGTTCATTTATTGTTGTTGTTAATATACATGTACAGGAGGCTGTGTGACCAAGTGGTCATGCAGGGGACCATACTTGAGGTCCACCAGATATGTCCAGAATTGCACCTAATTAGATGCACGCAGATTTTGATAAGCATCATGGAGTCTCCCCTTGTTCTTCTCCTCAGGTTGAACGTCACTTGTGTCCAGAAATACAGGCAATAAATGTCACAAAGTGTCCCCCAAACTGTGCTTTTCATTAGTGAACATAAACAGTTGCATTTACCCAAACCTAAAAGTAATGCTAACGCTAACCTTATTGTTAGAAATGGGCACTAGGTGCTTAGACTTAACGGGACATCTCGTGATGAATATCAAAATTGAGCGTGCATCTAATTGGGTGCAATTCTGAACATAAGTGAGGTCCACAGGTCCCATAATCAAGTCTTGCTCTGACCACCAGCTGGAGTTAATTGTTCTGGATGGTCCCTTTGTGGCAGTTCACTCTGGAATTTTAGGGCAGTTGATTTGGTGCACATTGGTTGTGATTTAGCAAAATCAAGAAAACCGCACAAATGTCACTTGGGTGAAAAGGGGGGGGGGGTGCCTTAGTATTAAGGTCCTTTTCTGTATTATTTATGAGGCTGTGTATTTTATGTTGCTATGGTGCAGAGTTCCCATTAACACACAGGTGTGCGTCTTATACGCACATAAAATGAAAAGGATGCACAGCTTTTTGCCAAAGTGCGTCCCAAGGACACAGGAAAAACCAACTCAGAAAACTGGGTTTAGTGGGCCTGACCAAAAAATCTATGCAAAATGAATAAAAGAAGAAAGTAAAACTGTAGGATGACACTTGACTGTGACTTGATATGTATGTCACATCATAATTTTGGTTTAAT
The DNA here is from genome assembly GCA_014634185.1 of Astreopora myriophthalma. Lineage (NCBI taxonomy): Eukaryota > Metazoa > Cnidaria > Anthozoa > Scleractinia > Acroporidae > Astreopora > Astreopora myriophthalma. The sequence goes on along the minus strand of BLFK01000862.1, from coordinate 3,611,559 downwards.
ATTACTATATATTATTAACTAAGACAGGGTGAGGCTCAAGTAAACTAATGTAAGAACTGTTGGTATTCAGAAACATAAGGCTCACACTTTATTCTAAAAATAAAGCTTTATTAATTGTGTTACGGCCTTGTCTTGGGTTTTGCCTCTCTGTTGACAACAGTAAAGTTAAATTTTAGTAACAGGCAGGGGACCCCTGAAAAGCAAAAAGGACCCCTGCGTTTTTGGAACTGGGGGTCCCAAGAACCTTAAAGTTTATCAAAACTTGTGGGAACTCTAATGGTGGACCAAAAAAACCCCTGTTTTACATTGTTAAAATGAAGGACCTTGTCTGTTTTTGTTTTTGTAGTAACACTTGCTGAGTATTTTTCCACTTTTGGACAAATTGAAGCTGTTAAGGTAACCACATGCATGTATAACTATGTGTGTATTGTTTATGAACAGCGCTAGTAAAATATGTCATTTTGGCACTGTGATTGTCTTAAACTGAATAGGAGTTGAACCACTAACCCAAAGTCTTCAGGCAACCACTAGGCATTACTTAAATGTCTGGTAGGTTTGAGATTTTGTCTGGCATTACTTTGCCTTTGTCTGATGCTCTGACAGGACATTCCTAATGCGGTGAAAATACTCGCCATATAATTTTTCCTGATAGTTATTATCATTTTAAAAATATGCGGATAAAACAGAATACACCGTAAATTATACATGATTCAGTCTACGTGTATTTAGACAGTGTTCCCCAAACTCTGTTTGACGTATCACTGTGTAATGCAGCTTGTCAAGGATCATGAAACTGGTACCTCAAGAGGATTTGCATTTATAACATTTGCTGAAGCTGATTCTGGTATGAGCTGAAAGAGTAATTTTATTTCATTGAGTTTAGTCCAGATAACCTCAAGAATGCCATTTGTAAAAAAAAATTATTAACAGGGTTCAACCTGAACTACAATAGTGTTATTTGGGGCTAGATTCTAGAATATGCATTCTCTTATTAGGGTGTGAATAGGATGTATTGTTATCTAACATGTCTTGTTCTTAACAAGAAGGCAATATGCAAATAAGTGAACAGGTATTCTGAAATCACTAGTCCTTATTTTTGCCTCATAAAGCACTTAAATATAGAGATCCTTGATTCAAATACTGTTTCTGTTTGATTGAATACTTGACATCATGTGAATCGCATAGTGCACTCACATGGAGGGAGGGAAAGTAAAGTGTTGCTAAATAAACACCTGTTATGCAGACTATGGGTCAATCAAACTCTTACACTATCAGCACACTATTTTCAAAGGTATTGGAAGAAAAAGAAAAACAAGTGTTTGAATTCAGATAACATTCTATCATTTAAACATGGCAGGGGTGGAAAAAAAAAAGACTTGCAGCTTCTGTTGGTTGAGAAGTAATATGCATAGTACATCGCAGAGTCATGGTGAAAAACTCAAACAGATGCAATTCTCATTGAAGGCAATAATTTATTATTATTGTTTGATGTTTTGATTGGTTTGATTCCAAGTAAACTGCAAAGTTGGTGTTCGTCAACTGACTTTCCCAAGTTTTTTTCTTGCAGCTGCAAAGTGTAAATCCTGGTGTGCATATAACCACCTGGTATGTTATGTCAGTACATCATGTTATGTCATTGTGAGTCTGTGAACATTGATTCATAATGCAAAGTTGAAGGTCAGGCATTAAGACAGTCTGTTTATTTTTGCAGAAAATTGATGATCGAAATATTACGGTCAGAGCAGCTGAGCGCCGACAGGTGAACATAATTTATTTCAGCTGATAAGCGTGCTAGATCTCTTTCATGATGGCAACCAAAAATCTTGGAGTTTTTTTTGTCTTTGTGCTAGTAAGCCTTATTAGTTGCACTATGATGTTCAAAATAAAATTTAAAAGAAAAAAGAGAAAAAACAAATTGCTCTAAAATGAAGCCAGTTGGTCCAGTAAACATTATTATATATCAGTGCCACTGGTTCGATATGAAAGAGGTCCACTGATAAGCAGTTGGATTCTGTGCATTTTTTTTCCAGTGTACAGTGGATGCTCTGAAATAAAGAAGAAATATTTGGTTATTTTTTTTGTTTTATAACATATTACGTGTTGTAGTGTGTAAGGTTGTGAGATAATTATCTGTATGAGTCATGCAGGATTTTGGCAAGCCCAGTCAAAATGCAAGAGATGAATACAAGAAAATTAACAAGTTGTGATCCTAAGTTTACACACACTTATGTATTAGTCACCTGTGCAATAAGAGATTCATCATCCAACATATTTTGTTACAAATTCTGAACATTGTCAAGCAAGGGTTGGTTTCCTTCTCTCTCTCTCTCTCTCTCTCTCTCTCTCTCTCTCTCTCTCTCTCTCTCTTTCTTTCTTTCTTGCTCTTTCCTTCTTTCCTTCTCTCTTTCTTTCTCTTTTTTTCCTTCCTTCTTTGTTTTGTTTTGTTTGTTTGTTTTTTGGGGGTGGATTTGAATTGCTTTGCCCTCAGTTTCTGAGGGTAGATGGATAATGACATGAAAAATTATTTTTTGTTGCTGTGTTTTTTTTCATGACAGGTTCAGCATTCCGGGCAAGCTAAGAAAAGAAAAGATGTGGATGACAGTAATCCAACACTTTTCTGGGAATATAAATGGTCTGAAGATTTAGATGCAGAGGTAAAGGTTTGTTTCTTCAATCAAAATGATACTAGTTACAGTTTAAAAATAATATATTTTTGTATTTGTACACAAAAAGGGTGTGTTGAAATTTCACTTGAACGTACATGAAGAATACGCTGCATTCATTCAGATCACTTGCTTGTAGTTCATGACATATCTGTCAGATAAAATGCTGTATGTAGATAACATAAGAAGGCTTTGCAAAGATGTTGATTTTATTTTGGAGTGACAAAAACATATTTTACAAGCGAGCACAGCGAGTGAGTAAGGTCATTTTATACCACAAGAAAGACGAAAAAAGAAAATAATATATGCAGGCTGCTGTAAGATTATCCTTTATTATTACTTTAGTATCACAATTATACACAATAGTGTTTTTCTTTTTAATCAATGGGGTCTCGGGCATACATGTACGGAAAAAAAACCCGACTGCTCCTAAAGAGGGGTCGAATCGTTGACCTTCCGATTGCAATTAAGTCGGATGCTCAGCCACTGAACTACAGGCTTTTTTGTTTGTTTTGTTTTGCTTTGCTTTGCTTGTTTTTGCATAACAGCGGCGAGAAGAAGGGGGCTGATGTCATCGATGCCCTTTCCAGTGAGGGCCACGCGCGCCCCGGATGTAGTTTTGTACACCTAATTTAAACTAAAACACTCCTGTCTATGTATTGTAATAACAACATATTAACTTTACGAGAAGTGTGACTTGTCAGTATCATGATTTTCACTTTATTGCCAGAGGTATTGTACTTTGCCCTGGTTCCAGAAGTTTCTCTTTCCAGAGCTATTTAGCCGCGAAACGGCGACAACGCTTCGGGGTCGTCCTCGATGTAAGAACCAGAAAAGTTATTGTTTGTTTTTCGGGTTATCGCAGGTTCTTACACCGAGGACGAGCTACCCCTCGCCGCTGCGCAGCTAACTTTTATCCGAGGAGGAGAAGAAGAATGAAAAGGCTCTGAGTACGTGGTCGGCGGCGCCTTAATAAATTAAGTAACGACAAAAGTATTTGCCTTTCTCTCAGGTTTATGGCCCTTACGAGACCAGCTTGATGTTACAGTGGTCTAAAGCAGTGAGTACAACTTTTGTACTGTCACGCTGGGAATTATTTTTTTTTTCTGGCCTCTTGATTTACCGTACGATCTACTTGTAAAGAACATTTATTTCAGTTCCGATACAAGCTTATCTCGTTTCTCCTCTGCGTCTTTATTTTCAAGACTTGGTTTGTTAACTCTTTTTCCCATGCACTTTTTGCTTTCATTTTACAGGCTTTCAAGCCTACTACTCTTTATTTTCTATTTACTTGATTAACGAGTTACAAACGTAGCAATCACAATGTATACTTTGTTCAAATATTGTCGATTAGATCTACGACAGTTTATCCTTATATGATTCTTGTTGTTGTTGTTGTTGTTTTTTCTTTATTTTTCATCTTAGGGTTATTTTGATGCAGGATGCTGGGTGCGACAAAGTGAACCGGGGAAAAGTCAAGAGGACAAAAGTGAACCTAAGAGGGGTAGACTGGTGGATGAAAGTTACTCAGACTCGAGCGACTCGGACGATGACACTGTGTCTGTGGGGGACCCACAAGGGAAGGAGTTTGTGCACGTGTCCGAGGTTGATTTTTCAATGTTTCCATGAACAGAAGGTCGTGTAAAATCACAACGACTAGACCAACTTTTGGATTGTGGTGGAGATTTGAGGGAAAATCGTTGAAAGAAGAGCTGAACTGGGATAAGACAAAACTAGAGATTGCAGCGCCCCACGGTCAGGAAAAAGTCAGGGAAATCTGCGTCAAGTCGGGAGATTTGCGACTGGGAATTATTTTATACCCTGAGCACATTACTCCCGTGTGTACTTTCACTGAAAGCCAGTGATACCGAAAACTCTCAAATGTGCCTTAACTGTGCCTTAACTTAACGCTTAACGGGCTGCCGGGGGGTGTTCCGTTCAACTTCCCCTTCGCTCTCCCTCCACCCCCCTCCCCCCTCTTCCCCCCGGTACGTTAATCATGTGATTGTTGAAAGTTACCTAAGACTAAAGTGAAGTTGTGAGGGTAGCTCTGATTTATTTTCAAATCTGGCTTTGGTCGACAGAACTCACTATGTTTAATTTGTTGCACATGGAACTGGCTAGCTCAGAAAACCACCACAAACCGCATAATATCAAGCCAAGGTTTAATAATTATTCGGTCTAAAAGAAATACATTTATAATTCGCAATCAGAACAGACGCAAATAAATCTTTATCTCGTAGCTAAATTCAGAAAACTTGAATTTCGACTTACTTCTGTGGCGGGTAGTTACAACAGTCGCAGTTTACGGGTTAGCAGAGTCTTGAACAGAGTCTAACAGATTCTCCAGGTGAGCGAGTTTAACAAACAGGTTCTCCAGGTAAGCGGGTTTAACAAACAGACAAAAATTTCTTTCTCACTTCGATTCCACTGCAAACTGATTTGAAACACAATAACCTAATGTAATTTATGTCAATCACGATTCTGTCATCAAACAAATCTGTCAATTAAGAGGCAACGCCTATTTGAGCAACGAAACAATGTTTAAAGCGTTATTTACTCCTTCGTTGCTTCGAATTAACAAATCCAGTTAACCACCGAATTTTTTTCACAATGGCACGAAATCAAGGTCGACTGCTCAGCAGTTGTGATAAACAAAAAAAGATATACTTACGAGTTGTTGGCTGTTCCCAGGTGTAAGAACCTGTGGAACTGAGAGATGACGTAAAACAAAGAAAACAAAAGACCTAAAGCAATAACCCTGGCTGACCCTAACAATAGCTAGGGAAACAATGAAAGAGAAAACTTGTCCGGTTGTAGCGCGAGGGCAAACCCCAATTGATAGGCAAACTTTGAAAACAAGAACCTCCAGAGGTATCTACCAGGCCTCGGTTGTTGAAAAGGTGGATAACGCTATCCAGCGGATAAATCACTATCCACCGGATAAGAGGTAGCAAAACCAATTGCGTTATCCGATGGATAGTGATTTATCCAGCGGATAGCGCTATACACCGTTTGAACAACTGGGGCCAGAAGTTGTCGACAAGGACAAGACACATTGTAGCTTCATAGCATGAACCTTCTGTATCTTAACAAATTACATTCTCGTCCCCAGGGGCCGCGATTCTTTCGGTCAGCACCAAGAATAACGACCTCTGGCTGGTCCCAAAATACGCGCAGTCGCCGTGGGGGGTCTATTTTAGTAACCGTTGACAGCTACTAACATTCCCTACTAACATTCCCTCTCAAGATGCCAAAATGGCATCTTGAGAGCGTAATTTGTCACCCATAATATTAATCAGTAATCAAATGGTATACTCGTAAAATTAAGGAATAATTTCACTAAAATCAAATAATTTTCCTCGCCTAAAGGCTCGGGAAATTATTTGATTTTGGACAAAACGCGCGTGAAATTATTCCCTAATTTCACTCGTCACCATTTGATTACCCATACGAACGGGAGGCGTGCGCAGTTGCCCAGAGCTCTTCCTGCCGTCACGCCCGTTATACATGCGCAAAAGGGAAGAGCTCTGGGGTCGAGAATGAGCTACTAATTGTTTTAAATTTCTGAGACTGCGCAGACAGGCCGGAAGTCCGTGATTCCCGGACTTCCTGGTTCGGGGCCAGCCAGAGGTCGTTATTCTTGGTGCTGACCGAAAGAATCGCGGCCTCTGGGGATGAGAGTGAACAAATTAGGATAGGCTGATGCCAAAATAAATACAGTTGAACCTCTCTAATGCGGACACTAAAGGGACAGACCAAAGTGTCCGCATTAGAGAGGTGTCCGTATTATAGAGGTCACCAAGATTGCATCATTTTTAAGACTCCACTGACAGTTTTAAGTGTTCAGTAACGAAAAATAGGCCCAGTCTATCTAAACTGACTAATATACGATATTCAGACACATTGATTTGTACATCTCAGTTACAGTACATACTTTATCCGAATCGGTTATTTGAAACTAAAGGAACTACGTACAACGCAATGCTTCACCTAAAAAGGTAATAATAAAAGTACAGTTCTGAAAAACGTCTTTCCGTAGTTTACAAGTGCAGCGAA
>BLFK01000862.1:3573785-3604400 GCA_014634185.1 Astreopora myriophthalma | reverse complement strand
CAATTCAATTCAATTCAATTTATTTCCTCTTGATGTAGTTACTTAATTTAATTACAAACATTTGTAGTTTCTAATGATGTTTCTGTTGTATTAGGTAAAAGTGCTTGAGCATGGTGGCCAAATAAACCATTCGGTTTCCTAGTTGGCCCCCATGTTATCTATTAATGTTACATTTAATACAGGCGAGGAAACGGAAAGAACGCGGAACATAGTTAAAAATAATAATTATAGTAAAGTAAAATATGGTAGAGGTATTTGAGCAACGAAACAATGTTTAAAGCGTTATTTACTCCTTCGTTGCTTCGAATTAACAAATCCAGTTAACCACCGAATTTTTTTTCACAATGGCACGAAATCAAGGTCGACTGCTCAGCAGTTGTGATAAACAAAAAAAAAAAATACGAGTTGTTGGCTGTTCCCAGGTGTAAGAACCTGTGGAACTGAGAGATGACGTAAAACAAAGAAAACAAAAGACCTAAAGCAATAACCCTGGCTGACCCTAACAATAGCTAGGGAAACAATGAAAGAGAAAACTTGTCCGGTTGTAGCGCGAGGGCAAACCAGGCAAACTTTGAAAACAAGAACCTCCAGAGGTATCTACCAGAAGTTGTCGACAAGGACAAGGCACTTATTGTAGCTTCATAGCATGAACCTTCTGTATCTTTATAACAGATTACATTCTCGTCTCCAGGGGCCGCGATTCTTTCGGTCAGCACCAAGAATAACGACCTCTGGCTGGTCCCAAAATTCGCGCAGTCGCCGTGGGGGGTCTATTTTAGTAACCGTTGACAGCTACTAACATTCTCGACCCCAGAGCTCTTCCCTTTGGCGCATGTCTAACGGGCGTGACGGCGGGAAGAGCTCTAGGCAACTCTACGCAAGCGTAGCCAAAATCTAGCTATAGGGGTCTCACAGCACCTGCGTGAGGTTTCAAACCAAAATGGCGTCGCTGTTTGAAAAATCCTTGCAGTATGCCTTAGCAAAAGGTGGCATTGGCATTGCACACTGTTTTAGGGGTTTCACACATGTTTGTTTTGGGAACTTTTTTTCGAAGCTACGTAGTTCGCTTCACAAGAGGAACCCCTCGAGCTGTAAGTTCAGTTTTTCGCGCGTACCGAGTTCGCCAACCAGAAGTGATTTCACTGTTTCAACTGATAACCAATCATAATATCATGAGTGACAAATTGCTCCTTAATTTTGGCGTGAAATTTCAGCGTTAATTTGTAATTTCGCATTTGAAATTACAATGTTGCCGTGGCAAATTTTCCTACAGTGCCAAAATGGCATCTTGAGAGCGTAATTTGTCACCCATAATATTAATCAGTAATCAAATGGTATACTCGTAAAATTAAGGAATAATTTCACTAAAATCAAATAATTTTCCTCGCCTAAAGGCTCGGGAAATTATTTGATTTTGGACAAAACGCGCGTGAAATTATTCCCTAATTTCACTCGTCACCATTTGATTACCCATACGAACGGGAGGCTTGCGTACGGTTGCCCAGAGCTCTTCCTGCCGTCACGCCCGTTATACATGCGCAAAAGGGAAGAGCTCTGGGGTCGAGAATGAGCTACTAATTGTTTTAAATTTCTGAGACTGCGCAGACGGGCCGGAAGTCCGTGATTCCCGGACTTCCTGGTTCGGGGCCAGCCAGAGGTCGTTATTCTTGGTGCTGAGCGAAAGAATCGCGGCCTCTGGGGATGAGAGTGAACAAATTAGGATAGGCTGATGCCAAAATAAATAGCACAAACTACTCTGATCTTTTTTAACGAGACGTAGCAGTCTTCATGTATTTCGTTCACTGATGAAGGACGCTTCATCTGTGGAATCATTCTCGTCCAAGAAGTATTTCTGAGGAAAAAGAATGAAAGTCACGCCAGACATCAGTTGACATAAATTTATAGCGGGATCTGATGTTCGAGGATGCATCAGCGAGTATACTCTAACCAATCACCTGGCACTGATTGATTAGCGTGACAAATTAGACAGAAGCTGCCATGTCACGCCACGTAGACAATAGGAAATAAAATTTTAACGCAGGTTTGTGAGTATTGATTGAACGTTCAATGGGAAATTTGTTCGGAACGAGAACGTTTTGTAGATGTAGCGATAGAATGCTTATTCTCTGTAACCTACACTCACAGTTGTCTTACCTTCCACACATTTTCATGATGCTGATGTCCCAGCTCACTGATGGATGTTCCCAGGCCCTTAACAGGTGCCTTAAAATGAAGGTCTTCGTCAGTCAAAAGTCCTGGGTTGTGTTTTGCCAAATAATGACGTAACTGAATGAAAACGTCACCATGGTAATTGTCTGCAGTGTTGTCAGCCAGTTCTTTTAACTCGTCCATGCAAGCCCGGATGTTCGTTTCATCGCACACAGATTTCTACAATATTAGTGACAACAATTTATTTAAGTGCACTAAATGAGTCTGATTGATTCAGACGTGATTAATGATTGTTGATTGATTGATTGATTGATTGCTTGATTAATGGATTGATTGATTGATTGTGATCGTCAATGATCGTCTATTTTCAAATAGAATGAACCTGTGGATACAATCAATAGCATGCAGTATATTATGTGGACCTATTCAACGCGGTCATAGCCATCTCTGTTTTGCTCTCGCCCCATAACCAACAGAAACGCTTGCTACGCAGGCTAACGGGGTCATATCATCAGTGCGCTGACGATTTGATTTTTGAAACACCTTATAATCTTTCAGCCTATTCATCTTTCCGGTCATATTGTTTTAGCTTATTCCCTATCTCGTTTTAATCCTGGAAACTTTATGAAGGTATTACATTCAGAACTAACCTGTACTGTGATGGAGTCATCAATGTTAATATTGCTCCACCACCACCCCGAGGGGATGTATAATATTTCCCCCTGTTCTTGGACACATACGAGGGGTTTGTAATCCTCTAGCAAGTGGGGCCAAGTGTGAGTCCACCACGTGAAGGATTCGGACTTTTGAGAATCTTGTGTCCGATGATTGTTGTGATTTGCTCCTAAACAATAAAAGCCAATAACGGCGCATTGAAGGAGTAATTTATTGAAGAATTTTCAAGGGTGAATCAGTTTTAATGCAAACTGAAGGTGATAGAGAGTAATGTTCTTGTGATTCTTGGCTTAGTCATCATTATGATTAAGTGAGGACTAGTACAGTGTGCATGACGTTAATCGGCGTGTCATTGATAAGCACAGTAGGCCCGGTTCAAACGTCGGACTTCACATGTACCGAATTTAATGCTAATGAGCGAGAACAATAGATTTTTCTCATTTGCATTAGAGTCGGCACATGGTGAAGTTCGACGTTTGAACCGGGCCTTTGTACTTTGCTTTTATAGTAATGCAGTAAGAGTAGTTTAGAGCACTTTTCAATTGACTTTCGAAAGCAATTACGCGATTGCCTTGATTTTCGTTTAGGTTTGCCCCGTCTATAATTGGATCAGGAAACTTGCGTCGGTGAACTTGGCATACCAGTCATATGGCAAAACTGAATCCAATTGCGGCCTAGTCACTTTTACTTGCTTTGCTTTGGCTAAAGGGTGTATTTCCTTCGCAACGTTACTGGCTCTGTAATTCCATTGGTTTCGGTTTTAGACACTCAATTTGAAACCGCTTTAATAACCAACCTGGGACAAAATACTGAGCAGGTGGGTAAAGACCCCAGCGTTTCCTTCCAATAACCAAAGCACTCCATACTGAAGCGTTGAATGATTCTACCCGCCAGTGAAAGCCTGACCTCCTGGGCGCCATCTCAAGTGATAGCTGTGGCGGACGAATATCCTCATCTACAACCTGATTCAAGGGTAAAATCAACGCAAAAGCAACTCAGTAGTGGACCTCTTGTACTATAAGTCACCTGCACTGGACTGACAAGTTGTGAGGTTATCATCTAGGGATATTACACTGTGAGCAGTGTTCGTATGCTTAATTTGAAATCATCGGTAAATCGCAACAAAGGATTTTCTTTTCAGAGTTCTGAGTCGCTATTTGTGTCCAAATTTGAGCTCGTTGCTCTTTTCTCCTCCATATATTGCCTTCTCTTGTTTTCCCATTTCGCTGCTCTTCTCCTCTTCCCGCTCTGTTCCTCAATCATTTTGATTTCATTCTCCTTCCTTCTTGTCTCTCTAAGTTTTCAATTCTTAATGTGTATTTCTTTCCGACAAGATGGATGTATAAGTCGCTTACCTTCAGGTAGTCTTGATAGAACTCCGGAAAACGGACGTCATCCAGTAGTTCGGGGTAAACGTCTTCAAGATTGTTCATGAAGACTTTCGAGGGCTCCCTGAACATGTCAGAGTAACGATCGCGGTAGTCGTTCCACAAAGCATAGGGTGTCAGATTTTCCATTATATCCACTTTAACGCCTTTTGTGAGTATCTTTCCTGAAGGAAAAAGTGTGAAGAGTTGGGGACATTTGGTGGTGGCATGGTCTGATGAGCGGTATGAGCCAAGCCGGGCCCAACCTGGGCTGGTTTTAGCCAAAACTTGGCGAAGTTTGTTTGACGAAACTTCATTCAAGTGTTTCAATGGGTGCTTCTTGCAGGTCAAAACTAGAGGCAAGACGGTTCAAAGTGGTGATGAACAGATGATGATGATGATTCCATGCATGTGATGAAAACGAAACGACTGCAAGGTCAGTTAGAGCAAATCTGTGGTCTATTAAAGAAACCGTTTCTACTGTACTTCGTCTAGGCTGTGGCTAGGCAATTAAAACTGACTTCAGGGGGTTTGCAACTGACATTCTTTCTAGCGACTGGAGTCCTTCCAGTTTAAATATCAATAACCGATGGACTCTGGGGTACAAGGTCCCACTGTCCAACACTCAGAATAGTGAAGTTGCGACCTACTTTAGCACTGTTTTTACCGTGCTTCTTACCAAGGTGATTGAAGTCCCAGGATTCAGTGACCTCCCAGCTGTCCGTCATTCCCGTCAAGATGACAGGTTTCCCTCTCTTCATGTAGCTCTCCACAAATGTCTCTTTTGTGGGCTGGTGGGAGCGTTCAATCGTGCATTTTCCATCACGCTGCTCTTTGATCTGCTGCGTCATATGCTTGAAGTAAATTCGTTCTCGCTCCAGGCGTTTCCGGCGACGCAGCTCGTGCGGTAGTACGAGATCCACGCTTGTTGTTTCGTTGATTTGAACAAACGTGGTTTGGGCATTTTGTATTGGTGAGAATGCATCTGAACCGATGTCTTCGGCAGTTCCCACATCTGGTGAAGCAAAGCAATGGTAAACAATCTCATTAATAGACTCATTTTCCATTTGCATCAACGTACTGTTGCTGTCCATACGAGCCTAATGGAATTACCAAATGTCTTCAGCATACATTGCATTTGATTTAAGTTCAACGGTGTCTTATAAAATTGGTTTATATGTTATGCGATTATGCTTTTCTACTCTTCTGCATTCTAAAACGTGTATTTAGTCTTTATTTAGTCCATGACTGTGTAAATCTAAATCTTCATTTCTGGTTGATACGATCCGGCTAATTTAGGGCGCTTTCCATTTGACAGAACTGACCGGTCTGGCCGGTCAGTTCTGACAAAAGTAAAGCGGCCCAAGATCCAACCCGGCTCAATGAAATGAGCAAAGTGAACAAAGGTCAAGAAAATGTACTGGTTTAAATATAATAAAAATGAAGAAATAATGAAACAAATAAATACATGCATGTGTAAGTGAATAAATGAGAAAACAAGGAACTAAACGTAAGGAAGTAAATGAGGGATCGGATGAATGCATGAACTATGAGAGTTCGTAATCCGCCCTGAAAGAGCAAATTCGAACTTTTTTGTTGTCAGGGAACTCAAATTTATCGCCACTGTTTCACTCAGTAAAATATTAAAATTCGAAGGCTACTAAACACTGAAAAATTAGCCGAATTCATATCAGAGACGGAAACCATCTTGGACGGGAAACTCGTCTATAGACGGAAAACTCGTCTAATATGAATCCGGTTAAGGACAAGTTTCCCGTCTTACATTTATCAGTTTATTTTCCTGTCTAAACTGACGGGAAACTAAGACAGGAAATTCGTCTGAGACGGAAAACCGTGTTATATTCACATTGGACGCGAAAATCAAGACGACTTTTTTGTGCTTGCACCCAACGAAAATGCTGGAACTAGAGAGGCAGCAACTTTTTCTGAGTAAAAAAATTGGCGCCTCTTCGCAACCTGGCCTGATCGCCCTATTAGCTCCTGTCAGTGTATTGTTTTTCTCTTACTACATAAAACGGTTTACCGTCCTTAAATTCATATCAGATGGTATTCTGTCCGATGGAATTCCGTCTGTGACGAGTTTCCCGTCTTCTAATATGAATTCGGTCATTAATTCTCCGTTTCATAACTGATTATCATTTCAACACAGTGAAGCCACAGCTGTGCTCACACCGAGTGAAAGAGTATGTCCAGAATTTCTGATGGGCATTGACGAGTGTTCCGTTTATCGTACCTTTACTATTCCTGATCGAGAATGAATCACTGCTTCCGCAATCGTCAGGAGAACTACTGGCGCAAATTTCAATCCTATAATAACCACTTTGAATACTATGTGGAATAAGCCAATGGTGTATCATCTTAACCTCGTTGAACTCGCTTAACCCCGTTGAGATGTCAGCAACTTTGTTTTGCTCATCGTCCAACAGTGCTATGTTCCATTTAAAAGAAAATTTTGACTGAGTCCATGCAATAGTATATGACGTCTGTCCTGATATCCATACTTCGCTCTTTTCTGGCTCCGTTACCTTAATCACATTGCGTTGATTCAGGCATTCACAAATTTCGACGCCGAGAATGAACAGTTCCAGTAAAAGCGTAAAAGAGGTAACATTTTCGAGCCACATATTCAAGTCGTTGTTTCGTTCTTTTTCCTAGGCCTGAATAACTTGTAATCGTGTCATTAAAAGAGAACTCTGACACGTACTGCAAAATTCGTCCCCCCTTATATGACGTCAAGAATTAAATTCTGTCATTCGGCTATATAGCTAGCTTTCCACGCATGTGATGTTCCGAAACAATAGTACAGCTACAACGCTGAAATAAGACATTGACAATGAAGCGAGGCCTTGAGTTCTTCTGCTGGACAAACCACGGCCGTTGTATCACTCAACCATCAGGCAAAGATAAGATTTTCAAATTGCAGTCTACTGTTCAGTGTGAAAAAGATAAGATCCGATTGGCAACGTTTTTTTCCTCCAAACGCTGCAATTCAAACGTTTATTATTTTGTCCTTTTTTCATTTAGTCGTTGTTTTACTTGTAAAGGCGAGCGAGTTATGTCGTGCTCGGAGTGGGATTAAATCACAGGTATCAATGATTATTGGGACAGGTGGCAGCTGTACAAATATGGCCTACCTTCTTGAAAAGTCAAATGCATATTTTACGCGAAACTGAGACTAGCCTTAGTCATCACCTTAAATGAGTCGAGATTCATATCTGGAAAATGAAAGACCTTTCTGTTTTTGTACGCTTTCATATATAATACGTTCCGGCGAGACATCTTTGACCGATGCTCCTCTGCCAGTCAATTCCACTGGTCTTTGACTGTCTTAAAGCGTTTCAGTTGCGCATCCATCGCGTAAACAAAGATTGCCGTCCCGGCATCTCTTCTCACAAGGAAATGGACAATTTACCGAGTAGGAAAGAGAAGGAAAGAACTCTTTAAATTTTAGATAACAGGGGTAAAAGAAACTTTGGTATTGCAAAGATCCTCAAATGCCAAGGAAGAACCGTGCCATTTACCCTGACTTGAACTCGGAAATGGCCTATTTTCTCAACTTATCTAAGAGATGTTGAGAAGAGTTGACGATGAACCGATCCAAAAATTAAGCTACTTGTGCTGTAAATGATCTTTAAACAGACTTAAGCTTTGTCTTAACTTTCAAACTGATTACAAAGCAGTGCATGGAAATTTAAGCTAGATTAAGTGGCGTCACCGTAGGTCACTCCGGCAGAATTCTGATTTTAGTAAGGCCTGACAAGACCTCACCAAACGACGCTTCTAAACCGACTTTAGTCCATTGACCAATAACGGTTTAATTTAAGTTTCTTTCTGCCATTATGTCAATTGGACGTGCCCTACCATGTCCAACAACTACTTGGACAAGATGGCACGGGTCTTTCACTGAGAAAACGAAAACAAGTGTATGGGTTATCCTGGAGGAGGTAACGTTTTTGTTGTCTTCCATTCAATTCTTTTCTCAAAGCTTCAGTAATGTCAATTCGGGAAATTCAATACTTCCACAAAGGGAGCTTAACTCGCGCAGAACTTGCGCGCGGTATCTATTTTCATGGCAAGGCCGGCATGCAACTTCATCTGTAGTTTGCATGATTTTGTCCTAAATTTCTATTTACCACACCACAAGGGATTAGGCCGTGATATTGCATTATCGAAATATTTCTGTTGAACTTGGGGCAGTTTGTTGGTAATGATGAAAAAGGTTTCGCTTTGTGTCCACACTCGACTAAGAACGGGATGTTCCATTAAAGACGACCCCAAAAAAAAGGAATTGGAACCTTCTTTTCTGTCTTTGAGTTTCGTTACACTTTTAATGGTCTTATACTACCGCTCCTGTCATAAACTGTAAAAATCGTCGTACTTTCAATTTCAATTCTTTTGATTTTTTCGGGCTCATAATCCCGCTTTTCTTGTTATCATTGTATTTTTAAAATCCGATGTTTATTTCGAAGTTAACAAACTTCGACATAAACACAACACTTGAGAGAAATAAACGCAACACTCGAGAGTATTGTCGTGAAGTTGTTTAGTGGCTGCGCTTGGGGCTCTTTTGAAGCCGATTTCCTTTCAGGAAGGGCCCGTTCTGATTTTAGGTATTTAGCCATTTCGAACTAGTTCTTTTTTTACAGAGAGCAGCACTAACGTACTGATGCGATTTTTTTCCCAATTAAAAAAAGTCCATCACTTTTATTTCCTTATTTTGGCGGTGTGGTGGAAAGTACTTATATTGTTGTAAAATTTTAATTTAGGGTTTTACTTGACGAATATATAACCTAAAAATTGCTTTTCCGACAGTTTGAACATGCACACGGCCCCGCCGGATAGCCGGTTATGTATTGTCATTGCTACAAATTGTCTACTCGTTTAATAATTTTATTTCCCTTTTAGCTTGAACAGATGCTACGGTCCATTTGCAGCGTGTATTGTTTCGTTTGATTTACTAATAAAGTTAAAAATAATTTACACTGGATTAAACTATTTCGTGCGCTGTCAGGTAACATTGATGTTATGATTTGCGTTAGGTAAGAACTTGTGAAAATATTTCCACTTTTATTTCAACCGTTTTAAGAGCATTTGTGTCCGGCATAACGCGGTATGATCCTTTAATCGCCCCCTCTTATCTTCACCACCCAAACACCTCCGTATATGTCGGCCACTGCCCGGATGATCTTCCTTAATTAAGGCCCTAAAAGGCTTGCACGTATAAGCAGCGTGAAAGGTGAGCATTTTCGATTGTTTCATCCGACACAGTTTCTCGTCTTTAACCTTTGATGAGCCCGTGCGAGGTCAAAGTTTTCACAATTGATGCCAAGAACGCACGCAAGGCTGTTACTCTGATATTCCCGTAGAAACGCCCGTGTGAAATGCGCGTGCGTGTGTTCTGAATGCGTATCTCGAGGGACTGATTTGCAATTTGTTGCTGTTGTAGAGGTTCCTTCGAGAAAGGTCATCCACTGATTGCATCGACAGGCATAGACGAAACTAAGAATTTTGCAAATTTATTGTTTATTTTCACTCTTATGCAAAACGTTTATTTTCAGTCTTAAGCAAAAACGCGATAAGCCAAATAAATACACTGAGACATTTTCAAAACATCTTTTATCACGCGAGTTTGTATATGCAGTGGTCTTTAATGGGATATAGTCATAAAACGCTTGAACTTTGTAATAAAAGCCGGAGCGGACACTCTATGTTTTGTGTAATATGCGTTGGACAGGCGATTCGTGTGAATCGGAGAGACCTCATATATACTGCATCAAGTATTTATGACTAACCCATAGCTCTATCCCTGGATGAAAAAACGTCTGGCTAAAAGCAGGGATGAAATGAAAAAAAAGTCAAAGACCTTTAGTAAAGCAGAGAGCTTATATTTAGTGCTAGTTAAGTGTAGTTAAAAGGAGCAGCTTGGCGATGTTGCCAGCAACACTTTTATCCTGCATTTTGTTAGACTAAAAAGAGACCAAAGGGTAGGTAGAATGTTACAGTAGTCAGTTGCGTTTCTTAGATCGCTAACTTTTCCCTTGATTTCCGAGTAGGAATCGGCCGGGCGAAGAACGGACACAGAACGCTGTGGACTGAGTAAAAAAGCCGGCATCTGAGATTTAAGAGGTACTCTTGGGATTGTTATTTGTTAGAGTGCAGTGGAAATCAGTGTTATCTCATCCATCTAGGCATAACTAAGCGTAAAAGCCTTAAACCAAGAAGATGTCGCCAACGATATGTATACGAGTATGCACTGCACTCAACATTTGCCATCCCGAAACGATCAGACATTACCCGCTCTGCAAAAATGTCAACGGCTCGTTCTGGTTATGCTCTCGGCAATTAACTTTGTGGCAAAGAGTATTGATGAAGATAACTTCGTTCTGTCATCTTGTACCACTCAACAGATGCCGGTGGAATATAAATTAGCAAGGGTAATGGAGAGGTGACATTCCTGTACCTTTGTTAGGGACTTGCAATAGGGTTCAGGGCTGAGCCGCCGTTCTATACGTAGTACGCCATTGCACTGGCGTCTTGGCCAATCATTTACCAGTAGGTCCACCGAACCACAGTCAATAGAGTCAGACTCATACAAACGACAGCGCCCTTCGTTGCGCACTGTATTCAGAAGCTAAAAAAGGAAACCAATATCTCGCCTCCTCTTGTGGAAGCCTTGTCGCCGTCTGGTAAGATCGAGAAACCCTATACCTTCCCAATTACGATCTTATCGAATGACACTGGGTAGATTTACGCGATCTTGATTTTTGTAACGTAGCAATGGCTGACAGGGAGATGTGGCGAGGTGTGGCACGGGGCATCTCGACCGAAAGGACCGAAGGATTGACGGTAATGTAAAGTTAAGAACTTTTAATCAGACACGGTGGTATTTAGAGCTTGAGGCCCTCGGAGCCTTGTGTAAAAAGAAATAACGTCAGAAATCCAACTGGAAAGAGGAAATCTGTTGGCTTTTTACACTGAGCGCGATAGAGTTGAATTCGGAAACACCGAAGACTAATTTGAACCCAAGAATTAATCCGCATGAAAATCATATCCAGCGCCCTAAGCACTGCATCGGCCACACCACGCCTCAAATATTGTTCACTCCGGCCGGCAAAGGAAAATTGAGTCCTTCTATTGCCATTTAATGTCAAACCTAATGTCACATTGCAGCACAAGTGAATTAATTTCCCCGCCGCATACTCCCTTGGATCAAATTAACAGAATTTAAAAACAAAAGTCATCTTTTATAGCTTCAGACGGACAAATATTTATCTTTAAGTTTATGTCTACAATTTGAGTTTTGTCAGCAAATTCAACCATCCAATAAGCGCCGTTTCTGACCACCTATTGCCGACCTTGTAAGCCGACAATGGAAAAAAAATATCTTGATTGATCGATTGATTGATTGATTGATTGATTGATTGATTGATTGATTACAAAATAAACGCCATGTCTAGCAGTCATTAGACGAACATTAGCATGCCATTGCGATGGTTAATACCAATTAATCAAACAGTTCCTCGGTTATAAGCCCCTATGAACTCATCTGGGCTTCGCATATCCCATTGTAATAGCTATTTTCCTTATTGTACGCTCACAATAGAACATTGTAAATACTCTTGCTGAAAGTACAATGATTTTTAGCTCGATTCCAACCCAGTTTTCACCCTTCTTGACAAAGACTGAATTTTTGACGATCCTCGATATTTCGAGAATAAAGGTATTTGAGTCTAGAAATTTAACACTCATCCAAGTCATCATCATCATCACATCTTTATTTACCCTAGGATATTAGAGTAGCTTGGTGTAGCTAGTATCTCCGAGCAATTACCCTCCCCAAGCCCTGACACAACACAGGTCAGACTACAAACACCAGGTACTACGTGCCCTACTCTTCGCGAATAGTGTGTGGTTAACGTCCCACAGAGCTAATGAACAAGAGCTGTGAGACGGGACCTCCGGCTCATTCTCCTTATCCGAGAACTAAAAAGGCTAACCATATGCAGATGTAGTTACATAGGCAGCATTTTCTCCCCAGTTATTATTATTTTTTAAAGACCCTGAGTGTTCGTCCGACGGGGTTCGAACCCGCGACCTCCCGCACGGAAGTCCAGTGCAATCTCAATTGAGCCAACGGGTCGGCGGCAAAGTGATTTCCTGGCTCACACAATACTTCATCCGAGGAAAATGGCTCTGGCCAATATCCTGAAAGAGTACTACCTGGAATTAAAATTTTAAAATAAAGTACTGAATAATAAAATTAAACATTCCACTGGCGTGCAAGGGCACTCAAGTACAGCTCTTTGACGCTCCCGCTACCAATTTTTCTTGGATCCAAGCCTGATCTGTGTGATTTTCGGACACTAAGAAATTTTTAACTGGCTTAGCAGCTTTCCAGGTGTGATAAACAGCCTGCGCTACCTCCCAAGCGTGGCAAAACGTTGCCAATATTGAGCAAATCTTAGAGGGTCATTTTGTAATTTGTCCGAGGGTCCGAAAACCTAACGGGGACGGTTCATTTGTACCACAGTCACCCTGGCATGTCATCCAATTAATTTCTATAGCGCGATTCATGGCAGGTTTGTTTAAAATACTACCTTTAGTGGGTATTGATTGCCGGAAATAGGGGCTTGTGGACCCACGAAGGCGTCTCGTCAATAACAGTAATTCAAACCTTGAAATGTCCGATCGAAATGGTGATTCTCTCAGTAGAACTTTAAACAGTTTTGTCTGCTTTGTAAACTCTCTATTGCTTATTTTGCTAAGGAATAAAACCGACCGTAATCTGAGGTGCATGTTGTGCTTCAAGTTTGAAGCTTGTGATCTGCCTGTTAACGAGATCAACACCTAAAACTAGCAATCATTTTAAGAGATCTGACTTGTTCTTTGCTTCAAGTGAGCAATAACAGCTTATAAGACACTAAAATGCGATGAAGAGTGCTTCCTCACTGATGCATCTTAAAATTACAAAAGCGACTTACAATTTCCCTAAGTAACACTCTTTTGCGCTGATACCAATTTGCGGCCCGAGAGTGTAGTAACTCTTTATTGACAGTATAGCGTGATTACTGCCGATAAAAAGATCAGGCGGCTCAATGAAGTGTAAACAATTTGTTGGCATGAACAAAGTACTCGGTCTGTTTCTCTTTTGAGACTATTTGAACCTTGGACACTGGAAGGAAAGGTGCTCGGTGAAATCAGAAGACTTGAAAAAAAAAACATTGCCTACTTGGAAGCCTTCACCATGAGCTTTTCATTTGTAATTGACGGATTTTCATTTGAAGGCTTGGAAAAAAACATCGCCTACTTGGAGGCATTCGCCATGAGCTTTTCAATTGTAATTGAGGGACTTTCATCCTTTGACCAGATTTTATTCGTCTTCTTTCTGATCTGCGTTTTTCTTTCTGCAAAAGAAATATGGAAGCATTCTTCTTCAAAGCTACCTCCCGGACCTTGGGGCTTGCCAATTATAGGTAGGTCAGGTATTTTTCTCCAGATCATTTCGTTGTTGTTGTTCATACCGTTATTTCTTCAGTGCATGATGCGGACGAACTATTTGTCATTTGACTTTCCGCGCGTGTTTTAACACTCGAAAGTCCATTTTATTGTCCTCAAGAAAATTTGCGCAGGGGTCGGCTAGACTTAAAAACGCAGCGAATTGCGGGCATTGTCAGCAAAGGCGTTTACGCGAATGATGTGCTTTGCGTGTGGTATCCAGAGAAAAGCAGTACTCCTTTAATTCGTAGAATTAAGTAAGAAATGAAATTAACTCTGTCAGTCAACACACTCTGTTTATATGCGATTGTAAAGTTTTGCAAAAAACAAACAAACAAAAAAATCCTTTACTGAAAGGTCTATCAACTGACTTCGTTAACAAACCGAAAATTGAATACCTCAATCCTGAAATCAGTGATTTTGGAGGTATCCATCATTTTCTTTGTTAGCTTTACTGAGCCATTGACTTGAGTTAGCCACAAAAAGACTCTTTGTTTTAGGTTAGCAGGTTAAGCTGCATAATGATTAACTATTTACACAACCGTGCCCCCACTTGCATGACACCAGCCTGAGATTACAGAAGCACATCGCGTGCTCTTGGCCAAGCTTCTATGGTGACGCGCGGAATGAGTTGTTTATTTTAGCGCTTTTTAATGCAGTTGTGCCCGATCGGTAGTAAAATAACCTCAAGTTCACTAATGCAATGTTAAAGTTTTAAGCGTCCTCTTGCCGTCGTGAGATTTTGTTCGATATTTCAGTTGTGCGGTCAAAAGCAAGTTGACTGAAATAACTGGCAATGCCCAATTTAACTGCAAGTCTTAAAAGCAACAAGTGTAAGGCTTTTTTTTAATAAACACTCCATGGAGGGGAATATGTCTTTCAAGAAATCTAATCTTTTCCTTAAGAATTATGTTCAACTCTACAGCTCACTGATACTTCAACGAATAATTTATCATTCATTTCTCCCGTACCAAAGAATTTCTCAGAGCCGGCTCGACTACTCGAGCTCCATAAATGTGAACATATTTCTGTCGCAAGAACACTGATGACCTGTGAACGTTTGTTGTTCTGTTAAAAAAAGTATCGTATCGAGTTTTCATTCCTGAGAGCCCCAGAAAAGAAGGTATCATGGTATAAGGGCGACTTTTTTTTTCGGCGGATGCAGTATGCCGGAATGAGGTCGACCCTGAAAACATCGTATTGTGGAGCCAAATTTTCAAGAAATGTACTTCTTGACGATGCATTTGTATGCATGAAACGCGAATCGATTTCATTCGGCTTTTTCACTTTGTTCTCGTATTTTCTCGTTTGTATCTGAACTTTCAGCCCACTGCAGAAACTACGCTCGTCCGCGTGGAACATGCAACTAAAGCAATCATGATGGGGCTGCCTCTAAATTTTGCAATCAAACAAAAAGTAGTAGAATTGAACAGAGTTGTAGTATTTCGTAGTGATCTCTCGGGTTGAGCCATGAGATGAATGTTGTGATTAGTGCTATCCGGCATTCGTCAGCATTGATCGGTTAGAGAAAGAGTAGTTACAAGCCCCCTCCTAAGTTTCTGAATATTAAACAGTGTCGTGTACCATCCCTAGCGAAATGTGTCAATGTGCACACCATCATAGCACAGAGGGCGTTTCATAATGGCGCAGTTTTTGCGGAGTGCTTGTTCTAGCTGGTCGGTTCTGTCATTTCTGGCCAATGGAAGACACTATTACACTCAGATCATCTCGGATCAGATTTTATCTAGAACTCACTGACATACGACCACCGTACACGAACCCGGCAGAGAAGGCTAAATCTGGCTATCAAAGTTTCAATCACTCAGTTTGAGTGGAATGGCGGTATCACTATTCAATTGAAAAGAAACAAAGCATAATTGACAAGCAAGCATCTAATTAAACGTTATAGTACGTGCTCGTTAGCAGAGCAGGTCTAAAAGTTTTCCTTTCACTTAATTTAAATATTCTTATGAATCACGTCCATCTCTAAAGGCATCATCGATTCATGTGATGCCTGCGTGTCTTCTGCCCTGGAACAAAGACGAAACAAAGCCTTTGTTCCGTTCGCTTGCCTACGGGCTTGATAATAATTACGAAAAATCGACATTTTACGGTAATTATCAAAAAGAAAATAAAATGGCACTACTATTTTAAAAGACTGAGTGCGCTTGCAGACACAAGCACGTACTGAGCACTTTTTCTCAACGTGATATACTCTAAGTATAGATGCTCACTTGCCTTCGCACCACTGTCACATCTGTTAATCAATGCAGTGGCCCACCACATACGAATGGCTCACGGCAAGTAATCCATTTTTTTCAACTCTCCTGTGTGTATAATTTAAGAGGGGTCACACCGCATGCATATTCGCGTGGCTGTTGATCGCTGACCACAAAAAATCTAAACCAACCATCTCGATTTAGTTTAGCCTTTCTTCTTTTAACCAGTGAAAGGAAATCACACGCCCTGTTCCCTTGGTAATGTGAGTTTAAAGATACAACCCAACATAGTGTCAACATTTCCAAATATTTGAGGAGTTTTCATGATAATAGGAACTGGTAAATTCTAGAAAATTAATTTCGCAGACTTTGAATAGAAGCCTACAATCGTGCCTTGATTAAAACAAACTTCTCCGCAGCCCTGCCCTTATTACTTACTAATTTTGCCATTATTCTTGTTACAACAGGAGCTTGCTTCCGCCTTGGAAAGAACCCACATCTTGACCTCACCAAAATGGCCAAAGAGTACGGCGATGTGTTCAGTCTGATGCTCGGAAATCGTTTGGTTGTGGTGCTAAGCGGAATAGATGTCATTCAAGAAACTATCATCAAGCAGTCCAAAACCTTTGCTGGGAGGCCAAAACTTCACACCTTTCAACTTGCCAATCCTCAAGGAAACAGCCTAAGCTTTGGTGACTACACACCCCGATGGCGGCTTACCCGAAAGATCAGCGTCGGGGCCGTTCACAACTTCGTGAAGGGCGCAGCCGCCTTGGAAGAGAAACTGTTGCATGAATCGCAGCGCTTAATTCACTGCTTCAAGCAACAGAAGGGAAAGCCTGTGGATGCTCTGATAACTCTTGAGTGTGCCACAGCGAACATTATCCTCAGCGCGCTGTTTGGAGTGGAGCGTTCGTACGACAACGAAGACCTCCGGAGAGTTCTTCACCTCGCAGAGAATCACCGAAAGGCGGTGCATGGTAGTGGCCACGTTGACTTCCTGCCGGCGCTGAAGTACCTTCCCAATAAAGCACTCGAAAATCTCGTCCTGACAATGAAGGTGATGTTCAATGTCGTCGGGCAGATGTTTGAAGAGAACAAAGAAACGTACGTGGACGGGCAAGTCCGCAATATCGCGGATAGTTTTATCAATGTTATCAAAGAAAAGAGCCAGAAAGAACAAGAGAATCTACCCTATGGAAAAGACACTCTGAGCATGGCCTCGCGGCTCAGCGATGACCAGATTGTTCCAGCTCTGGCAGATTTGTTTGGTGCTGGGTTTGCCACCACATCTGCCGAACTCTACTGGAGTCTGGCATACCTGATCGCATATCCCAACATCCAACGCCAACTTCACGACGAATTGGATCACGTGATTGGCAAAGAACGGCTACCAACCCTACAAGACATCGCGTCACTTCCCCTTCTGCAAGCTACAGTCTACGAGTTGCTTAGGATAACCAGCATCATTCCTCTCGCAGTACCACGAACTACCACCGCCGAGACAAGCATACGGGATTTCATAATCCCAAAAGACACTATGATCTTCGTCAATCTGTGGTCAGTGCATCACGAGGCTGAATCATGGAAAGAGCCGAACGTTTTTAATCCTAGGCGTTTCTTGGATAGCCAAGGTCAGCTCATCGATTCGAAGTTCCTCGAGAGCTTCCTTCCATTCTCTGGTGGTCGGCGCAAGTGCCCCGGTGAAGCTCTGGCCATGAAGACAGTATGCGTTTTCCTCGCAGCGCTGCTTCACAGCTTCCGTTTCACACAGGATGGTTTGCCGGCCGAATATCAAGGAGTTGATCTTCAAGGGGAGCACGGCCTCGTTTTATTGCCAAAGAAGTTCTATGTGAACATGGAAGAACGGAATTAACTTCACTTGAGCGATTGTAAGACAGTAACACTCAAGTTACTCGTTTTATTGCCAAAGAAGTTCTATGTGAACATGGAAGAACGGAATTAATTTCACTTGAGCGATTGTAAGACAGTAACACTCAAGTTGATTGACTATGTAGAAAAGTAGTTACCGTGTATAACTTACGGACGTTGTTAAATTAAAGAGAAGGAATTTTTCAGTGCTCTAACTAGAAAGTCTTTCAGAGAGTTGTCCTTCCAGATAGCAACAGTTGGGGGACTAGGATATATTTGCGCGAGATTAATGTTGCTGGAAATAAGATGCCAGTCAAAAGACTCTTCTAAAATTTGGAGTAGTATGAGTGAATGAAAGTCGTGATAAACGGCAGGATCGTTTTAGGTGATCCAGCTTTGTTTTGTAAGACTCCATTGCGTGATACGAATCGTATATACTGAATGGCTAAAATTTCTTCCTCGGGGATCAGCGGAAAATTAGCCTTGTTTTGTATAAGACGAGTTAAAAATTGTTTCTTTTTCAACTCGAAAGATTTATTCTTTAACCGAGATTGTTCAGTCAAGAAAGGCAAAGCTTCTGCTTTTACAAAGAAGCCCTTCTCAGAAGGTGGCATCAGGAGAAGTGCGTGTATGAAAACGTTTCTGTCGGCTTATGTGTTTGAACGTCAGTTAATAAGAGTTGGCCTTACATGATATTTTTTATTGTCCATGTACTAAAGGAAATTTAAGTTACATTGATTAATTTGCATGGTTGATACATGCACTGATCGTGCTTTTAAAGAAACCGTCAAATTTGTAGCAATTCTCAGTAATACCTGTAAGACATATTAAGTTAGTTACAGATTTTTTAATTGACTACAGTTCCGAATGATGTTCATAGGGAAGTGACTTAAAAGCCACGCATTTACGCCTTAATAGGGATATAGTCACAGAGTTGTGGCTCAGTATTATTGGATATTTGATCCATCTACTAAAGCTCGCAACAACCAAATCCGTAAGAGCAAAAGGAAAATTTGTTTGTTCCAACGCCAACTACTCGAAGAATTGGATCACGTGATTGGCAAAGAACGGCTACCAACCCTACAAGACATCGCGTCACTTCCCCTTCTGCAAGCTACAGTGTACGAGTTGCTTGGGATAACCAGTATCATACCTCTCGCAGTACCACGAACCACAAACGCCGAGACAAGCATACGGGACTTCATAATCCCAAAAGACACTAAGAGGTGTCTGTTGTGGGAGAGGGCCCAAAATGACTAAAGTGCTCACCAGATTCCTCGAAGTTTACTAGTACTTGACAAGTAAGAAAGAAACAATTCCTTATAGCCCACCGAAGATAATTTCTGAAATTGAAGCTACCACGAATTTACGCGAATGAGTCTTCGCAGGAAGACTTTAGAGATGCATTCAGTCCATTTTCTATTAAAAGTAGTTGTTTTGCCTTCCTTTTGCCGCTGTAATCTTTTTTTTTTGTTAGTTTTTTTTTGGTTTCGTTTTAGAATTACTGTGTTAAGAAGAGTCTCGGAAATAGCCTTCGGTCCAGAGGCAAAAAGGTGACATGAACACTGCACCATTTGAATAAAGTTATCAGATATTTGATGAAACCGCGATCGATCAACAGGCTGTTGTTGCGTTACTCTTGCGATCAACAACTTCCTTCCGCTGGTTGAATTTATTTTCCAATGTGGAGGTAGATAAGACAAGAATAACCCAGCGTATCGACTAAGTACTTCTTCGCGCCCGGCGTCTCAAATTTGCCGATCCAAAACTGTTCGTAGACCTGAAAAACGGATGAGGACTCGTGGTTGGGTGACGCGGACTGGACTGTCTCATGGGCCTCTTCTTACAAAGTTAAACACTCAACTGTCGATTAACTAGCCATTTAAGGTCTCTTAAATTTATCTTCCAGATGAACGAACTTAATAACGTGATAATCGCCGAGTGTTCAATGAGGCGGAACTGAACAACTGGTTTGCAGACGTCATTCAGTTTTTCTTTTTCCACTTAAAGCTGTCACACAATTTTTGAACATAAAACCGCAAAATTTCAAAGTACGGGGACCAAAACGTACTTAGTTGTCATTTTGTACACTAAAATTTATAATTAGTTTCTAGAGCATGGCATGTGTTATGCAGTTAAGACAAGAATAAGGACCTCATAGATAAAATCGGATTTAAAAAATAAACGGTTTAAAAACATTTGTGAGATATTTGGGAAAAGATGTCAGTTTAAAAGGGACTATACGGAAATTTTCAAAATGAAACAGAAATTCCTTCGATGCCTTCTTTTCGATATACAAATTTTTCGGTGCTTGGAAACCTCATTTTTATAGTCAGCAAATCTATAATAAGACAACCTATCCAATGAATGATCAAGGGGGCTATTTCCATTGCGTGTCGCGAGCGAACAGCTCAGGGGAATTACTTTGAATTGTTTCCAATTTCCGTGCCTTCAGCCGGCGAACTATATGACTCTTTTGTGACAAAGCACTTTTCACTGTTATCATTTCTTTCCATTACTGATGAACAGGTAAAAATGCAAAATCGGAGAAATACTACCATTTTCCCCGCTGAAACATTTAGTACCAGTTCTCGATCTGCGAGGTCTAACTGGGTCCAAATTCCGGGATGTATCATTGCTTTTGCTGTAACTATGTGCTACCAAACGACTTAAATAACACTTATATCTACATGAGATCTCTTAATGAGGCCACTTCCAATAGAAGAAAGTACGAAGAGCTCTGATTGTTCAAAATTATGATGTGCGAGATAAGTCTTTCGAATTCTCTATCGGCCTCTTTTCGCCGGCAGTTGAGCCCACAACGAACAAACCTAGCCGTTCGTCTGTGGTATATTTGTAAAAAGCACTTCAACCTCTTACTTGAAATAAGGACATCTTGTACTACTTGGCTGAGCTGCTGTTACTAATATTACTGATCTCCGTCAGACCTCCAATGAACTGATGATGCACGTGATTTTAGCGGGGCTATCATGCGTTAAGTAAACTTTTAGTAGCCCTCAGCTAATGCTGAGAATGTAAACGACGGACAACTTTTGCTCAGGCAAACTCAGTGTTGATTAATCGTGATAAGGTCAAACTATCTTGTTTCCTGCCTATATTCTTCCTTAGTTTCATCAAAGCGAAAACGACAAAACTCCCTGGCAAAAGTCGTCAGTGAGGTGTACCGAATCAGAACTGAAGAGCTATCGAATTCAGCGTATTCCAAACAACCTTAATCACCTCGACTTTCGTTAAAGCTGCGTGGTATCATAATTTTGTTTTGTCTGAAATGTTCTTTTCTTAGTAAAAGCTGTCGGAGTTTTATTACAATTGTGCTGAGCTCGGTCCGACCCGCCTGACGCTGTATTAGTGAGTTTGCTTGAACGATGTTTGGATGTTCGTTGAACTGAGTAAGATGCATGTAAATATATAGTACTGACTACAGCTGTTTTGGTCGTCGATCAGACTTGCTGCTTTCTATATCTCTCCGATAACTTAGTAACACTGGAGCTTGTCGAGTCATTCTGCAAGAGGCTAACCATTCTATTAATTATTATTATTATGATGAATTATTAATAATTATTAATTATTCTATTAACGAATCAATCATGATTCGCGGCAGAGTGAATAGCAGGACTTAAGTTACAAAGTCAATTACCAGTGTTTTGTGAAACTATACACGATTTTTGTAAAAAAACAAAACAAAACAAAAACAACACCAAGAAATCGGCTTTCCTTCCCGTAACTTTTTTTTCCTTTTTTTTTTCGGTCAATTAAAAAAACAAAAAAACAAAAAACGATTAATATAAGTGTGAAGTAAAACAGCTGTGGAGGACCAACACGGCATTCCGGCTCCCGTAACACGTAGTAGAATCTTCTTACGGACTTGTTGCTTTGATTCAGTTGTACGTACACTTTTCGACAGTTCATTAAAAGCTCTGCCTGCCAACGTTGTTGCATGCGCATCGTTCTTAGACCTGAAGTTCTGCCGGTTTGATTGGCAAGCGGTTATTAATAACGCTCGCGTACTGTGTTTGCTTTGTTTTGTTTTTTTAGATAAAAATTGCTGACTTGATCTGAGTTCATATTTATTGAATGACCTTAACGCTCAAATCACGGTTTTGTCGCTCATGCGCAAATAACACGCACTTGCCCACCCAGTTTTCGCAGCAGCTGAGTGAAAAAATATAGGGGTTAAGACAGTTTCGCAGTTTGCAAGTGAGCTTATTTTTCGATCGCAGATTACAAATCTGGTCAACAAAGAATGCAATACAAATTTAGTGTCTCTTGAAATTTCTTGTCCCAGCCAAGGGCATAACGTGATAATTGCCGAGGGCTTATCGATCGATCATCAATGAGGCGGAAACTGGCCTGGTCACTTACGTCATTCAATCCCTCTTTATAAAGAGTAGACTTGAGCTGCGAAGGTTAAAGAAAGAGCGTGCTTTAACTTGAGTACCATAGACATCGGGCCGTGATCATGAATTTTTCCCTGGAAGATATCTCTTTACTTGGAAAGAGTTTGTTTCTTTGCTCTCTGGTTTTTGTGTTCCTCCTTGCGAGAGCGTTATGGGAGCACTCCTTCTCCAAGCTGCCTCCAGGCCCTTGGGGCTTGCCTGTAATAGGTAAGAATTGAATTTTTTTTTTCGGTGGAATTTTTTTCGCCAAATGACGTCTGGTCGCAACGAGTAAAAAGAAACAGTAAGTATCATTTATGGCATCGCGGGAGTTCATCCAAGAGATTTCATGGTATAAATGAAGTACTGTCTATTTAAGGGTCGTGATACTACGAAGAAAACGAACTATGAAAGTAAGGTCCTATTAAACAGCGGTCAGCCAATTATGGTCAGCAAACGTAAATTTAAAAGTCCTTACACGCGATGATTCATAAATGACGACCTTTTTTCGCGACAAAATCACATCAATTCATTTTAGTGAAAGTTACACGCCACCTGAATATTCGCAACGGTGATTTTTAGCGGAACATCGTTCCGCCGAAACCTGGGGTCGAGGATCATGTGGGGACCGCGATTTTCAGCTCTATTCTTGCGCTACCAACGCAATGCAAACTTTTCAAGCTGGTCAAAGAACTTGCAACGTGCGGGCAGTGTACTCAACTGGGTTGAAATCGTCAGCTCGAGTATGTTCAGTACACGATATCAACGTTCTCGGACAACCGACTGTTCTACCAAAAACAGTAACAGTCGTTTAGCGTAACATGGGCTCAAAAGAGTGCAAAACCTAGAAAAGTTGTCCAAGTTGAAGACAGTAGCTCTTTTTTACTTTTTTTTTTGGCCAAAAAAAGACCTTTTGTCCTCAAAATCAGCGATAAGGCAACGTGGTCATGCGAGGGATTGAATAATTAAAGAAGCGTGCCCATTGCATGACCCAAGCGGGCTAGTTGGGCGAGTGCATCGTAACTTGCGTGCTCTCAGCCGACGGGCAACTATACGAATGGTGACAAAGCACTGTTTGTATAGCTTCTTTTGTTTCCTGTAGAGATAAAAAGGCCAAAGCATAACGTTGTAAAATGAATTATTTCACAGGCCACATTTTAATTCCATTGTTTATCAAAAGCCTCAGCATGCACGGGAAACCGAATGCTCTCTGCGGAAGTACCGCGTCTAAACCTAAAGAAGAGGTGACACAACTGACACTAGCTACTAGCAATGATTTTTTTTGAGACTATAAGCTTTATCGTAATACTTTAAGCCAACAGCCTTAAGTGGCATAAAGAACTCTAAAAAACATACCGGTGGGCAGAAGTGTACATCACTTGTTCGTTCAGGTCCCGTTTGCAGTGGCACTGATCAAAAACAAAATGACAACTGAGCTAGGCAAAGAAATGACTGACTGATTCTAGAACTTTTATAAACCTTTTTCTGCATTTGACACTTTGCATCGTCTTAGGTAGTTGAGGTGGAGGTTCAAAAAGGCAGAAGCTCTCAATGTAACATACTAATATTCTGCATATTTTACAAAGTTTACCACCCTTTGAAGGTCGAGCAGCTCATCTTGAAAGCCTCGTAAAAGCCCCCACTCCCATTGAGGAAAGATTTTACAACTGTGGGGATCTCAAAAGGTCGTTTTTGCACTTGAAATCTGTTGTCTTATGAGCAAAGAGGCCCACTCCCTAACATCGCACCCGTTTTGAATTTTGTGGTCGCCGAAGTCCTTCCACTATCACTCGGGAAGAGAAAACTTAAAAATTACAAAGTAGCACTCCTTGATAAATAGAAGATCTCCAAGATTAACGCTTTACAATTAATCAGTGACATTCACTACAGCATTTCGATAAACCTGTGACTTCCAATCAACTGATTGGAGTACAAGTGAGACTATCAGTACAAGTTTTTCGTTCCGAACATGCGCACTTCGAACAAGATCGACCTCCAAATCTTAAGCGCGTGCTCAGTTCGGAAAACTCCTACTCGTAATCGTACTGAATCTCGTACTCCAATCCAAAGGTCCCTATTTACGCCGAGACCGCGACGCGAAACAATCGGCCACAGAGACGAGTGTTTTCAGCGTATCTCCTCTCTTAGCTGCCACAATACTCAGTCTTTCCCATCTTGCTTAGCTGCTGATCAGTTTGTCTTACTTTCAAAACAGGTGCAAGCTGTCGCCTTGGAAAGGACCCACATCTTGATTTCACCAAAATGGCCAAGAAATACGGCGACGTGTTCAGTCTGATGCTCGGCAATCGTTTGGTTGTGGTGCTAAACGGAGTGGATGCCATTCAAGAAGCTATTATCAAGCAGTCTACTGCCTTTGCTGGGCGGCCAAAACTCCACTCATTTCAGCTGGCTAATCCTCAAGGGAACAGTCTAGTCGCCTCTGACTACTCACCCCGATGGCGAATATCTCGAAAGATCAGTATCACCGGGATTCACAATTTCGTGAACAACCCGCACGCCCTGGGAGAGAAACTGCTGCTCGAATCTCGGCGCTTAGTGCAGCACTTCCAGCAACAGACGGGTCAGCCCGTGGATGTCCTGATGACTCTTAAGTGTGCCGCAGCAAACGTCATCCTACACGCTTTGTTTGGAGTCGAGCGATCTTACGATGACGAACGTCTCCAGGAAATTCTCGACCTCAACGAACATTACGGAAATGCGATGAATGCAAGTAACCACGCTGATTTCCTCCCCTTGCTAAAGTATCTCCCCACTAAGACGTCTTCAAATCTTGTTCTCGTAGTCAAAACTTTCTTGGATGTTGTCACCCAGATGTACAAGAAGAACAAGGAATCCTACGGTGAAGGTCGAGTTCGAAACATCGCAGACAGTTTCATCAACGTGGTCAAGAAAGAAACTGAGAGCCTTCCAGACGGACAAGACACTTCAAGCAAAGCTCCAGTGCTCAGTGACGAGCAAATTGTTTCCGCGTTAGGAGATCTGTTTGGAGGTGGCTTTGACACTACGTCCAGCACACTCTATTGGAGTCTGGCATACTTGATCAAACATCCCGACATCCAGCACCAGCTTCACGACGAATTAGATCGGGTGATCGGCCGAGCACGCCTGCCAACCCTTCAAGACATACCGTCACTTCCTCTTCTACAAGCTACAGTGTATGAGATCTTCAGGGTGACCAGTCTTGCTCCCCTAGGCCTCCCTCGTTCAACAACCACCGAGACGAAAATTCGTGGCTTCACAATCCCGAAAGACACCATGGTCTTTGTCAATCTGTGGTCAGTGCATCGCGATCCTGAGGCCTGGAAAGACCCGGAAGTTTTTGATCCAATGCGTTTTCTTGATAGCCAAGGCCAAGTGATCGATCCCAAGTCCCTCGGGGGTTTCATGCCATTCTCCGGAGGTCGCCGCAAGTGTCCCGGTGAAGCTTTGGCTCTGAGGGTGATTCCCGTTTTCCTTGCGTCGCTGCTTCATGGTTTTCGTTTCACACAGAATGGTTTGCCAGACAAATATCAGGGGATTAGTCTTCAGGGTCAGTATGGCCTTACCATGGCAGCGAAAAAGTTCTTTGTAAAGATGGAGGAACGCTTTTAGCTTTGATATGAAACACTGCAAAATGGAAAGTTATTGATGGTAGTATCAATATGTATTGTTAGTATAATTTCTGGGTTGAAAAGAGTCTCCCGTAATCTGTTTGGTGGAACTTCTCGAACTATGACGTTATGTGTACCGCTCGGCGCAATGATTATAAATCTTCTCGTTTTGCTGCAAAACAAAATGGCTGCTAGCAGCCACTTTGCTGAAGTTTCTGACTCGGAAATTCACGAATTGTTGTTATCTGTACTCTTCAACTCTAAAATTTTACTCGGAAAAAAATTATTCTCATTAGGCTCAGAAATGATCAGCAACTATTTGCTCAGTTCGCCTCCGGCTCGGTAAATATTCCACGATATTTTTACTTCCCCTTCGGCCGATAATTATTAATTAGAAACCTTTCTTTGCTAGAGGTCATCTTAGGTTTAGAAATTATACTCAAGTCAGAGCAAGTGAAAATGTGGACCTTTAATTAAGTGTTCAGCAATATCACCAATGAGGTTTCACTGATTGATCACGTGAACCGGCGTTTTCTTTAATGAGCAAGTCTAAACTTCATGTTCTAATTTTTATGCTTTCGAAATAAAATTATGCGGTTGCCAGCGCTTGTAATGTTTGATCAGTAGGCCAGTTCCGAGTTCACTCCAGCCTCTTTTTCATGTGAGAAAGTTTTGTCAACCGATTTCTTTAAGAAAGACTCGCTCTGAAAAAGAGGCTGAAATGGACTTGGAAATCATGAGCCTATTCAGTGAG
This sequence comes from Astreopora myriophthalma, assembly GCA_014634185.1. Classification (NCBI taxonomy): domain Eukaryota; kingdom Metazoa; phylum Cnidaria; class Anthozoa; order Scleractinia; family Acroporidae; genus Astreopora; species Astreopora myriophthalma. Next base: position 3,577,820 of record BLFK01000862.1, on the reverse strand, counting down.
TTCGTAGTTGTAATGCATTGATAGACTAAAGTTCGTGTATTCTGGCATTAGACGGTTTTAATTGAAGAGGTCATGGTTCCATGCAGATTGAGTTCTCCCACGGTTTCAAGTGTTCCGGGGAAGAATTACCTCAAAAGTGTGTGTGCTTTTAAATGACATCATCAGCTAAATAAACACAGCTAACTGTATTTTTGTTCTTCTTTTTTAGTGGTCTTTAAACGGGATTATTCGTGATAAAGAGCTTCTATGCCCCCTTGCTCTTTCCCTTGTATAATGATTGGTTTTAAGTACATTGCTGTGGCTGAGCTCTGTTTGCTGTAGCACGCTGTGCACAGTGAAAACCACAATGCAACCTGGCCTGCTTCAACTTAAATAGCACATTATTCATTTCCCGGACGTTCACTGATCACCAAATAAATTCCCCCAAACCTGCCCGAGCAAGACTGCATAAATCTATTCACTACCCAGGAGCAAATTTCCTTTTTTTGTGGAATACCATTCAAGTTGTTCTTTGCATCTGTTAAACTGATTTTTGGGGGGAACTTAATGTACTTAGTCTAACAAAAATTCAGCCCGATAAGCTGAGATTCGCGGGCCTGTAGGTTAGTTTTAAGAGAATATCATCAAATTTCCAAGGGGTAACTGTCTGTCGATATTTTGGGAGACACTTGACCGGTGAATTTTGTTCCTCCAAAAACCTGCTCCTTAGCGAATCTTGAACTTATCTAGTTTGAGTTTTCTTTTTAAGAAAAGTTGCGAGAAAATAACACCAGAGGCAAATAAGAGAATATGATAAGGAACACAAGAAAAAGTACAGTCGAAGCTCTCTTAACGGACACTCTCGTAAGCGGACAGCTCTACTTACGGCCGCCTTGTTTGAAACCCCGTTTTGACTCCCATACAAACTCTGTATTTGTACATTCTCGTAAGCGGACATTCCCGTAAGCGGCCGCGGACACTTTCAGGGATTACGACTTAGACTTTTTCTTTGTTTTTAAGCTCCCGTAAGCGGACACCCGAAAGAAAATCAACAACCTCTGTACAGTATCTTGTTTTTTTCAATCAACCATTTTACATTGCCGTTCGTCACAATGATTTTACAGTAATTACAGTACCATATTTCAATGTTTGTTTTGTCGTCATCCACGTCCGGTTACATTTAGAAGCATATGCGCTTGTGACTGGAATTACAACGTTGTCAGCACATTGTAGCCAAGGCACTCAAGTTTCGATTTTAGACAAGGCAGAGACATTTTAGTGTCACCATAAAAAATATACTGGCAAGGAATTTCTGAGCCGTATCCGGCTCCTCTGTTTACTCTCTTTCCCCTTAAAACAAAAGTGTCATTTAATACCGCGGTATTTTTTTGTATACCAATATTTATTGTTAGCTGGGCAAGCCCCCGTAAGCGGCCATCTATCCCCTACACCTCTAGTGGCCGCTTACGAGAACCATTCTGGTAAGCGGCCAGCTCCAGTTACGGACATTTTTATCCCGTCCCGAGGGTGTCCGCTTACGAGAGCTTCGACTGTAGAAGATTTAAGCCCGTACATACAACCGTTTACAAGTGAAGGCCTCTGTTGTAAACGGAGGTCGCTAAGAAACACGGCTACTTTTATTTCACACATGCGCTTGTAAGATAGGGAACTAAGGGCTAAGTTTTGCTGGCTTACGGTCGATTCTTGGGATGATTAAAACAAGTCACTTTTGTATTAACCTGTTAGTGGGGACGAGCGAAAAGTAAAGGTGAGCGAGAAAAAATGAGCGAGAACTGGGGAGAGGGAGAGAAGAGAGCTCTTCCGCCTCCTTTACCCCAGTCCTCGCTCGTCTTTTTTCACGCCCCCTCCAATCTCGTTCCAGAGTCTTCGTTCCCCTTGTCCACTTTTTCTTTTTGCTCGCCCGGACTAACTGAGAGCCTGGAACAGGGTACCTTTTCCTCAGTCCAAGAAAGTTCGGTAACAGACAATGCCTGCAAGCAGCTAGCTCAAAGACGGCTCGTAAAATAGTTTGATCCCCAAAATATAAAACAACAGATTTCTTCCTTTGATCAGTTCTGATTTTGCTTTTGTTTTCCTTTGCGATTTTGGCCTTCCAAAATCCTGAATTCAGGATTTTGGCTTTAGAAAATTGTAAATTACACATTCTTGTATTCAGGAATTTGGCTTTCCAACATCCCGGTGTGTTATACGAATTATATACACACAAAAAAAACAAAAACAATATGGGATGACTAAGTTCTTTGAGGGAAAAGTTAGTCAGTTCTTGCCTTGGGAGGTCAACCTCGACGAAATCTTCTTAACAAACTTCAGTTTCAGAATATGTCAACGCTCTTACTACCAGCAGCCAGATTAACCAGAAGAAAATAACAGGCGTAACACAGTTTCACAAATTGCAAGTGCGCCGATTTCTCGGTCAGAAAACGAATTGGCTCAATAGAGATTGAAACAATGTACAAACTCGGCAATTTTCATGTTGGCGTCGTTTGACAACAACTAAGACAACTACATGACTGTTGTTTTTGCTTTCTTATTCAAATCTTTTCGGGTTCGAATCCCGTTGAAGCTCTGATTTTTCAGGCTTCTCCTTTCCAATTGCTTAAATTGGAAAATTAACTGCGATGATCATTTTTCACTTTCATCTACAATCGCAGTTCACATATGAAATATTTCACATATACTTCACATCAAATCTTTTAATCCCAAAGGGGTTTGAACGACGACAGCCCCGATTAGCGTGAGAAAAACAAGACCTGGAAGATTCTGGTCGTTGTGGTCAATCGCGCCATCATGCAAATGTCCTTCGCTTATTTCTCGGCCGAGCCTGTTCCAGGTTTTCAAATAGTGGAGGCAAGGCGAGGAACGAGAACGAGCGAAGAAAATCGAGCGTGGACTGCCCCTCTCCCCAGTCCCCGCTCGATTTTCTTCGCTCGTTCTCGTTCCTCGCCTTCTATCCATTATCTGAGAGCCTGAATTCACTCAACAGTGAAAACACTTATCGATCATCACGTGGGGGAAACTAGCTTGGTCACGTAGAGTCTACACGGAATAGACCGCACGTACAGTTTAATTTTCATTTGCAAAGGCGCCCAGTGGAAAGAGCGTGCCATAACGTTTCCAGTGCATACATCGGGCGGTGATCATGAATTTGTCCCTTGAAGAGTTCTCTTTAGTGGGGAAGAGTTTGTTTCTTTGCTCTCTGACTCTCGTATTCCTCTTTGCAAGGACATTATGGGAGTACTATATCTCCAAGCTGCCTCCCGGACCTTGGGGCTTGCCTATAATAGGTAAGAGTCGAACTCTTTTGTTCAAGATTAGATATTCTCACCAAAAAGTAAAAAAAAATACAGCAGTGTGTAGGTCAGTATACGCACACTAAGGGGGTGTTTACATGATACCGGGGCGACTTTCTTACCGGCGTGAGTTCACCCAGTTCCCTATCGTGGCTTTGTATTCATTCAAGAGAAGCCATTATCTTCTCTTGATTCATTTACATGATACAACCAGCCGGAAAATGTTATACCGAAACGAGTTCACCCCGGTTGCTGCACCAGAGCAGAGGTCGTGGCATTAAATACCTGTTAGTCAGCAAGGCCTTGATTTAAGTGCAGTTGCACGTTAAGATTCGAAATAGAGGACAAGGACTTTTGCTGCGGCAAGACAACTCCGATTTTCGTGTATGTTACACGCGACCACAGACATTCGCAGTGGCTATTTTTGGCGGAACAGTGTTGTTGAGAGTTTATTTCTTTGACTTTAAACCCAACTTTTACGCTACTAGAGCTAGGCAGGGATTTCAAACTGGTTCCAAAACTCGCAAGGCGCAGGCCGGGGTACAAACGTCGGGCTGAAAAGTTGTCCGCTCAGCGAGTGCGTTACTGAATGTTTGTGCTCGGTCGTCCGTAGTCGTTGCGTGTCAGCGAGACTTAGAATTCGCTAGGAAAAATGGAGCAATTTCATGATACCCTGTCACCAACACAGGCCACAAACTTACTGCTACCGCAGTCCCGAAGTGTAACATGAATGTATAAAGCCCGG
>BLFK01000862.1:3552230-3558759 GCA_014634185.1 Astreopora myriophthalma | reverse complement strand
AAATTAGTGACGATCAAACTAAAAATTGTTGAAAGAAATCAGATGTTAAGTGTTCAGCCCGGTAAATAGTGAGAATGAGGTTTTTCTAGAAAGTGACGCAGGCATACTCGGCATGTTTTTTTAACTTTATCCACGTTGAGAAGTCTAAATATCCCGTTCCCCTCCCCCCCTCCTCTCCTCCAGGGTTAGCGCTTCGTCCTCTTAATTTTCAGGCCCTGCTTAGAACAACTTGGCCCTGTCCACCACGCACACACAGCAACCATCGTTTCTCCAAGGCTCAATATGGCGGATTTCAGTTGACGTCACTGTTTACATCTCATTTAAAAGTTGTTACCCCCATAAAATTCATAATGACACATTGTGGAAGAGTACGCGTAAACGGAAATAAGCCTATTCTTCCCTTGAGAGCTTACGTTAAGTAAGCAACGACGACTTCGACGACAACGTGAACGCCCCAAAGCAAAAAGTTTAATGTTCCAAAACAATGGCTCCGCACGCTTTGCACGTGCGTTTTACATTTTGGTACATTTTTTTTTGCCGTTCGTTTTTTTGCCGCCTAAACAAGGCGTGAAACGACCAAATTTGAAGTTTTGTGTGGGACGTAAGCGCACGACGATAAACATTTTCCTTTCCTTCCTTTAATTAACTCTAACGACGTTCATGCCAATTCTGTACCTGGGCAGTTAGTAAATTTTTTGACGGTCGAAATGAGTCGGAATAAGCGTGAAGTGATTACAGAAACGCGAATTTATGTTTTCAGATGATGTCGTCGTAGCCGTCGTTGTCGTGCTTGCTTTCGAGAACGGCGTCCATGGGGTGATGTCACGCATCGCTAGGGCACTGGCAGCAACCTCGTTCTTGGGGTTTCTCTTCGTCTCTTGAAGAGAGACCCTGGAAACGAGTTTGGCCCGGCAGTTGCAGATGTTTTATTCAACCTCGTTCCCGGGACTCTATTTTTGGTATTCTAAACCAAGAAAACCCAGGAACGAGCCTTAGGGAGGGGAAGGGTGTGAATAAAATATGGAACGACTCTGGATAACACCTGAAGCGAGCTGCCTGACGAGGGGCCATTTCACATCTGCTCAGTTAGCTGTTACGCTAGGACCTCTCACTACTTTGTCTTACCTTTGAAACAGGTGCAAGCTTTCGCCTTGGAAAAGACCCACACCTTGATTTCACCAAAATGGCTAAGAAATATGGCGACGTGTTCAGTCTGATGCTCGGAAATCGTTTGGTTGTGGTGCTGAACGGAGTAGATGTCATTCAAGAAACCATTATCAAGTTGTCTACTGCTTTTGCTGGGCGGCCAAAACTCCATACCTTTCAGCTGGCTAATCCTCAAGGAAATAGTCTCGTCCTGTCCGACTACTCACACCAATGGCGAATTTCTCGAAAGATGAGTGTCTCCTCGATCCAAAACTTCGCGAGGAACACGCATGCCCTGGAAGAAAAACTGCTGCTCGAATCGCAGCGATTAGTGAAGAACGTAAAGCAACAGACGGGTGAGCCTGCAGATGTTCTGATGACTCTTAAGTGTGCCACAGCAAACGTCATCTTAAACGCGCTGTTCGGTGTTGAGCGATCTTACGATGACGAAGATCTCCGAAGAATTTTCAAGCTCAACAAGAGTTATGGAGAAGCGCTGCATGGCAGCGGCTACGTTGATTTCCTGCCGCTGCTCAAATATCTCCCCAGCAAGTCGCTATCAAATCTTGTTCTCACAGTGACAACTATATCGGATGTCATCACCCAGATGTACAAGAAGAACAAAGAATCCTACAATGATGGTCGAGTTCGAAACATCGCAGACACTTTCGCCAGCGTCGTCAAGGAAGAAACTGAGAGCCTTCCAGACGGAGGAGACGCTTCACGTTTGGCCGCCCCAGTGCTCAGCGACGAACAAATTGTTTCCGCGTTAGCAGACCTATTTGGTGGGGCCTTTGACACTTCATCCAGCACACTCTATTGGAGTCTGGCATACTTGATCAAGTATCCCGACATCCAGCACCAGCTTCATGACGAATTAGATCGAGTAATCGGCCGAGCACGCCTGCCAACCCTTCAAGACATACCGTCACTCCCTCTTCTACAAGCTACAGTGTATGAGATCTTGAGGGTCACCAGTTATGCTCCTCTTGCTATCCCTCGTTCAACAACTACCGAGACGAAAATTCGTGGCTTCATAATCCCGAAAGACACCATGGTCTTTGTCAATCTGTGGTCAGTGCATCGCGATCCTGAGACCTGGAAAGACCCGGAAGTTTTTGATCCAATGCGTTTTCTTGATAGCCAAGGCCAAGTGATCGATCCCAAGTCCCTCGGGGGTTTCATGCCTTTCTCCGTGGGTCGTCGCCAGTGCCCTGGCGAAGCCCTGGCTCTGAGAGTAATTCCTGTTTTCCTGGCGGTACTCCTCCACAGCTTTCGTTTTACGCAGGATGGTTTGCCGGCAAAATATCGAGGGATCAATATTAAGGGTCAGTTTGGTCTCGGTTTGGCAGCAGAAAAGTTCTTTATGAAAATAGAAGAACGCTCTTAGTTAGCTTCGAAGTATTGCTTCTCAGTGGTAAAAGATGTGGTTGTTCAAGGAAACAGTTAATTTAGAATATATACCAAGCTAAATAAACTAGCCCTTTGATTTAATACCACGCCGGCTTATGTGCTGGTCACACCACCATTTGCTTTAGCATGTCAAGGGCTTAGCTAGTCGAAAGACCCTTAGGCCCGGGCCTGCCATTTTTTTCCGCCCACTTGTCTTTTATGATGTGACTCTTGTAAATCAGTGATGAAGCAGAAAACAATTGTGTAACGCAGCCTTAGGAACCAAGGCCTACAACAAATCGAAAAGCCCACCACGGTCCTGCACACAAATTGGAATTGCAACTTGCAAGTTAAGTAAAATGTGTTGTTGTATATTGTGCCTCATGGCACAATTTTCGTTACGTTTCGCGATTAAAAAAATTGACTTATTTTAGGGAATATTTCAGTTATGTGACTTTGCGAAGCGAATCATAGAATCGGATTAGAACACGACTACTGTATTTAGCGCTACATGGTGCGAAGCACGCATCACCGACCTTTTTCTCGATTTTATCTGCAGTAAGTCCCAGCGATTACCACCGAGGAAGCACAGATAACGTTTATCTTTTTCAGCATGTGGCTGTAATATTATTGTCAGCCCACATTCGGTAGTGCAGCAGCGCTTTGGCAAAGTGCCTGATTGAACTCTTTAGCTCAAAACTAGTGCGAAATAAGGCCAAGCATATGCTAATTCCCATGGAGGGAAAGACTAATAACTTTTCTCTTCAATTCAGCTCCCGACCGGTGACAACTATCAAGCCCTTAAGAATAAGACTGTTAATTGCCTTAGACATTAGCCAATGAAATCAAGCCCCCTTGTCTCGATCTCGAGATCTTTTTAATGGCATCATTAATTAGCATAAAACAAAATGAAAAGTGACATTTAGTCTGTAAAATTAGCCTATACTCTTAATCTGTCGGCGAGATGGAATGATGACGGACCGTTCAGATCGACAGGGAAACAAATCCATGTAATTGCTCAGCTCCCTCCCTTCTGGACTAGAACTGAAATTCGAGAATGGCAAACTACGTTCGTTATCAACAAGTTAACAGGCTACGAGACAAATCTCTCTTTTTTCTCTGTTCGTTTATTCTCGTTGTTATTTATACAAGTGTCATTGGTTTCGTGATAGTTCACGTGCTTAAAATTACGAAAACCATCGAAGATACCAACGAGGAATTATTTCAAACCAGCAAACTCCTGGAAGGCAAGTTGGAGGAATTAATTCTTCGTTTGGAGAAACTGGAACAGAAAATTGCAACGGCAACAAACTCGACCCTAGAGGCCTATGTAAATATCATTCCACCGAAACAGCTGAAGCTGGACCTAGACACAAAAGGAAACAGAAACGACAAACTTGACAAGGGCCTTGAAGAAAAACCTGAGATTTCACTGAATTGAAAACGCTGAAAGATAGGTTTGTACTTAAGATTTGTGTTTCTTTCTAAGTGTACGTTTGCGCCAATTATTTCAGAAATACTGGCCTGTAAATTTCATATTTGTTTCAAATGCTGTTTTTTCAACGCGGAAATTCTTCTTTGGGCGACCGAATTTCAAATCCCATATATATCCGATTATTTCAGTTGGCAGTCGGTTGTCCTGGTGGATTATTTCCTATTTGTATTTAATTTCATTGCAATACACTAAAATAGTTTTTTTGTTTTGGTTTTCTTTTTAATTTTCAAAAAAATTTAGTTCGTACTAATATAAATGAAACACTTGTGTTTCATAGCATTTGCATCTTTTCTTTAAGCGGAGAAGAAAAAAAAAGATTCTTTTTAAAAAAAACTCAATGCGATTGTCATTGTGTGGGAAAGACAAAAGATGTCAATTAATGTTGTCGGTGCTAGAACATAAAATGCTCGGGACAAAACGCAAACTTGTCGGAATTACACTGTTTTAGACTTTCTAGAAGCAATCTAAAATTATCTGGAGTGGCGGAAATAGCCGTATGTTTTCTCTGCTGGCAAAAGGCTGATGAAAAATGTTTACTTTGTTGCGCGACTCGGACAACCAATTTGTCTTTCGGGTTGACTTCATATTTTAGGCTGCAAGGCTAAGGATGAGTCCCAGGATGACTCTGAAAGTGAATTTCGGCTAAATGGTGTGATATTTTCAACGATAGTGCATGACGTTGTAATTTCACACACGCAACTGGCAAATTTCTGGTCGAAATGGTTGCATCTAGTAGTGTTAGAAACAACATTTGAAAATTCTATCGGCGATGTTTATTTTCTTAGTATTCCAAAGTTGTTGGTCGCAGATTTTACAGCTTAGAAGTCCAAAATGCTGTTAGTAAAATCACTTCAGTCCGGAGTCCATTTTCATAACTTGTCCCTAACCAATATAACAGTGAACGGATTTATGTACGATACCTATACCCTGAGGGGCAAATACTGCATTGAAATCTTATGTGGGTAAGACAGTTTCCTCGGTGAGGAAACTGAATAATTGGGGACTCTTGGATTCTGTGCTGTTTAATGTCTTTTTTGACAAATCAACACGCGAACCTGCGCCAGTTAGACTTAAGTTGCTGCTACTGATTCCAAGATAAACAAAAACCGGCCAAAAATAACAATAACATAAAATTTAGTTTACACTACTGTCTGAATAGTCAGCGACAAAGTAATAAGCTTATGCTGTTAATTTTTCGTTTCGTTTGGCCACGGCATTAACAATCAATAGCTTACGAAAATAGCCGTGCCTCGGCTGTTTCAGAGAGCATGAAAAGAATACAGGATAAACAGTGATTACTATTTGAGGTGAATGTATCTTAGAGAATATGTACATTTCCATGCATTTCAACTGTCCAATTTCCAGATGATTTGATGGCTCAATACAGTTCGTAGGGCAGTACAGTGTGCGGCGCAGTCGCGCGGTCCTGGGTTCGAGTCCCGTTCGAGTCCTTTTTTTTTTTCCAGGCTGCTTAGCAACTCCTTAACTCCAGTTAACTGCGTGACCAATCTGACTCAAAGTGGCGGCAATCAGCGAAAGTAAAAACCTTTCAGCGTGCTATTTTCTATAACGTGCTGTTTTGCGGAGAAAGGCTTATTGCTCTCTGCTTGAATAGACCTGTTTAATAGTCACGATTAAATGGCTCTCACACTTTGGCCCAGCAATTTTTCTCTGTCTTGTCTATTCCTGTGGTCCGTGCAGAATTTGTTGTATAGGCAGTCATAGCGTTGACCATTTTCCGTGAAACTGAAGCGATCGAAGGTCCTGTACGTGCCGCCATATTTGAAAACAAACTGAAACAAACAAAACAATAGTTTTAGTGAGCAAAAACAATGGCTCTGCACGCTCTACACGTGCGCTTTACATTTTGGTAAGTTTTACATATTGGTTTTAAGGTTCTGGGGAGGACGTTAGCACATGCGGGGGATACATTTTCAGTTATCTCTCCACGCTTCTAACCCGCTCATACAAGTTTAACTCCTCATCACTAAATACACATTTTAAAATGCGGAACTACATGAAATAGCTGAGTAGTGATACCAATAACGCGAACTTTTAAAGTGACGTCCTCGTTGTCGTTGTCGTCCTCCTTTTGTAAGCTTTCTTTTAAAATCATTTCCTGTCGTCTTTGTCGAAGTGATAGAACTCGATTCTATCAGGACAGAGTTAATAGTTATTAACTCGGATCAGGACGACAGCGTCGATTCTGTCGTACGGGTCTTCTTGGAATTGTCGCAAGAGTGTTTCCACATACACCCGGTCGTACAACAAATCTTTGGAACGACAGGGACGACTCCAGGGAAAACACGCTTTTACAGCAATGACCACTCTGTACTTTAAAATCATGTTTTTTCTTGTTTCTACATACCCTGAATACCAGAGGAACTTTTTTCCAAGGCCTGAGAGAGAGAACTCCGGGCTGGTGAGCGAGCAACGTGGCAGCTTGGCTTTCTTTCAGACACCCATGCAAGGGTATTTTCTACACAAAAACAACTG
>BLFK01000862.1:3509730-3547230 GCA_014634185.1 Astreopora myriophthalma | reverse complement strand
CGTTACTTTCCATAACTGTTTCCCTGTTTACTAATGTTGGTTAAAGCATAGTTAGGAGTCTCCGCCTTTGCTAACCATTGTAAAGTAAGCTTGAACACAGGTCAGTCGCGCTGTGATTTTCACCACTTGGATTTTTATTCAACTCCTCAGATAAGGTTCTGCTCCAATGGCAGGCGCACACTAGAAACCGTCTACTGCTAATTAATGATAAAACAACGGAAGCAATGCCAAAAGACAATAATGGGGCGGAGAGGGAGTCTCATGGCGTTTGCTGAGTTATGCGAATTTCACTAAAGTTATTTATGGACACCGGAAGTAGGTGTCCAGAGACGTCCGCAAATTGACTGACTTATTTATAATTGTCGAAATCATTAAACGGTGCAGATTTATGCTTATTGCAGCAAAAATGTGGTATATGACCCAAAACATCCCACATTTAAGGCACGAGAGCAATAAATCAGTGTTCGCGGACGTCTCGGGAAACAGAATTCCGTCACTAAAAATATCTTTACTGAAATTCACATATCCCAAAGGCTAGACTGGGCGTTTCCCTCTCTGTCCCATTATCCTCTCTTAGCAACGCCCATATGTAGTGATACTTTCACAGGTTTTCGATCCATTAACGAGCTGGGTATATCGCTGACGAAAATGCGGGGTTATGGTCTTGACTCGGGACAGGCGGCGATTGCACGTTATTTAATTACTGGAGTATTCGGTTGGTCATAACAAAGTGAATTCAAAAGGATATAGGGAATTGGCTTTATTTAGGATAGACACTGTTCACGAGTGAAAATCAGGTTACTGTTATTTTTCAGTGAGCCGGACGCTGAGCACATTTCATGAAATAAAACAGGCGAGACATCTCTTCACTGAGAACCGGTTCCATGAAAAACGAGGAGTGCGTAGTCTAGAAAATCCAAAGCGTGTATTTTGTGTTTTGGTACAGCCGTTAGTAAAGCTCAGAAGGTTCCGTTTTTAAGGCTGTGACACCTTCAGCCATTCATTCTCATTGGATGTTCTTCAAAATGAAGAAAAAAATTAAATTAAAATCAAAGTCACTTTCATCATAATAATAATCAACTCTAGCTGCCTACAACTGATTCCTGTCTATCATGCTATAACCGATTCCTACGACTTAAGTGTTAATGACCATAAATATTTTACGAAAACTGGCATCTCAGTTTTAATATGTCAGTGAAAAACAATCAGCTCATTATTCCGCGAAAACAACATTACGAGATGAAATTGTCCGCATTCTGCAAGTTGATTTTTCCACCCAACCTTTAAAGAGTTTTTTAAAGCTATGCAGAATTAAAAAAAAACAACAGTATAAAATTGATTATTTTAATAAGCAAATTTAAACAGGTAAGTCATTTAAAAATCATAGTTAAAAAAAGGATAAATGCAAAATTTCGGCGAACTGCGGAAAATTTCCGTCATCCTTTCCGGTGGAAAACGAAACCCCTTTGGCCAACTACTTTTGAGATTCACAATGAGCTACTATGAAAAGAAATAGTTTCTTTAAAATATTTACTCCCATATCCTTCCGTTAACTTTTTCTTCCCGGTTGTTCGATACGCGATAGTCACACACCTTGACTATGACAAAGGAAAAGATTGTAGAAATACTTACAACATAACCTTAATCGGAAAAAGCGTTCAAACAACACACATTCATTTCTTTGCGAGTAACAAAAGAAGTTAAGGCCAACAGTGCACAACACACACTGCACCTCAGATAACGGCAAATACATACACGTGCGGGTTCCTATTGAGCAGACGATCGGGTATTCAAACAATATATTCGGTGCTACTGAGAGATTATTATAAACCGAGCGCGTGCAGGGAATAATGGTTGAAATTAACGATAAAACCTGCGCACAATTATTATTAAGTGAAGTATACACTAAGTGGGATTTTGTTGGGAACCAGAGACTGACCGATGTTATAACATTGTTGGCTTGTGTTCGGTAGCATATTTCTCTCAAGTAAAGCGGCGAGCATGAACTGCCAGAAGTTCACATCTCAGTTTATTGCATATGCTTGTACACATACAGCTCGTTTGAATTTCGAAAGAACACACAAAGAGTATTTGAAACAATTGAAGCAGGGCTGAATTATCTCCATAATAGTTGATATCGCACTATAAACTATAAAAGCATCCGGTATTTGTGTTCTTCTAGCCAAAGGGCTTACATGAGAATTTGGCTGGCAAGCTAAGTGCCTATGAAACAACGTGGAGTGAGGTCACAGTGTCGTGTTTTGCATCGCGGCAAATAAATCAGTCAGTTTTTATGAAGAACAAAGAACACTTTTTTGTCCCAGGCTTTTATCACAAACTGTCTTCCAGGTGCCATATTTTTCTTTTTATTGCAGATTTGTGTTTCTTTTGTCAGACAAGGTGTAAACGCTAATACCATCGTGAAAATAGTAATGAAGAAATCAAATGGATGAAATGAATGAATTTGTTACGATACGAGGAATGGAAGATCTGAATTTTCTAAAACTAGTTACAATCATTGAAAATCACCCCCACAAGTTAAAAGCGCGTCGTTTGTAGCGAAGAATATTGTTTCTGGAATAAAACCCGAACCACATGATATGCCTTTTCCAACTTCGAGACAAGCGTCAAAAACTCACTGCATGCACTTTTTTTTCCTCAACTTATGTTATCAAATTGGTGGCCGAAATTCTCAAAGTAGAAGACGTAAATTTCACAAGTTTGTTTTCACTCTCTTGCTCGAGCGTTGCGAGTACACGTGCCTTCGAGCGTTTCAATGGTCACATGTCTGAATGTATTGTTTGGTCTGGCACGCGAACGGCTCGCGAGGCAGGTGTAAAAAAACAAGCATATGTTTTCAGCAATATCGTTTGTGGCACGCGCCTGTCTTTTTTGTTCTTGGCAAATGAGTAATTCTTCGGGGGACTCGAAAACAAAGCTCTTGATTCTTTGATTGCTTCGAGTAATGAACTTACATTATGACAAACGCGAGCGGTGAAAGGAAAATTACGCTCTTTGACAGGAAACAATGAACACGCAAGAGTGAACACCCTTTTGCATTGCTGATGACCGCGCGCTGGGCTGGGCTGGGCTTGCTATAAAAGCGGGGAACTTGCGACTTCCCAATCAGTTAGCCACTGAACTCAAACCGGACGTGCGCGTCGCTGAAAGGAGCTTAACAGACTTGCCAAATATTGAGACAAGGATTAAGACTCGAGAAGAAGACTGAAGACATGAACGAAACCGCCAGAAACGATTTCAAATATTTGTTTAAAATTCTAGTCATCGGAGACGTTAACGTTGGAAAAACTTCCCTGATTCGCCGATTTACCAAAGGCTACTTCGCCGAGAACATCACCTCAACAGTCGGAGTCGACGTGGATTCCAAGATTGTGAACATTCACGGCGACAAAGTGAAACTGCAGTGTTGGGACACCGCCGGGCAGGAGAAATATCGTTCGATAACACAAAGTTATTACAGAAATGCAGACGCTGTCGTCATGATGTTTGATCTCACAAACCAAGGGTCATTCGCGAGTATTCCCCAGTGGCTCATGGACGTACACCGCTACACCAACAAGAACGCGGTGAAAGTTCTTGTCGGCAATAAGACGGACTTGAAAGGTGCCAAGCGCATGGTAAACTCGAGATCTGCTGCTAATCTGGCAGAGTTTGAAGATTTACTGTACATTGAAACGTCCGCTAAGTGGGACGACAATATCGAGACTCTGTTCACTGAGCTAGCTGAGCAGCTGAGGGAAAACTCGAAGAGCAAGAGCCTGAATCGTGTGAACAATACGAACAATTGCATCACAAAGAAGAGCTACAGTATCGCATCCTACATAAAGAGACTTGGGGAAAAAATTCCCATCCAAAGCCCGGCAAATTTCTGTAGAATTTAGACGTCAAATCAAAAAATTTCATTTATTTAATTTTTAAACACTGTTCAGCATGACTGATCGCCTCTTTAAATATTTTTGTCTCTCTTCCTCGATGATAAATTATTTAAAGCCCAACATTTTCTAAGTGCGGAAGTATCCGTGAGATCGAGTAAACACAATTTATGTCTTTCGTGTCAAAATTAAGAATTTTCGCTTTAAATCAAGCCTTTGGTGGGAATTTGCTTGTTCAATCAATTAATAAGTAAATTCTAAAATTTCCGCCAGAAGCACACGACTGTATTATATGTATATTTTATATGGGAAATTATATTTATAAGATAACTACGAAATGTGAATGTAGATATTAGCGAAATGTATACATTAAAAAAATAACTTTTCCGTTTAAAAGGATTCGTGTTTTGCTGTTTCCGGGTGATTGCATTGTGACTATCTGTGGTGGTCTATTCTTGAAAACATCCTTGCCCTACATAGCACCCGTTCGGTCTTCGGTATCATTATAAATGGTTTAAGAACATCATTCACTACCCCGCGGAGGCACGTGGCACAAATTAAAAGGTTGACTTGAGGGCTTATGTCATGCTAATCATTCCGAAGAATGGAGGAAAAAAAAATAGTTCCTTTAGCACAGAGTTTCAGCACCTGAAAGAGAAACTTTCTGTTAACCTGGAGAACGATGTGCTGACAAACAGAGATATTCCATGCTGATGAAGTCGGGTTGGGCGTGCACCACGAAAAGTAAGTTTTCAACGCCAACGGCGTAAAATGAAGAGAGCTGTACCCAGGTTATTGTCCTTTGTTCATCCAGCTTTTCCTGATGGGAACATGTTTTTCTTTTCACGGTTAACCGATTTTCAATCAAGCCTGTCAAGGTTCTTTGTGTTCATGCAAATTTGACTCGAAGTTTAAAATTTTCATAACATATTAGCATAAAACAGCCGGTAACTGCCTCTCCTCGCAGTTGGTGGTGAAACGCTCGATTCGTCTCAGAGAGGGAGAAACATCAAAACATTCATTTGTGTCGTCTGCAAATTAAGTGCTGCGGGGGTGGTTAGTTCGTTAAAAAAAAAAAAACCTTTCCAAAAATATTATTTTCATCGGCTTCTGCTATTTTGGTTTAAGTTCTGAAAACCACATTATTACACCGTGATTGCCTTAGGCTAATTGCCTCAGCGATTAAAGTACTTTTTGAACGGAATTTCATTATAGGTAAAAAGGGTAAATGCATTAAAAGAGCAGAGCCAAGACATTACAATGTGACATTTTAGTCTTGCTTGCGGTCGATCTCAGCTTAGCCGGTTATCAGCACAGGGCCACGGCCCTGTTCAATCCCAGAGAAACTGGTCGGTCACGTATGTGTTGAAAATTTTGCAGGCAAATATAAAAAATGCATCCTTATCATTGGCTTCTTCAGTTTTTAGTTAAATGTTATATAATTGTCCAATCTGGAGAAAACGTGCACACCTCCCAAGAGATGACAGTGATAAAATTGACATGCTGTCGGGTGTTTTGAATGTCTAAAGACTAAACTTGCATTTTGTGATTAATTTATGAGTTGATATTTGCCTTCGAAGCCGCAGATAAGTAGGCCGCCCCTGAAGAGCTCAAACTAATCCCCACCTCGACGCAATCAAGATCTAAAGCAGTGATTTCTACACAAGTCAGTATTGCAATGCAGTTCGAAGTAATCAAGACGTCGCCATTATACTTATGCTCAGTTACTCTGTAGTAACAACGATGCGTATCCGCATAACTCTTGTATGTTTATATCAGCTGATGGCTAAGGAAAGTTCAAAAGAATACAACTCTGCCTAAACACACCGATGCCGAAGGAATAAATTGCGCGCCATCAGTTCGTCACGCACTCCTTTTATATGCGTAAGATGACCACTGACCCAATGGGTCGCCAGCAAAGTAAAGTATTCGATGCCCGCTTCTTCCTTTCCAGTGAACTCAGTATTCAGTCATGTCATTCAATTTCAAAATTTTCAAATTATATAATGGATCTTTCATAGCAGAGTAACGCAAAACGTCATTGTGGTAGGGAATAGACTCTGTGCGAATACGAATGAATAAAGAGAAAGTAACTGGAATTGTGAAGCATCCTCAGGCGCTATGGTTTATTTCGCTCTACCCCTTTATTCTGCGGCAGACCAATCGCCAGTCCTTTACCAAGGAGGCTCCCCACCACAACAACATTCTGTCCTTATATCAATTAAGGGCCCACGTATGGGCCGTCAAAAATTGCAAAGCCGGCTGTATTTCAAGCCGTCTTGCGGGGTATTGGGAAAAGTTTTCAATCAGCAATAACCGCGCCTCGGATGAACCTCACTAGCTACGGTAATGCCACTGCGCAAAGCTAATGTGACTGAATGTCAATATGTGATTTCAATTAATCAACCACACTATCAATGTGGGATCTTATCGCAGGATTTTAATATTCATGTTAAGGCTATTTTCATCGAAAGACGCATTCTCGTTTTCTTTTAAAAATTTTAAAATGTATAATATTAATTAATTTAAAGGTAGTAGAATTTTAATGGTACTGTGACGTTTCTGAACTCTATATTTCCAAAGTGCTCGTTTCCCGAAATCACGCATGCGCGTTTGTTTATTCAAGCTGGCCTTGAATAATCATGAATTTTTCATAGGATAAGTTTCTCTGGAAGTGCAGCTGAGCATGACGCACGTTCAGCTCGTCGGAATCTTTCATTTCATTGCATTTGATGCGAATGAAGAAGAGATACTGTATTTCGGAGTTTTTAATTGATGCTCAGGCGTTCACCGGTTTGTTAAAATAGAAACAGTGACTCGAACTTGACTTTAAATTCGATATCACAAAACACGATATTGAAAATATCACGTACACGACAGTTAACATGCAAATTACTACGAGGTTCCTGATGCGGCTGCGTGACAGTCACGTCCCTTCTTTTGCGTTTTTCGTTCATTTTTCATCTTGGGTGTAGAAGATGAAATTCCATTTACGTGTGTATATGTTTGACAGAAGTGTTGAAACTTTAAAAAAAGAAGGAAAAAAATATGAACATCTAGTGCACGAAATACCTTAACTTGCTCCCACAGTGATGAGACGTTCACCCCTAGATTTAGCATTCAGAATAGCCGTAAAGAGCATAACTGTTGGTTATTGACTTTTAAATTTCTCAAGACCGGTGGTCTTGCCAGTTGGCGAGACCGCCCCAGAAGAGGAGGAAGAAAAAAAAGCCTGTAAAAAAAAAAAAAAATGAAAGAAAAAGATAAACGTTACGACGACAAGCGAAGTTCACTTTGATATTACGCCTAGAACACGCAGTGTGAATTACAGTTGCGGTCAAGTCTCGGCCTGTAATCGCTCTCATTTCTACGGCAAGTTGCTAGCAAAGGGAACCTATACTTTAATTTTTCGAATCTGCGTAACTAAAGTTTTCATTTTTACAATGTACAGTATTCGTGTTGCCATTTGGGTATTTGGCAATTGCAGAACTTTAGGGAAAACGGTATTTCCCACAAAAGGGCCAAAAATTTGGTGTTAAAAAGTCAATTAGGCATTGCTTGGATTAAAGGACATCTTTTCAAGACGACTTGAATTAATTCTAACGACTTTCGACGGCTCAGTCTAATCGTAGCAAAAATGCAGATCACCATTTTCCGATCTTGATGATCTGATTTTCATGTTTTGGGTGGATAAAGTATCCCCTAATATCCTCGTAGATTCTCTCTAAACTGAATAATATGATTTCACCGACTGAGACTGCTTCATCCTAAATCGGCTGAACGTAACTCCTGTGATTGTCAATCACAGGAGTTACGTTCAGCCGTTCAAACAGTATTAACAGAGCGGCTCTGTTAATAACGTTTGAATTATTAATTCTTTCAAATCATCCCGTTCGGTATCCCGTATCCCGTGCATCCTGACCTAATTTTGGTTCCAACACAAATCCCGCCAAATATATTTTGGAGCCATGGCATGCCTGGTCCTGTTTAGTTCGTTGACGAATTCAAGGTGTTTCTTAATTTAGGGTCCATCCAATAAATAATACTGAGTGGAAAGGTTCACTTATTTTAAAAAAAAATCTCCTGGGCGAATTTTTGTGTTATCGGACTAATAATAATAATAATAATAATAATAGTAATAATAATAATAATGACCACCAAAGAGATTCTCAGCATTTTCCAAACCAAAGTTTTAGAAATCAAGTTACTTCCAAAGAAAAATAGAGAGGTTTTTCCCTTCATTCTTATGCCAGAGAAGTGTCAATCAAACGCGCCTAAATTGGTTTCCGGCATTGTAAACCGATTATTTCATTCTCTTGGTAGTTTTATTAAAAAATACATATCTACAGTCTGTGACGCAACTCCTCGAGACAGCACACAATACACAGATTTGCTACTTTGCATTGGGTTGCTCTCCCATCCCTCTCGATGTTGTTTCTCGCAATTCACTTAACGAATCCTGTCAACCAACATTGTGGGAGGGAAGGGAGGTCGGGGCAGGGAGATGTGTCTCAAACTTTTTGTCGCAGACTGTAGCTCTCGAGTCTGGATAAATGCAATTAGATACAGAGCGGATCTCAATTGGGGCCAATAGGAAACCAATCAAAACTAATTACCTGGGCTGGCCAATCACAACTCGAAGTACGCGCAGCCGCTGCACGTAAAGCCGGCGCATGTGAAGGGCGAGCAAGAAAACCCACGAGAGACTGGTCTCGCTGCCGACTGGTTGTGAAATTCTGCGGAAATTTTAGGTCTGTCATTCAGAGTAGAAATACAAAGCGAAAGCCATAAAGCATTTTTCAATTGAGTGCCGAAAGTAATTACTTGGTTTTCATTTGCTCCATAAATGGCTTTAAAAAAAACTTCCCCGAAGTTTTCAGATCAAAGCCCATTTTTTTAAAACCAATTGCAACTTGCTATTACTCGCTTTGCGTTCTGATTGGCCAGTAAAATCAAGTCGTAAATTACTTTCGATTCAGTCAAGTCTGTTTTTACCGTGTCAGTCGTACTGGTGGTTGTTACTAATAAAGGGAAAACAGTGCAGGCCGTGTTTATTTTGAAGTATTTATTTCGTTCCAAGTGAAACTTTACTTTATATTAATTTTATAAAACGTTTTAAACAAATGATAATGTGTTTACACTTTATGTCACTAAAGGAGGTGTGCCGTGGTACTTTTGGTCAACGATTTGCTAATTTTATGTTTAAACACGTGACCTTTCTCGTGAACCACGGTTAAACCGAGTTATTACCAATTCTACCTAAGAAACGGAGAACGTTAGAACGTCGCTCCGACTGCCTCTACTTTCTTTCTCTTCCCAACGTGACACCCCTAAATTGACTGTTTGCAGGCCACAATCAATTAACCGTTGGAAAAAAAGACTTGGCCATTTGGCTATCACGGATGTTAATTTAAGGCTCTTGACTTTTGAAAGTGTTGCTAATAAAAAATAGATTAGATCTTCCCTATCATATGTCAAGGGCCATCGTTGGTTTATAATTTGGCGACAACGAGCTCGTCTATATCTACACTTCACTTTTATTATTAAAATTTACTTTATGACTTTAATAGGTTTATTAAGAAACATTATTTTTTTTTTGTAGAACGACAAAAAAGAATGATCTAGTAAGAAGATTGATTTTCTATCGTAGTAAAAAGTTTACGAATTTGTTCATCTAGGCAGCGGTTTTATAAAAGCTATAGTTCGGTTTCATATCTCTGCGAATGCGTTTGCCTCAGCGCCCTAGCAATGGCATTCTTGTGATCATTATGTTGCATGTTCGTCTGCATTTTACTGGCATTTTGGTGTTGCTGCTTATATTGCTGCTGCTGCTGTTGGCCGAATGCATTAGCAATGCTGCTGTTGTGCTTTTGTTTGCTATCAGGGTAACCATCGGTTCCGTTTTCTTCCAGTCCATTGCCTTGTCCTCTTGTTGAGGACAACAAAGCTTCCTCTTCATCCTTTTGGCAGGAAAATAGGCGTGGACGTCGCGAGTTGTGGTCGCGCTCACCTCGTTCTTTATTTGGTGTCATTTCCCTCGTTTCTTCGGGGCAATCAGTGGAAAGAAAGGGCACCTGTTCTCTGTGCTCGTAGCTTAAGGTGCTGTATGGCGAAGTTTGCCCATTATATTGACTCCGGCTTGTCAAATTTGCTCCGTCTAATGGCTGTTGGGTCGCATCGTCTTCAAGATCATTTACATCCAAAGAGAGATAGTTTTCGGACGGATCAGACGAATACCAGTTCCCGTTATGAAATCTGTTATTTATTTCGCGTTTGCAAGGCGAAAGAGTGTTTTCTTTAGAAGAGTTGTCATAGGTATCTTCACCGTTTCTTTCTTTGTCACCAATATACGTTATATCTTCAGATACAAGCTCAATCTCAGAGCTTATCTCCGAAATCGTATTCGTGGAATCACTGTCCGATTCGAGTAATTTCTCATGTTCATTTTCCTTATCCGCTGACTGCTCGATCTCTGACTTGCGCTGCGACGAGACTTTGTGGTGTTTTATAGAGTTGGTGGTGTTGTCGTTTTTGTCGCTGTGTGTAACCTTAACGTCGGCGGCGGCCAGGACATCATAAATGACCTCCTTTAGCCTAATGATTTGCTGTTCTGTGCTGAGCTGTTTAGAAGTGGGAAATGGAACAACGTCAATGAGACCGAGATCAACATCTTTGTAATCCTTTATCTTTTTAGAGTCTTCCTTTTCCATGCCAGCGCTTTCCGAGTTCCACGAAGGGCTGTCATTGATGACATCGAGCCTGTCAGTCTCGGCGCCACTATAAACCTCCGGAGAGGATGTACTATGGCAATCGTAAAGTCCAATATCACTATCAGTATTTCTCACGGGATAGGGACTCGCCTGAAACTGCATTATCGAAGGCTCGGCTGCGCTCGGGGCGGCAAGTTCAATGGTATCGATATGATTCTCATCGTGATATAAGGGCTTCTTGAAACACTTGCAGGGAAAAAACAAATTCTGTTTGAGAATTAGCACAGCAATTGCAATCACGAACACGGCAAGTATAACACTCAATATAATGAGCACCAGTTGTTGATTGGCGTCTTCACGAATGGTTATATACTTTCTAGGCCTTTCTATGACCACAATATCAGGACTTTTACTTAAGTTCTTGGCAGGGGTGTTTGCCGTTGTGATTAGCTGCCGCTCTGTGCTGGACACATCGTTTCTGTTTAATGATGATGATGTACTCCGTGAGATAGAAATCACAGCGCTGCCGACTTTCGTAGCAGGATCCTTTCCGCTTATTGCTGTAAAGGTCGTTGCGCTTGTTTTGATTGACTTAGGAAGTGATGTTTTATGTGTGGTTGCAGTTTCAAGAGGTGGAAAAGTCGTTGGTCTTCGAGTCGTTGAGCCGTAACATTCCAGACTACCTAACACAAAATATGACCTCGTACTAGTTCCATTTACACTAAATATCAATCTCTTTACGGGGAGGCTTTCTGCGTCTGTCAAGTATCCATCGTCCATATGCCATTTATTGTCAATAATGTCACAATTACACACTCTGTTTCTATCTTCACAAGTTCTGTTTACTCCGCATGCGCATTTCATACTCCCTGCAGATGCACCCGACCAGTAATCTTGCAATTTTCCATCACGTGACAACCAGCGTGCCCCACGGCCTGACTTGAGATTAAATGTTTTCGGTGAATCGAAAAGTACTGAATTGTAGCATTTGTATTTAAGATACTGTCTGCAGTGGGTGCTACTTGCGATGAGGTCCTTTATGTTTTGTTCATTGAAATTCTCGTAGACGAACTCATGCTGATAATATCTCCCATCAATATTACTTTCAGCTGCAGTGACTTTATCCATGTCTTTACTATGAAGAATCACAGTCGAGGGACCGTTTACGTTGGTCATGTTACAGTACACAATGAAAGGCACAGAATGTCGAGGATTTATCTTGTAATATGTGTTTACTGTTTTACCAGCAGCCCACCAATCTGCGCATGACTGCATAAAAAAGGCAGGCTCCTCGCATTTTGGTCCCTTGAAATCGCTCTTTGTGCAGTCGCACATTGAACGGTTCCAGCGCTGAAAGCACTTGCCACCATTTTCACAAGGGTTTCGCAAACAACGGTCTTCAACGCTGCATTTTCCCAGTAAAACCTTAGATCTGTAAACAGATGAAAGATTAACCAGTTGTCCCTGCATAATTATATCACGCATACATCCCACGAAACCACCCTCGCTAGCTCCCACATAAACTTCGGAACCGCTCACAAAGCGTCCTCGGGAGTGTTGGATTTGAGAAGCCCGTTCACCGTCCACTTCAAGTCTCACTCTTTGCATGCTAATGTTCACTGCGAGAAAGTGCCACATTCCGTCATCAAGACCATATCCTCGAAACAGAGTCACCGGCGACGATTCACTTACAAAGTCCACTTCTAGCTTTATTTTTCCACCCGTAACTAGCGAAATCGATATCTTGGCGCCGTTTTCTGTTATTCGTTGAGATAACAAGATTCCCTCTCCAACATAAGTTCGAAACTTTAAGCTGTACGAAGCCGTGCTATTATTAGGAGCAATAATTTTGATGAATGAGTCGGGTTCGAGAAAAGTAATGGGTTGATACCCATTAGGTGTAATGTTACATCCAGAGATGAGGCCACTGGCCGTTCCAAGCACAGATGCGTTCCCCTTCCATGCTAAGTGGAGGAGATTTATATCATTTATTTTCGCGTGTTCGTTTTCAAGGCAACCTTCATAGGAGACAAAATCACGTTCTCTTAGCCACCGATGTTTTCCCTGTACTCTGCTCACGTCAACTCCACCCAGGTAGAACGTCTGGTGCGTAAAACGCCTGGAATCGAAACCGGGCACGATGATGAAATACGTTTCCATATTAACGTAAAGAGTAAGTGTCGTGGCGTTGTTTCCCTTCATTTCTGCTTGATGCCATTTGTTGTTTGCCAAGTAGTTTCTTCCATAGTAATCAGTAAACACGTTTCGCATCCCCCTCACATAGATTGAACACCTGTTGAATGGATAAAAATATCAGCGGTCTTGGAAACGTTAAACAGTACCAGCGTTCAAAAATAGGGAAAAACAGTGGCAATATTTCAAATTCCAATCTTGATCATCTGAAATGCCTTTGAGTGTCTAAATTTTAGAACGATTGATTTTCTCAAACACTTTTTAGACCCCTTCATAGATTTTAGCGGCAAATCCCAGGCCTCCGCTGATCAAAAGAGTGGGCAAATAATAATTAATATTTTGGGAGCGCAAATTTACAAGTTAATAAGGTCAAATGCACTTTACACGAACATCAAATCAAATGAATTTAAATATTGGTTGGTGGGGGAAGGAGAAAACTGGGATACTGGGAGAGAAACCACTCGAAGAAGGGCAGATAACCAGCAAATTCAACCCACATTTGATGCTGAGTTCGAGAATCGCATCCGGGGAGTATTGGTGAAAGGCTTGCTCTCTCGGCCCAACCCTGCTCCTCATCATACAACCAACCCTGCTCCCCATCGTAAAACACCCCAGTCTGCTCCCCATCGTAAAACACCCCCATAAATGTGTGCACTTGGCGAAACTATGAGCCAAAATCGGAGTTTAGAGAATCGCCCTCTCGTTGGCACGCGGCGTTTTTATTCCGTTCTATGACAAAGCGTTTCATGTTTTTGCATTTCAAATATGTTGGTTTTAGTTGCTGTTGTTGTTTGTTGTTGTTGTTTTGTATTGTTTTTTTATTTGGGCTCGTTTTTACCGTGACGCGCGCTCTCCGAATTCGCATTTTTCTTCACGGCCGCATACTTGATCATTCATACACATGAAATGTTTCCCACACACTTTAGTTCCGTAATCCAGCTTATAATGATAAGCCTAACTAATCTTTGGACAACTCGACCAGTCAAGTCTACAGCAAGTCTTGTGGAGAAGACAGACGCCAGGTCAGTTAAGACACACCAACCAATTCAAATGCCTACTGATCTTGTTATTTACAAGGTATTAAGTCTGAGACAGCCAAAAATACAATCACGGTGAGCTCTACCGGCAGCTGTGACCTTCGGCTTAAAGTCAATGCTACTGTTCAGTAATTTATACGTTGATAAGGCCTCGCTGCAACGAATCCGCAGCACTGCGGCATGCAGCAGACACTGAGAAACGCATACAAGACGCCGTGTGTTTCTTTGTTCGCTTTCCTATGCGTTGAAACGCTTCAGGTAAAGCAGATAGGAGTAATGCAACACCGACATTAACCCTTTGTTTTCAGATGAATGATGTGGCTAAGACACCCTTAACCTTCGGGTTCAAGGTACTGTTTCAAATAACCGAAATACTGAATAATTCCCTTTAGGCTTGCAAATCCTCAGTAGTAGTATTGGCGCTATAAAACTCTCAGGTAGATTAGACGTCTTTTAACCGTACAAAGTTGACGCTATAAAGATAAAGTGGCTTGAAATACAAGTACTCGATCAACTAAGTCTAAATCATAGCGCGCTCTAGTGCTTATAAATCATATTTTGCGCCAGTTTTTTTTTTACTGAACCATTTCTTGTCAAGAAAGGAACAATGATTTATCTGCCTGCATATTTTCTGAAAAATTCTGACAGCAAAAGTAGTGGAATGTAAAATATTAACTGGTTAGCCATAACAATCTAAGAACTGCATGCGGAATTCGATTCACAGTCATGCATGTCGGCGTGCACTCGCGATATCTAAAATGTTTAAAGGATGCCTCAGATATTACTCTTGTTTTCCACTGTTAATTTATGTAGTCAAAGGATCTTTTACCGAGTTGTGAGTATATCAACATGAATAATGTATTTCCCACGCACTCGTGCGATTTAGCCTAACTTATGCACTAACTTATTTAGCCTAACTTATGCACATGCGAGCTGAAATGGTGCGAGCTAATTTTCAACAATTTGGATCAGTGCACTAGATAATTCGAAAACGAAAGCAATGCCCAGTAGTCCGAATGTCAGTCCAGTAATATCTAAAATTGTAGCCGATATGTACTCGCTTATCAACATGCTTCGAGAGCTTTTCTTCAGGATGGCGGTGATTGCAGTTTTTAACTCAGAGAGCTAGGCCATGAGGGCGTGCTCCGCGCCAGCTCATGAGGAAGAGTTTTAATGTCATTATTGTCTACTTTCATGCTTAAGCCTTTTAAAACACTCACTTCAGTAATTGAAAGGGAAATAAAATTCACGATGTGATGTTCCAGTTACTACATGTTGGCATGCTTAGGTGTGCGTGTTCGCGACGGGTTTTTTGCGCCTTATGCCTTTGAAATTACGAATAGCAGTTTTCCCTTTTAGAGAACACTTATCTTGGCTCACAGCATCGCACTGTGACTTACATTTAGCGAAAGGACCTTGCATATAAATATTTCATGATGGACTCTACAACTGCGCTTGCGCAAACCCAATGAGACGCAGGTGTAAAGGTTTCCTCGACAGCATACAATTCATCTTTCTTTGTAATTAGGACCAACAGAACCCTTTTGTGTTACAAGCTACAACCTCGACTGAGAAGTGTATGTTGCTACCGCCCAACATTTAAAGAGCCGAAAAGTAACGGTTCTGGCGAGCCAAAAAAACGGCATATGCGCACAGAGGGGTGTCCCTGGCGCGAAAGCCGCAAAAAACAAATTACGGGACTTTACTATTGGGAAGTTTTTGATTTTACAGCCTTCAAACTGACGTAAATAAAGTAAACGGGAAAAAATCAAATGAAATTCGATTCCATGACAAAATAATCAAAAGTAATGAAAAGCAATTTTTCTCCAGGAAAGCTCTGAAAATCCTCATCAGTCGTGCTCACCGTCTGCTTCACAAATTAACCTTCATCTTAAAGCTGAATATTTTCTTAAGGATGATAGCTCCTACCAAACAAAGAAAGATCATATAGGGTTCGCTAACAACCGGCCAATTTTCGTTTCAATGTAGCTTGATACTATCGAAAGAGAAAGATTGATCGTTCATAGACGCTTGTCCACTCTTTTACCCATACAGTCTACTTGTTTTCGATAAGGCGGAGTAAGGAAATTTTAATTTAAATATTTTATCCATTTTTATCTGAATGATTTCATTTTTGTCACAATTTTCGCAGCGTGAGTCTGCACAAATTCCGCTAAATATTACCAGTAATTACAACATGCATTAAATGAAACTTCTCCCCAGTACAAAGAGAAGGATTTTCTTTGATAAATAGCGTCGACATTTGCTTCCCTGCGATAACACTCCGATCTGCGGGACTTATATACCTTTACTCGCATCCAGTCAGACACCCCATTGAAACTTTCCAAAAACAGTCATTGGCATAAGTCGACCTCGCTTTTCTTAAAAAATAATCAACATCCCACTTCACAGAGAGAGCAAGTTTAGATGTAAACTTAGATAAAGAAGCTAAGACTAACCTAAAGGGCTCACCTGATCTTCCCACGCAGGAGCTCAAGTGTTATGAAGTCGCTTTCATTGCTAGCCACGTGAAAAAGTACCCCAGACGGTTTGATCGTCTTGAACACGACAACCATACGGTACGGAAGCGTTCTTGGTGGTCCACTGTACGAGTATCTTACGTACGTTTTTCCGTCGAAGCTAGTTTTTTCTGACTCTCCGTGTGCGCTTGAAGCAGTGAGTGCGAAAAATAACCAACAGAATAACCATGCAACGGTCCACATTTTGCCAGGGTGCCTTCCGTACATCCAACCCTTTTCCTTCTTGCTTTGCACACCGACATTAACAGGTGTCGGTTATGTCTAGATCATGAACTTGCCTGCCTCCCAATTTTGCATCCTTATTTATACCATCGATCAAACTTTGGTGCGTTGCCTAAACAATGTCCCCGTATAATGAGCCTCTTTTGAATGTCACACCCGAGCCAGCATGTTCCTGGGCTGGGAATCAAAGAAAGAAATTATACGGCGCCCTCGTAACAAAGCATACTGTACGTTTTAATCTTACCCAGTTACAAAGAGAAGAACACTATTCCACTTGTCCATTTCAAAATTAATTATCTCAGTTAGCCGATTTATTGATCTATGCAAAAGGCTCAGGCAATACCGAGAGCTGCTGGTAATTACCTGTTGACTAGCCTCGCCTATATACTATGGCTGGCTTGCAGCTGTAGAAGAATGCGTCCGACAAGCTTGAGTTAGCTAGATTCCAACGCCTTGATCAATTCGTTTTACCCGATGTTTTATCCAGCTTTCTATGTCCAAAGCTGACGTTTTGTGTATGAATAATTACTAGATCAATCGAGTAGAAGGACAAGAATTGTGGGCATTCTGAATGCTAATTGGACTAGAATACCCAGTAATTGTCATATTCGAAAACAAGTGTGTATTTTTTGATACACGAATATCCGTCCGAATCCTCGACAAGGCGACCTAATATCTGGGCCATGACACTTAAAGAAAATATTGAAACAATTCATCAAACAAGGCACGGAGAGAGTTGAAATGCTTTTTTACGCTGCTTCTACTAATTGTTCGGGCTACAATGTTTCTTATTAATTTTTCAGGCTATAAAGAGAGGAATCCTAACCGGCATTCAGCAAAGATCTGCAGTTGAGAATATAGGTTTGAACAACTCGGAAACATTAAAGGCAAGAGTCACATTGACCTTGCCTTGGGAATAAGGAACAATATGTACTATGTGCTAAGAACCTTTGAATGCCTGGGAAAGTTTCTCGGTTTGCACTTTGCGATTAAAATGCCGATTCCCGTTTCCTGAGGCATTACTGGATATTGTGTTAAAAGTGAGTACGTGAGTAAAACGAAACCTTTCTTTTAAGCGATAAATGATGCAAATAAGCTAAATTTTGGTATGGCTGATGCTATCGCGGAGAAACAACGCACGACTAGAAGTTGACGACCCGTGAATTCTTTAAGCCCTGCTTTGAAACTCGACATCGATATTGGTTTTCATACGTTTACCCAGTTATAAAGTAGCCCACTGGTTCTCAACCATATAATTTAAAACATATTCACATTTCCAAACGGCAGGTGACAGATCCCCGATCAATATTTTGACATTCTTGTTTCATCTTCTTTCAGTAATTAAGATACTACACTTATTTGTCCAAGCGATTCATGGCCTGCCAATTAAATCGTGTTTAAGGTATATTAGAACAATGGGTTAATAACTCATTTCTGTGCGTGTAATAACATTGTTCAATAACGACTCGAGCTAAATTGTCTCTCCATTCGTTGTTGCCTTTATAAGCGTCGCGATGGAAAATTTACTTTTCGCTGGAGGAAATGTCATGAAATCCAATTCCGCTCTCGGGATAGCGGTCAATGGCTAATCATTTCAGTGCAACTTGAGTAATGAAAGGCAGATGAATTGGGGTACGTGTTAGTTTAGCCGCAAACTGTCCTGACATTAAAAATTTATCGCCACCACGTGGATACATCAAACTTGCGAAATTCACTGGTATGTGGTCTTTACGACGCATGGGTCAAGGTATTCAGACACAATATAAATGTCATTCCGAAAAGATTAGCTACGCTTTATTGTCCTTCGACTTTGTTTGCCACGTGCCCTCTTTGTTCTACTCACAGTAACAGAGCGTTCGAGAGGGTTTTTCTTTTTGTACAAAACGCATTGTCCGACATCACAATAAGGAAATTTAAGTACCTTTGTTGTTGCCGCTCTTTGCAAAAGAAATCAAGGCCAACCCTGGCCCGGTGAAAACAGAATCGGTTGTAAGAGAGGTTTTTTTTTTTTTTAAATCAGTTTTAATGACTTTACCCGTCATTATGCGAAAAAACTCGGATAAAATCCGGTTGCCGCTAACTGGAGCCAGCCGTCAAACCCACGATCTTCCTCGGATGACATTGGGCTGCAGGAGTCTAGGGGGAGATCTACGTCGGTAAGCTAAGCTCAGGTGATTCTGGATACTGTCTCCTCTAGCTCAGCAAAGGAACTACCCTCACTCAATTCAATCAGAAGAAAAACAAACATATAACAAGTAACAGCAAGCTAATTTAACATTTTTAATTCTTTTCCATGTGTTTAATCGCGAAAAAGGCATGATATACTAAATTCTGGGTACGCGGCTCAGTTACGCTTTGTGAAAACTGTTTAGGCAGCTGACAAAAAGACTTTTCAATCTTCGCGGTTTGCCCTTCATTTTGTTTTCATTTTGGTAATATCAAACTTGGCTAATCTGCATCTATCCTCTTTTACAAAGTGCAACTTGAATATCCATACTTGGGTCAGATTTACGTGGAAACCTTCCTTCGGAATGAAGTCCTCAGTTCCGCGCCTTAAAGCGCTAAATAAAAAAGAAACTTCAATAGAAGGGAAATTAAGGCAATTAAACAAAACGCGTATGGGTTCACTTGTGCTGCATAGGACCTCCCGCTCGGAAACGGCAAATTTAAACGACTTGGCTTGCTGTTTAGATATAACTTTTTTCAGTTTTGCAGATTGTTTATCATATAAGTTTAATTGTCCATAATAAAGTTCATATCTCAAAGAAATCAATGACCTGGCGAACAAAAAGACCGTTTCCATCGCTTATTGTGTTCTCGAAAATTCATCCACTCGCAGGAACAAAAGGCGTAGGATGGAATGAATGTCTCGATCAGAGATCTTTGATTTGAAGGTAGAAGGAGGACCTTACCGATTAATTCAACAAACGAGACATCATGTGGAGAGGATCGACCCTCTCGTGACCACTGTAAGTTCCATTTGATAAGCTTGGCTGAACAACAAGTTTGAGAGGCAATAAAAATATTTGCAAAAATTCCATGATAAATTGAAGTTACGAATTTCTAATTTATATTCTTGGGTTAACGCCTCTTTGGGGACAACTGAGCCAAAATGTCGCCCGGCACAAACGTTTGGGTATCTTCAATGCGAACAGCGACGTTGATGTCCCCATTCTTTCCAATGAACAATTTGCGACAAGAAGACAGACGAAGAAAACCTTGTAATAATATTTCAGACTCTGTATCATTGTTGATTTCATGAGGGATTCAAACTTCGAAGCCGTAATTAAATCAATACATTGTTTTTGTGTGCCAAGAAGGCATTTTCAGTGCTGAATTCCTACTGCCTTCCTTGGGAACAAAATTTTTGTCAAAAGAAAACCAAAGCGAAGTTGTTAAAAATCACATTTCTACAAACAAGCGGAGTACCATTACAGCGTTTCGTTCAGCCTACACTGATCGTTGAATGAAATGCAAGAAAAGAAATAATACGAGAATGTAAGGAACGGCATAAATAACGCCCAAGTTCCCTGGTTTACTCGTAGCGTGCGTTTTTGTAGTGCAATTCTCATAAATCTCGTCGCATAACATACGAAGCATAAGAACCGTATTACTAAAGCTCGAGTCAAAACTAATAACGACTAGTTACAACAAACGCAGTATGAAACTAGCACTATCATCTTGAAGCCGTTATAAACGGAAATTAAAAGAGATCGTTCATGATCTTTATGCAAGTACTTCGTTCCTAAATATGAACAAGAAGAACTGAAAGGCTCCTGACTCGAGAACAAAGGAAAGAAGGCAAGCCTGGATAAATTACTTACTGATTGAAATTACGTGCGCATTGTTTGTCAGCTAATAGAAACGCTATCAGAGGAAACCATGAATGAATCGATGAACACTTGTCTACGTGCGTATATAAGGATTCAAGGGCCAACCTGTCAGTTGTGCTAAAACCCTTTCGCCAATGAAACGAAGGGGTCGATTCCCTCAGCTAGAGTCCATCTTGATGGCGAATAAAAAGCCTTGAGCACGCCATTGTAGTTTCGGTGAAGCAATTATTACTCAAAAGCTCAGGGCGACGTACTGTCTTCCAGATCACTTATAGGCAATTAAACTTCTTCGTATTTGCTAATGATTTTTCAGTGGTTAGCTAGTATCCGATGAGAAACTGGTACCTAAGCTAACTAAAAGACGACATTGGGAGCCCTCGTTATGTATAATTCTCGCGGCTAATCGCCGTCGCAGGTACAGCAACGACGCAGCTCAACAAGGTCGAACCGAAAGCTTACAATGGTGCCTCTGCCGCAGCCGCTATACGGTCCACGCGTGACCTTGGAGCACAGCTTACAGCCAGCTGGAACCAGCTGTATGTTGGTTTTTGGTGAGGAAGGAAAACCGGAGAAAAACCCTCGAAGCAGAGAAGAGAGCCAACACAAATTCAACCCACTTATGGCGTTGGGTCCGGGAATCGAACCCGGGCCGCATTGGTGGGAGGCGAGTGCTATCACCACTGCGCCATCCCTGCTCCCCTATATGAAATTTGTGTGCGACGCTTTTGGCGTTGAGCAGTGCATAAGCAAGGGACAGCTTTCTCAGATAATACCACTGGCCAAAGTTTCTCTTTAGTGAAAAAGCGACTTCCTTTTCATACATTTCTTTCAATTCAGTATCGTTCACAAGTGAGTATGGTATGGTCCGAAACTCTCGCGCCCATTTAATTTACAGACTCAAAGTTCAGTAAAACTGCCTCGGATGCTAAGGCGCTGAATTTGAATTTTTTAGGTATGTTGCTTCTAAGAGAGCAAAACAATAATAAATCCGAGTAAGTGTGCAAAATGTGATCATGGAATATACACTCGGTAATACTGCAAGATAACGTTCACTTACTCAAATCTACACTGTATAGGAATTTTTTTCCACAACTTTTGCAAAATGTAATTATGGACTCTATAGTACTGCAAGATAACTTTCACTTGATCAAGTGTACATTGTAAAGGATTTTTTTTTCCGTAACGGCATGGAACGCTATTACTGGGCATCAGGCAGGATGTCCTGTCCCAGATTCAAAAGTTAAAGTGACACCGGCCCAGTGATTGTGTTATGTTATCACGGCCCCAGTAGCTTTGTTTTAGGTGGTGTGAACGTTACGTCATCGCCGCCATGTTGATTGACGAAAACAATAGATCTCTCCGGTTAGCTCTTGTTATTCGTTATCCAGCATTTGCACATTTCATTATTGTTGTCTTTGTCTCTAGAGACTGGTTGGGCACCACCTATTGTTGATTGTATTCAACTGAAGCCTGTAACTACTGTATGCGCTTGAGTATGAGTCAGGCTCGTATTTTGCCCGAGCTTTCGCCGGTCCACGGCATTATCAGGGATGATGTTGAAGCGAAATAATTTAGCAATTTTCAGACAGCACCTCGTGGAACTGGTTAACTTTCGAAACACTCACTGATAGCGTTGTCATGTGATTGATACAACCAGGAGCACGTGATACAACTTAATTCACATTACATGGCCAGTGAGCGCGAGGACAGTGGATCAACAAAAATTGCTTCCAACTTGAATTTTGAGCACCATCTAAACATAGCACGATTATTATCAACTTTTGGAATCAAGTAAGCCCTGTGGTGAACGAGGTTTACCAGTTGTTGGCGCCTGGAAAGAGTCCAATATTGCGCGCTAATTTGATTTACAACAGAGTGCCACGAAACTAAAAGCTATGGGTTACATACATGACAACAAATTGGAACTAATGCATTTCGGTCCGTCAAGGATCGCGGTTTGACATCAAGAATTATATCTGCTTCTTTAATTGCCACAGACATCATGCCTTTTTTCAACTCAACTCTCTTTTGCATTTTTGCTGCTTTGTTCCCATAGTTCGAAAAATTCTACAGCCAAGAACGAAACTGAAACGTTTGAGAAAAATTTCCCCCTTCCATGCCAGTTCCTGCTTCCCCATCTCAACTGGAAAGCTCAGTAGAGTATTGGGAACTGTTCCGGATCCCATTATGTCCTGCAGCTTATGCCGGATTCTTTTTGCGTGGTGCGCACATGTTAAAATGTGTCATCCCAATATTTCTTGACTTCTGTGTTTTCAAACTGAGCTACTTAACTGTCTGGAGGTGTATGCCGGCTTTACCACTCCTCTCGACAAAATAAAACATGTTTGTTTGATCTTGTGCGTCAGAGAAAGAATTTGCTGATTGTGAGCGTGATAAACTCAGCTAGAATCAGAGCCAGACAGACCAATCTAGATCAAGAAAACAGGATTTTTCTGAAACTTCTCCAATCTTTGTCGTAAGGACATTTTCGTTTTTCTTTGTCTATCGATAATCTGAAGAGCAACCCTCACCCGCCAGCAATTCCACTGGAACCCTTGCATCGATTGTAGTAAAACCGTTCAGTGTCAGGTTATGCAGACATGTACACGCACAGGCCCCGCCTTTGCAAGGCCCTGAGGCGATAGAAGAAGATTGTATTGAGTCCGCAAGACGTGGGCCGCATATAGTCGCTCATTTTTTAAAAGATTTGTTTTTCAAAATCGCCATAATCATAATACGAGGTAAATCACGATGAACAGCTACTAAAAACCTGAAAGGCATTCATCTGCACTCAGGGCAAATAAAGACGTTTAATTAAATTAGCATTCAGTGTCCACTATTTTTTTCGCAATCAGCTGTTTGTGGTCTAGTGTTAATATCGCCCATATGGAAAAATCATTAGAGCTACATTCCCCAGTAATGGATTTGAGGACAAGCTCCGATATAGCGCTTACATTACATTGAGCCATTATACTAAAGCGACCTCTGAGAAACGTCTGTTTTTAGTTTGTTCAGTCGACTCGTTTGACACTATAGCCGCCAATAATAAATGTTGAGGTTCAAAGCTTATTTAAAAACACTTAACCCTATTTTAACCTGTTGATTTTTTTTCCTTGGGGAGCTGAGCACTGCGAGTCAAGAAGGTTCACTCGACTGGTGCATGCTTCACATGGGCAGACGAATCGGAGGAAAGCATAAACTGCAGACTGTTTTTTTTAATCTGGCATATCCCTCTCTTTAAAGTTATATTTCGGTCAGATCACCAGCAAGCAAGACTGACAAGATTTTTTTCCCACTCACCGGTGGCATCGAATCTTGTTAGGTTGCTTTATTTTCTCGTATCATCCGAGTTCCCTTGTGTCTGCATGTCCTCGGCTGTTGGAGGCTCGCGCGCTCGCTCAGCTCCTCACCTTTGAAATCTTTATGATATGAGAGGGCGACTGCAAGCAGTCCATTATACGAACGTCACTCCCAGTGTTTTCTCTTCTAAATTGCCATCCAGTGATGTTTCACGCTAAATTCTTTCACCGTCAACTATTTACATCGGATGCTAATTTAATACAGAGAAACCCTACAGGGGGCGTCGACACTGTTTGCTTGGCTCAGAACCGTTTTAGATTGGTTGAGGCTTTTATCTTTTGTTTCTGTTTGTTTGTTTTTTCGCGTTCTATTGAGAAAAGCCGTCTCGGTTAACTTTTTTACCGGGCATCAAACCCTACTGAAACGGTACAAAAAGCTTGGTAGCAACCAATGGTGCTTTCGCGGGCTCCTCAAAATCGAGCACAAGCTCCGACTGCTGTCTTCACTCAACTTGCCAACGCAGACAGGAACATGATCTTGGACTCTATGCTCGCCTCTTTTTATCATTATGCGCAAATCAATAACAAACACGTACTGAACGAACTTACGGATTTCAGTTTGCCCTAAGTGCGATTCCTATGCACGAAGTCCTTGTCGGATTTTGGCAACGAAGTTCTTTATGCATGATATTTCACTTTTGGAGGTAAAAACCTGTCTTGCACTTGCATAAATTCTTGTCACCCTAAGTGTATTTTCCAAACACGTACTTGAAAAGGGGGATCCGATCCAACCTAATGGAAATTTTTGGCATACAGCCGGCTAAACACTAAACGGAAGATAACCAGAATCGTTAAAATCAAGGTTCATAATTTCCAAACGAAACGGAACGATGACTATATTTGACTTTCGGTCAACAATTTCCGGGTTTTCGCACGCATTTGCTACTGCATGTTGCCCTGACAATTTGACGCCTATTTTCACTGAGTATATGGATCGCGTGGTACGGGGCGGGAGCACGCATGCAGGTGTGGTGGGCTGTACGCTTCTGAATAACAAGACATGCATTTGGAACATTATTACTCGAGTCCTAATTGTCTCATAGTTTTTAATTAAGTTCACATTGGAGAGCTCTTTATAAAGTTGTATTCGATCGTTCAAAACTGTTTTAGATTCATCATTTATATTAGTCTGAGTATTATTTAACAATTAGACCCGTAGCCCTTGAGGGCGAAGGGTCTAATTGTTTTAGTATCACCCAAGTAGTCGGACAGAAAAGGCAATAATAAAGTTAGAAAATGCAAGTTGAAGAAATATTTATTTGGGAATAAAACGAAAGAAAGCGTCACGGTTTTTCGCTACTCGAGGTCTGTTACTAATAGTCCTCTAGTAGCGTAGCCAATGAAAATGCAGGATTTGCATTAGTCCACTATTTGGGTGATACTAACAATCTTCAGTCTCTCTAATTTTTAGTGTGCACAAATACGCCCTTCATGAAAACCAGCTCAAAGTTTTTGGGCTAGCGTGTTTATTTTTTATCTAAATAAAGTATTACCTACCTACCTACCTTTACCGACAAAGCGGCAAAATGAGTGCGCAGGCTCAACCCACGCGCGCATTTGTTGAACGCGCGAGGGACTAGGTATCCCAAATTTCTATAGAAACAGCCAACCGCCAAAATGGCGGGAATTTAAATTCTCGGTGTTTGTTTTCATTTTGCTGGGATAAGGAGATAAAAAGGAAGATAAGGTTTTCCATTTGAAGAAAGCTTCTATAAAGAATCTTTAGCAACATATCTTTTTGAACAAAAAATATATCATTGCAATAAGGGTGAATTTATGCTTTAAAGACAAGCGCTCGCGCTAAGGCATGAACTCCATTCTAGCTGCTTTGATTGTGGCGATTGTCACTGCGAACTCTTCTGCTGGCAAAGTCCCGGAAGAAAAGGCTTGTGCTCTGAGGGGTAATAAAATAAGTGTACACGTCGACCAACGTCGACGTGGGCTGACTCAAGTGTGCTGAAATATTAACTTACAAACATGAGCGAGTTTCACTTACCACTTTAATACCACATCGAGCTTTCCGTCAGAAACACCTGGATCAAAGTTTCGCCCTTTCTGTCAATGGTCAAGCCCATGTTTAGCCAGAGACTTTGCACACAAATTTCAAAACAACTTCTTAATTTCTCCCCGCCCAAATAATTCACAATCATCTAAGTGTTCGAAATCGCCTGACATTGGAGCATGCGCACTCATTTTGCCGCGGTGTCATCTTTACCTACCTATCAAAACATCTTGGCGCTTGTACCTGTTCGAAACCCGTAGTTAAGGTTTTAAGAGCGTTCGCGCGGTTCTTAATTTACTTTGTTTGTATAGCTTTATTAACATTAACCTCTCGCATTAACCCACAAAACATGGATTGCACCTTTTCGTCTGATCCTCCATTGTTATTTTTACTTCTAAAACAGACCAGGACAAAGTAAAGAGGATTGAGTATTCATAATGAGAAGACGAGACATACTATTTGGAACACATAAAGAGGCTCTTATAATACCGCAGCGATGCGTCTAGATTCGAAACTTGTTTCCGGCCCGGAGACCCCGAGATTTCGGAAAACCTAGAACTGAAAACCATTGAGGGAATGTCCAGATCATTAAGATCAAAATATCCGTAGGGTCAAACAAATGTTTGACTGAGAGCACTGAAAAAGTCGGTATTAATTGTTCTGAGGGACAGCTTACAAGTTAGCGTAGGCTTTGACGGAGGTATCCATAAATCTCCGTGGAAAGCTCGCGTACTAAGATAGGAGAGACATGTTTCCCCAGTTGCTAACTGAATTGCTCAACGCTGGTATCATCCTAGCACAATTCTTTTCTTGGAGATTATTTTTTATTTACCGCCAGCTAAAGTAGAGAAAATGCAAATATACAGTCGAAGTAAACATCTAAAACCGATAAGCTGCGGGTGGCTCAAATCCTTTCTGGGGTGCTAATTAAGAAAAAGATAACGATAACCCGGGCTCCTCCTCCGGGCCCCGGACATGATAGAGTACTAGAAGACCATTGCTTGTGAGCAATTGTATTTTGGCTTGGAAGTGTTCTTTAGTTTTACGTCAGGACTCTGTGTCTTCTCAGGACTCGAATTAACTAAAATAAACGTGATCATGCCATTACATGTTATTGCATCACGGTACGCCACACATCCGCGGTATTCCTTCGAGTCTGTCTTTTAAGAAGGATTAATTGTTGACAAAAGAGGTAAGTCTGTCGTGATTGATAGTGGAAATAAGAGAATTAGTCGTGTAAAAATCTTTTAAGTTTCCGGTAAACGGAGAAGTGAAAAATCACGTAGACTTCATTACATGAGGAATCTTTGATAGGAAAACTAATGAACTCAATGCAAAGTACGCCGCATTCTTGAAAGTTAATGTACGCACTTGAGCAACAATTTCGATAGATGTATAATGAAGTAGCTTCATTTTTGAGAAGTCAGGAGATTATATATTTGTATGTTTGACTCGAGCTAAGAATAGACGGCTTCCTTCATGGAGCATGGAGCTCTGATATCGCAAACCAATCTAGCTCTAGAAATTTCTCGAGTCACAAAATTGCTTTAATTGCAAGGGTACGATGTAAGATCCTTCTTTAAAAACATAAAGATCTTATGTCAAAACAAGATGAGAAATAAGCAGTACCATTAAAGAATATCTTCTAATAACATGTATTTCATAAGAAAGGGGGTAAATTCCCCGTTTTGTTCCTGACAAAAAATTCGCTTGGACTCTACCTGCGAACTGCTAGCTTGACATAAGGGATAGAGCTTTTTTCCCTATATTTTCCTATCGTCGACTGGGTAAAAATTGTGAACTGAAGATTAGCGACTGACATCTGGGGGAAAATTAGGTGGGGTTAAAAATGAAATGAACGAATCGCACATCATGATGAAATATTTCAAATTTTCTGAGAATTAGTGATTCCTATGAAATTTCCGCAAACACGACAACTGGAATTCACCTCAGCCACGGCGAGCTGCAAGAAGACTTTTTGTCCCACTCTCTCAACCGACAATGCCTTCCACTTTGTAATGCGCAGCAAAGGCAACTTCTGCTCAATCATGGGTAAGAGTTGTGAAATTTGTTTTCCTTACCTTGAGTCATCAGACCACTTCATGGTTCTTTGGTCATCCAACGCCCGGGCGAAAAACTCTAAAGGTTCACGGAGGTCAGAACCAGCGGTTTTGGTCGAAGCGCAAAGTGAAACAATGGACATTGTTTATCCAAAATCTTGAATTACAAGGTGAAAATTCTCTAAGAGCTTGTGTAAACAGTAAAGACAGTTACATTCTGCAGAAAGCATGGAGCAGAAGTGGCCGTTTTAGAATGAAATAGTGGGCTAGAGTATACAGAATGCACTTGTGACGCGGAAATTTGGCAGTCCTCAGCGCCAATCCGGCTTCGCGGTTCGGTAAATATTGCGACCTTTTAATTAATATTCATCAATGGTTTTCGAAACACACCGTAAAATAATAAATATCTCGATAAATAGTATATCTTTAGTACACAGATTTAATTCGCCTTACTTTATTTCCGGCATATCAGTGACATGGTTGGCTTTTATTACTTTTCTTGACGGGTCCTGTTGATTCCTTACAATCAATACAGTTAAATCTCGTTTTTATAGGCCAAGGCTTATACAAGTTCATCTATATCTGCCTGAGGATGGAAGTGCTTACGTTCGAGAGACAAACAACAGTCGCACGGGACATTTAAGATGAGAACTCGTCGATGCCTACCTTTTTTAAGTTTCCGGTATTAAAAAGCTCTTTATCAAAATCACTTCGTGAATTGAACATAATGGTTTTGACTCGTTCGATAGAAATTTAAGTGAGTAATGCCCTGAGACTTTTCAGGTCGATTTCGGGTTCAATATTTCCCTCCCTATCTTAAAAACGAAGTCGTTTCCAGTCATGAAATCTTTTGATAACCTTACCCTTTTTAATCTTTAAAATATGTTAAAAGAATACCTTTTAAGAAAAGGAGAACATAGTTTTACAAATTGCTTTTCGGCTCCGAAAAGTTATCTGGACTTCAGAGTCCGATCCTCATTCCAAATTTTGCAATTACCTCGGCTGCGACATCAAGTCGAGTCTAATTTTCATCCCAGATCTCTTGAGCGTCATTCCATTCAAGATGGCGTCGAGAAGCATGGATGTCTGTGCAGGGGATACATTTATATGGCGGTATACAGTACTATACTAGAGGTGTCGTAATAATTTTACCAGATATTTATATGCAAGACCGCAGAATTTAGAACTAAAGAATGTCTCTACACTTCCACCAAGGAATTTGCACGGTGCGCAAACAGGGAAGCGCGCAAGGTTGGAAAGTTTAGCGCAAGCAGGCACCATGCAAACGTCTTGAGTGCACCCCAAACTTGATACTCCAAGTGCTTTCTGCGCAGCTTGGTGGTCGAGTCATTAAAAAGATGGAATTCACAAGCTCTGCTGGTAAAAGATAGAGTCGCATGTTTCTGGTGTTGAACTTGCACGTGACAAAGTAGTCAACCTTTGCGCCTGATCATGATGCGCAAATCGATCAAAATTTAATTGGCTCGGCCCTGCCACTTCAATTAGCGCACGGTTTTTCTTTGGCTTTTGTGCTTACCAAAGGCTGATTAATTAATTAATTAATTAATTAATTAATTGGTGGCCATCTAGGGAATGCGTTTATAGCCAGGAACTGTTTGTCCATGCAAGTCAGCACTTCCACTTGATCGGTATAGGATGCGGAAAGATTTCCGTATAACCCCATACATTTATTATGCATACAGTTCTTTGTTTATCTTAACAATAGCGGAAACAATAGTGCTCCTTTGAGACTTATTTGCTTTGAATAACTTTAAATTTTACCATAATAATTCTGCATGCATAATAAATGTATGGGGTTATATGGAAATCTTTCCTAGGATGCTGTGCTATTGTTGTTAGGGTTAAGGTTAATTGTTTCGATACATTAGTCATGGTTTCGAAATGTGGCAAGGATAAAAGAGTGGAACCACCCGCTTGTCGCTGATGTTTTTTAGCACATCATATGGTCTTTAGTGATCCACTGCCAGGGCCGTAGCCAGAAAAAAATTATGACTGAGGCAATGTCCATTGTTAAATTCTCTTTCTAAGTATTTAGGGTGTTTATTTACGACTTTATTTAACAGAACACTTTGATCACGGATTAAAAAAAAAAATGACTGAGGCAAGTGCCTCGGTTTGCCTCATACTGGCTACGGTCCTGACTGCTGAACAGATGCGTGGAACAATGGAATGTATTTTGTTTTAAGTAACCTCCT
The DNA here is from genome assembly GCA_014634185.1 of Astreopora myriophthalma. Lineage (NCBI taxonomy): Eukaryota > Metazoa > Cnidaria > Anthozoa > Scleractinia > Acroporidae > Astreopora > Astreopora myriophthalma. Next base: position 3,517,165 of record BLFK01000862.1, on the reverse strand, counting down.
ATCAGGGGCAGTTTTAGCATTGGTCTTAAAGTGCCTATCACCTCAAAATACTTTTCCACTACAATAATTCTCTGCACTTGTCCCCAACATTTACAACGTTTTTCCTTGAAAACTATTTTACTGGTTTTCAAAGGTGGAAAATCTGGACATAGTTTGATCTACGACCGAGCAAGGAAGGGGAATGGGTTCAATACCAGGTTGACATCAGAAACTACTTTGCATCGCCGTTTTCAATCAACAGTCCCAATGCAAAGTACTTTATTGTTTTGTTTTAAAAACCGTTTCCTACAAATTCACTGACAAATTTGTGACATCAACCCGTATCGAACCCATTCGCCTTCCTTGCTCAGTCGTAGATCAAATTACAGCTGGTTTTTCCAACTTTTGAGAGCCTGTAAATCGGTGAATTTGTAGGAAAGGGTTTTTAAAACAAAACAATATGTTTGGGACAATTGCAGAGAATTATTGTAGTGGAAAAGTATTTTGAGGTGACAGGCACTTTAACCTTTTAATGCCAGGGGGTGCCACTTTTAGATTCTACTCTGGCTGATGCCAGGCGATTTGACTCGTCATTGGGGTACCCCTTGGGCAGGAAAGGATAAACGAAGGTAGAACCTGATCACAGGTTAGAATTAATTTTATTAAAAGTGGGAAATGCTATCACTGATGTAATCAACATGCATTATCATCTGTATTCTCATAGATCATAACTACAACACATAACTGAGGATATCTAAAGAATTCTGCCTATTGTGCAACAATTGCTCACAGAGGTGCTACTGTGTAGATAGCAAATTGCTTTTGTGAATATTGCTAAGTTTACAAAGCCACTCAGTGTTAACTTCAATCCAACTCCTGCAAGATGGCCAAAAGTTTGGATATTAACATTTTTAAGGTTTGTATACTCCATTGACTTTGTATTTAAATTTATCTCTTTGTATTACATGGGGCTTGTTTGATAATAATCACAAGACATGTCGCTATGGTGATGATTATGATGATGATTAATATTTAAAAAAATCACCATCTCATTTACCTCAAGTGCGAGAATGCCACCATTTTGACGTTTCAGTCCCAGCAGTGTGAATGACATATTTTGTCATTAGCACCTAGTTTAATGGCGTCTCCTTTAGCTCCTTGGTAGGGCATCTGAAGTAGTAAGCAGAAGGTCCTAAGTTCAACTCCTGTTAATAGTTATGTGCACTAGGTCTTTTTTCAGAGTCTGCCCACATTAGTACTGATAAATTCATCATTTTGTTAATGTTATCATCATCATTATTATTACTGTTAGTTATTGTAATTATTATTATCATTGTTCAGTTGAGAGTGAATGTTAAAGAAAACCATGTTATTTGGTATTTGCACCAATTTTTCTAGAATGAGATAATGATTATTTGTATTTACAGTATGTACTAGATATCATGAAACTTAAGCTTTCAACTGTTTTTTTTTCCTTGAATGCACTATTTTTGTTCTTCATAGGTTATAAATGCTGGACATTTTTGGGCACATCCCCTTGCTCAGTCTGATTTCATGGGAAAACTGAATGACCATTTCAGAAATTGTACAGCATCAGAGCTAACTAATCCACTTGTCAAGGGTCAGGTAAGAAGAAACAGGGGTGTCTGGCACGCCAACTTAGCAACTTAGTAAATCTACAGTCACGCCTTACGCTTTAATATGTAGCATGGTGATCTACAAGTACCAGCATAATTGCCCCCACAGGGTTTTGGCCCGAGGAGGCAACCTAGAAGCCCCCGCGTAAAAAGAGAAGATATGTAAATTAGCAGATATTGTATGGGGGAATCAATCTTGATTTGCCCAACCGGGCGCACAAGGTGGTATCGGTATTGCTCAGCCGGGCACGCAAGTGACATTGGCATTCTCTACCGCATTCAAGGTGTTCTGGGTAACTTGATGTGACTATCGAAGACTTTGACAAGTGCTGTTCAGCATGGCGATTGTGACAACAGAATGTTATCTTCTAATTAATGTTCCTGTTATTGTACTGTCATATTTTCAAGGCATTTTCCATAGTTATTTAAATTGCTTTTCAGTTGATAGCGTGTCAAATAAATGTTGATGGAAATTGAACATAAATGCTGTCTGTTGTTGCCCGTCCTTTGGTTGCATCTTTAACTACCAAATCAGCATAATATGAAGACATCACGAAGTTCAGTGTATAATTGGAAGGCACCTCAACTGCCATCCATATTATCTTAAGTGGGGGCAGATGTAGTGAAAACTATTACTAGTTTGTATATAGCTTGGTGACCCACAAGTGTGTGGCTGTAGCTGGGGCTAATTGCATTGTCTTGATTGACATTTGATCACAGGCTTCTCTTTAATTAGTACTTTACAAACTTGTATTTTGTGTTTATAGATGTGTGTTGTTAGAAGATCTTCTGACAAATGCTGGTACAGAGCAAGGGTTCAAAATGTGCTTCAGACACTAAGTGGACCTCAGGCCAGGTAAAAGGGAACACAAGTGTCTAAAGGTGCATTAAAAAATGTAATATTTCTTTAATCAATTCCCTTTTTTGCAGTGTATTCCTTGTGGATTTAGCTGAAAGTACTCTTATTCCTTGCTGTTGGTAAGAACTGTTTTTCACATTCATTTGACATTACTGCATGGATCACACAACCACTACAAACTTTTACTTCCATGTATGTGTACATCTAGATGAATGCAATATAAACTCCTGTATTCTTACCAGGGTCCAAGAAGTTCCAGATGAATTCCAAAATATTCCATTTCAAGCCATGGAATGTTTTTTGACAGGACTTAGACCACTTGGATTTGTGACTTCATACTTTGACCTAAGCAGCTCCAAACAGTGAGTACCAACTAAAATTTTCCTGTCTGGCCCAACCTAACTCAGTCAATAAGTATTTTATCATATGACCACCGCACTTCAGTTTGCATCTCGCGAAGAGCCGCATGCGATCCTAGCAGGGCCGGACGGCTTTTTCCGGCCCTGCTCGCGCCATCGCGTACGGCCCTCATACGGGGATTTTCTCAATAGTTTTGCAATGAAAGCGCGCATGGGGCGGTACGGGTCATATGATAAATAATGTTATTTGTATATACCACACAAGTGATTATTGCTTTTTTTGCATGCTGATTGGCTAGCTCGGGAAAGTATTGAATTCAGTGCATCTTCAATGCATCTTCATTATTGTGTGGGAGATAATAAATCAAAAATGATCCTGCACTGAATTTCAGAGCAACTGATCATTGGGATGAAGCAGCAACAGGCATGGTCCAAAACCTCATCCAAGGTATGTTTCATAGATATATGCCAAATTTTGTTTTCTTTATCAGTCAGTCATTTGGGGCATTTTTTCACCCATATTCAACTCCTCCTCCCCCTCCTCATTCATGTAAATGTAACTAGAGGCAACTAATTGAAGGTAGTGAGTAAAAATACCCTTAATGAAGACTTGGTGGACCTTTCCTTGAAACTTTAGCTCTATGCTTGTACACAGGTACTCCTTCTTTAAGCAACATACATGTAGTAATTTCTAGTACTGCACTAGGAGGTGGCAGGGGGGTTGTTTCATATCAGATAATAGGAGTAGTAGTAGTAGTAATAATAATAATAATAATAATAATAATAATAATAATAATAATAGTAATAAAGTAATAATAGGAGAACTTGGATTTTTTTCCAAGTGTACCCGAGTCTCCATTGATCAATAGGATTGATACAATTTGACAAGTATGCTTGCACCTATGAATTGTACACAGTAGCATCTAAGAAAAGTCTCATTTTGATCACATTTGAGCTCTCAAATGTTGTAGTCACATTCCTAAAAATGGGGATTTAATCATGTCACATTCTTCTTGAAATGTTTGAAATTTGGAATGGGGTTACACAGAATACAAGTCATGTATTTCATAATCAATCATGGTTTACTCTGTTCCATGGTCTGAAAGAGTGTACCCTCAGATGGTGGTAATTAAGATCAAACAGTGAATGGAAGATGTTTTTCTTTATTTTAATCTAGGATGTAAACTTCAGGTTACCATTGAAAGGCAGGATGAAAAGGGGCGATATCATGTTCTGTTGATGGCAGACTCTGGACTCTCTCAGGTAACTGAAAGTGACTGATAACCTTTACAGTAATAAATTTGTAATATTGCAGTGGAAGCAGGGATGGCACAGTGGTGAGAATGCCAGTGTCAGCCGGGTGTGATTCCTGGACTCAAGGTCATGTGGCTTGAGTTTGTGGTTGGTTCTCTCATCTGCTCCAAGATGCTTTCCTTCAGGTACATCGGTCTTCCCCTAGCTAAAAACCCGTCATTTCCAAAAAAACTTTTTCCCTGTTAATTGTCATCGTATTGATGTCATATTTTATATATGATGTGCAAGAGTTCACTGGACAACCATATACAGTGTATAGCGCTATTTATTGATTGGAATTTGGCCAGGGTTTCACAGAAAATATGATGTAAAACCATCTCAAAAGTCTGCACATGTGCACTGTACATGTATGTCTCTTTCAAACCTTCAATAATTGTCATCAGAAAGTATAACATTGCATGTACCTACAGTAGTGTGGTCACTTGAAGTAGATCTTAGAGCTTACTGAGACTTGTAAAGTTCTGATTGCATGATTATCATTATTCCTCCAGACTTGCGTTAATGATGAACTGGTAATCAAAGGATTTGCAACATATCAGAATCTCTCTGAAGTGGGGCAAGCTTCTGGTGTCAGCCCACACAAGGCTGCTAAACTGCAAGCAATAAATAAAGCGTTCCAGAAGCAAGGGTCAGAAATCATAAAAAATCTCAAAGAGTACATTTGCCATGGAAAGTATACTGGCAGCGAGAAGTCAGACAGCAGTGATGATGAGTTGACAGATCATGCAAGGCATCACTACCGATCTTGGAGCACAGGGGAATCTCCCGTGGATGTCTTGAAGAAGCAAGTATCCAACTTACATAGTGCAGAAAATGGATTTTATTTTGAACCCTCAGCTCGTATTCCCAGGGCAACCAGCCAAATGACTCAGTCATTGCCAATAACTGGCAATGCAGGTGTTTCAAGCACAGTAGGAAAAGAATCCGTCTCTAGCAGAACAGATGCCTTATCAATTGAAGAAAACTCAGGACATGTGCGGTTCCTTTCCTCAAGACTCCCTGCAACTGGTAGTGGGAATAACAGGGGGTACTCTGCAATTCCATCAAAATCCCCAGACAATTCTACTCTTAAACCAATTCTCAAGATGAGATCTCCACATAGCACATCTCAGGGCAGTAGTGGCTCATCCAGTGAACTAGAGGACAGGTTCCTGAGAAAATGCAAAGAGTTGAAAGAGGATGACTCAGGGTTTTCTGGGACTGAGATTCATGAATTAGCATCTAACAATGAGGACATAGCACCCATAAAGGAAAGGAAGACAGATCTTCCGTCGGCTTCTCAGATGTTAAGTGTAGATGCACTGTTTGATAGTGGCAGAAATACTTTGCATGGCATTTCAAAAGAAGCCAACTTTTTGCCAAGGAAAGAGACATCAATGCAAAGTAGCACAGAATCTTATAGAGAGGATCAAACTACCCAAAGGGTATCATCTTTGATAGCACATCTTAGAACTGCTAATGAGGTGCGCTATGCAGAAATGCAAGATGCAGGGTGTGGTGAACCTGTTGTATCTTCATATAGTACAGTGCAAACGGTCTCTTCAAGTAGTGTTCCTGCAGTTTGTAAGATGCCTCTAACGCAATCTTCGCTCAGTAAGGAGGAACAGACACTTACAGGCAGGACTCATCACTTGTCATCCACTTCCTCTGTGTCATCAGTTAACACACCTTTACCTTCACAAATGCTTCTTTCCAAGTCACCAAGTTTACCCGTGGACGCTACAAGTGGAAGAAGTATGACATTTTCTGCTGGTGTTCTCATTCAGACTGAGGGAGCTCCAGCACCTAAGCCAATATTTTCACTTGATAATTCTCTTTTTGTTCATTATCTACGTAAACTAAACATGTCATCGCCAAGCTCAATCCAGGCACATGCGTGGCCTGCCATAACAAGGGGCCGTGATGTTGTTGGTGTTTGTCCAGCAAATGAAGGACCAGCGCTGGCCTATTTAGTACCTATTGTGCATCGGTTAGTGGAAGAAAGAAAACTCTATGCAGATCTCCCTCTCTCCAGTGGTGTAAGTTATTTTTCATGACCAATGCATTGCTTTGGTCTCTTTTTCTCTGATCCTTTAAAACCTACAGTATGACAGATTTTCTTTTTTACTGATATTTCCTCAAACAAATGTTCATGGAATGCACACACATACAAAATATTTCCCTAGAACCAATTTTTCCTCCCCATGTTTTATCCATTCAAAAAAGAATGTGAAACTCCATTTCCGGTGTGGTGCAAAACCGTGCCAGTAAGGAGACCAGGGATACCAAGGCTGTGATGTCATTACAATAGAAACCTCAAACCTGCACACCACTTTGAGCTTGTTTTGATATCACAGCCCTTCTAGTCCCAGTTTCTTTTTGGCACAATTTTTTACCTCACCACGGTGCAGAATTTTTCATCTTTAAGGGGCTCAGATGTGGGGATGGGAGAAGAATTGGTAGGGAAATATCCTTTTTTCATTTTAGGAGCCTTGTGTAGGGTATTAAAAAAAAATCAAACCCAATTTCATTCCATTTTTTTGCTTAATAGCCAAAGGTGCTCGTCTTGGTTCCAACATGGTACAAGGGGGATCAAATTTATTACCACTGTACACAGTTGTTATCAAGGAACAAAGAAATTCGTGTGCAGCTGATATATGCAGGTGGTTCAGAGGACAATCAAGTTATTCAACTCGTCAATGGCTGCGAGATCATGATTGCCACTCCGCCTTGTTTCCACCGCATGCTAAGAAAGGGTTACATCAACATGAACAGATTGTGCCACACAGTTTTTGATGATGCTGATCTCATGGTTGAAGATTTCACGTCAGAGATCAAAGACATCATGAGGCACTATGGCAAGCTTTTGAAATCACAGCCCAATCGTTTGGCTCCACGTCAAGCAGTTGTCATGACAACATCATGGAGTGTTGGGGTAGCATCACTGGTGAAGGCTTACTTAGGAAATCCTGTGCTGGTCATTTCAGACATGATAGAGGCAGCTATTTACCGTGGTGTTCAGCAGATTGCCACCGTGTGTTACGATTCTCAAAGGGATGTGCCTCTGCTTGGTAATGGCAGTTTTCTGATTTTAGAGGATTTCTTTTTAAATCATAATTTCTTGCTTAGCTTATAGTAATTAAAGTCAGTTCCGAGCAAAAAATACCGCAATTGGCTTTTGTGTGGGTTTTACACGTACGTAGGTCATTTTTGCAAAATTGCTGCCAATTTCTACTGAATCAACTGCTCTGAAATTCCAGGGTGAACTTCAGAGCAATTTCAGAATACCTGTTCACTTATTTGCATAG
>BLFK01000862.1:3496547-3509720 GCA_014634185.1 Astreopora myriophthalma | reverse complement strand
TGCAACTGCCGCCTGGCACCGTCACACTGAAAAGAAGTTCAGTGGAAAAAATACTTACCGTACCCTATACTTACCAACACCTATGAATCATGAGGGCGGGAGGGCTGGGAGCAAGAATCCGCAACGATTCGCAGAAAAGTATGCTAAAGAGTACTTATCAGCAGCCAAAAATCCGCAAAGCTCGGCTCAAAAAATGCAAATGATCCGCAAAGATCAGCTGAAATGTGACCCGAAACGTCTGCAAACCACGAGGCGCCCAGCAAACTGCAAGGGGTCACCCAGCAGGTCACATACGCAAAGGGGACGACCGCTGACTGCATTGGCTCGAGATTAACTTTGCCTAAATTACATTTAGCCACATAAAAATACCGCAATTGGCTTTTGTGCGGGTTTTACACGTACGTAGGTCATTTTTGCAAAATTGCTGCCAATTTCTACTGAATCAACTGCTCTGAAATTCCAGGGTGAACTTCAGAGCAATTTCAGAATACCTGTTCACTTATTTGCATAGTGCCTCCTTCTCTTTAAGAACGAGACATCCGGGTTTGTACGGGTCATGGAAAACCTGGAAAGTCATGGAATTTAAGAATGTCCGTATCCAGGCCTGGAAAGTCATGGAATTTAATTGTCGGTCATGGAAAGTCATGGAAAATTATAGTTGTGTGTGGTAGGTAAATTATTGCAGATGTCGAGGCAAGGAAAAAATAAAATACAGGCGAGTTATGTCAGAATATACTTGAAAACAAGGACAATTTTGACTAATTTCAAAAGTGACAGCTAAATGTACAGTCATGGAAAACTGGAAAAAGTCATGGAAAAGGTCATGGAAAGTCATGGAATTTGGAAACCTTTTAGGAGTACGAACCCTGGACATACTAGATAACAATACACCTTTAATATCCAAATGCTAATAAGTGAATGGGTCTTCTAGAATCTAGCCTGAACTTCCCTATGCTGTATGCCAAAAATGAGGGCAGTGTGATGATATAATGAGTGATTTTCGTTGTTGCTTTTATGTCACAGGTTACATTGAATCATTCACCACTGTAGAGGAGGATGCAAAGGACATCTGTGTTTTTGCTTCTACCGCTGCCGAGGCAGAAAACATTGGGGAAATCCTCAAAGCTAACTGCTATTTCACTCTCATAGCCCATGAGTATTTAGAACCTCAAGAACTAGCAAGTGTTAAGAGACAGTGGAATACACCTCATTCTACTGATGCCATGCCGGTATTAGGTAGTTATCCTCTCTGAATTCCTTTTCAGTTGTTCCTTTGCCTGTTGCCAAGCAACTAGCATGTCAGGTCATAGGAGACTTTTGCATGAGCATGAAATGAGATGGCCTGCAGTGTAGAGTATTCATTCTAGGATGAGCATGTATTGCCTCATTGCCATCTTGATTTTAGGAGGAGTGGGACACTGGGGAGAGTACAAAAGGGGTTGAGTGTGAATATTCAAAAATCAAGCAGGGAGGGGGCGGTGGGTGGGTTCTGTTGTGACCTGGTTTCAACTCTCCTTGTCCCAACATCTGTGCATGTGATGGGGGTCCAACAAAGAAAGTCTGTGATAAGAACCCTGTTCACCTCTCCAAAAAGTGCCTGCAGCCAAATTCTGTGCATTGAGTAGCAGGAAAGTAAAATTTGAATATTACTTTCAGGAACTATCCCAAGCTGCATGCAGAGTAGAGTACGTAGTTACTGGCCAGGACTGCAATGGCCAGGCTGAACTGTTACAACTGTTGCTGACCAGAAAGCAGAGCGAAGTCTTTTATAGCAGTTCTACATTTAGACAAAATAATGTTCTATCAGTGCCTCACCCTGTCTTTATTAAATCTTGTTGTCTTGCATGTAGTAATGACCGATGGAGTCATAGATCAAATGAACATCACCAATGCTTCATGTGTGATACATTATCATTTTCCTGGCTCAAAGACAAAGCTTCGCAGGCGGCTAACTACTGTGGCTGGGACATTCACGTCATCAGAGGTGATGAATGTTGTCATTAATAATGTTAATTTGATAATTAGTTCTGTTTATAAAGAAGAGAATTCTTAATGCAGTAGACATGTTTGATAATACTTTGGTTTATTGTTACTTGCTGTCTAATATTAAAGACCTTTAGAGCTAAGCTTACTGTGGGCTGAAAACTGCAATTTTAGGTTTGGCATTTGTAGTTTAATAGAAGAGTTGAGAGTGTGGGTCTACACGTTGAAGTGAATAAAAACTAAGACTTAGCACAAGCTGAGGCTTCCATTTTGATTTTCTTTGATACTCTTGGAAGTCTTTGAAGGCTTGGGTAAACGAGTTAGGAGAAATTCACACCTTTTGTCATAAAGAAAACCCCTCTTGAAAAATGAGAACCTCCAGTTTGATGGACGAACACTAGTCAGGTGACTGCCAGGGGTTGGTAGTTAACAGTTAACATGGAACAGGTCCTCAATTGTGGTGTTGAAACATCAGTCAGTGTCACCAGCACAGCAACAGTTTTTCTTAGGGTGCTCTTCATTTCACAGAACTGACTGGCCAGACCGGGCATTTGGGTGGGCTAACTCTACAATGCCTCCAAAACAACACACTTGGAGCATGATACATACTCCTGTGAAAGTTTGCAAGGGAATATCATGCAACTGTTCCTTCAAATTCTTGTATTTTCTTTGCAAACTGACCAGTCTGGCCGGCCAGATTAGGATTAGTTTTGCAATGCTCAGTTGAAAAACAGCTAGATGGAACTACGCTGTAAATGTATTAGTAATAACATGTACGCATGTGGGTTCATGTCTTCAAGGACCATGGCTGTGTCTCCATTATGTTTGTCACTGACAAATGCAGGGCTGAGTTTCCTGCCAATGTTGCTCAGCTAGTAAGAAGATCTGGACAAGAGGTACCACCATCATTACAAGATATGGTAGCTGCAATCACAGCTCAAGTAAGTTATGAAATTATTTTTAAAACCAGCCACTGAACTTGGGAGGTTTTAGTTGGTCCATGTTTCCATTTGAACTTTTAGAAGCACTTTTAAGCAGTGTCAGTGTCAGTAGCCAATAAGTCTAAGTCCTGAAACACCTGCTCTCCCCCTTCAAACTCTTTGATGGAGACTGTATTGACTGCCAAATTATTACATGGTACAACAAAGATGAGTCATTCTGCAAATTGAGATGATAGTGAGAGCTTTACCCAGTCTCTTTGCATGGAATGTAGTGCATAGAAAATATTCATTCTTTGCTTTCTACAGGAAACGGAAAGGAAGAAAGAGTTGTGTTATTATTTGAAAGCTTTTGGAACTTGCAGGTGAGTTACTCTGTCTCCAACTTTTCAAACTCCCAAATACCATGTGCTGCCCATGAACCGCTGATTGATGTCACCTTTTCAAGATGTTACAGCATATTGACTGTATTTAAGAGAATGTATGGGGATTGTTTTCCCCCTTCCCCCCCCCCCCCCCCCCCCCACCCCTGCATTAAGAGATACTTGTTCTAGTTGTACTGTAAGCATTGAAGTACATGTCCGTCATAAAATCCTTGCTACGGTTTTCATTCGTTTAGACTGATTAATGAGAGGAATCACACGGTGGTGCTGATTAAGTGATTAAACACGTCAGGTTGTTCAACAGAAAATTGCCACATCGACTGGGGTTCATCGTGCTATTGACACCAAGATATTCATCTTTGATAGGTTTAAGACAGGAAATAGACATTGCAGCATGAGGCATACTGTGTGTGCTAAGCTGGACAAACCACTGCGGGGTATTCCTACATCTGGGATAGTAAAGGTGAGGTATAAATTTAGATGCAACATAAATTATATAAATTATATAAATTATAATTTAAGTTAGTTGACTTGCAAAGAAGTAAGTATGCTCTGAGGATGGTGTGGTGTTAGTATTCATTGGGATGATGTTCATAGTGTGTTACAGTCTTCTTCACATTCTCGTGCAGCACTCCTGTCATTTTAGGTCAAGACAAACCAAAGATGCAGGACACTGTGTTTCCTACTCCTTGCATACTTGTATAGTTTTGTGGGCACTATGATGTCTGGTACAGGTACATGTAGAACAATAAAGACGCTCTAACAGAATCAAGCCTCCATGTACAACTGAACATCCCTGCCAAAGGACATGACCAGCTTCGACAAACCTAATGTCCTTATTCACAGTCAGTGTGATAATACCAGTTATTTTAGGTGGCAGTGGGGCCCGAGTTTGATATGGAGAGTTCCCCAGCAGCCATATGACAACCCATCTTCATGTAATACGTAATTATGTTTAATATCATGGCTGACAAGTTACTCCTTAATTTTGGCGCGAAATTTCAGTGTTAATTTATAATTTCACATGTGAAATTACAATGTTGCCATGGCAACTTTTCCTACGGTGCCAAAATGGCATCTTGTGAGCGTAATTTGTCGCCCATAATATTAATCAGTAATCAAATGGTACACTCGTAAACTTAGGGAGTAATGTCACTTGCGTTTTGCCCAAAATCAAATATTTTTTCCTGTCCAAAAGGCTCTGGAAAATTATTTGATTTTGGACAAAATGCGCGTGAAATTATTCCCTTATTTCACTCATCACCATCTGATTACCCATACTAACTTGCTTGTTGGCTGGACTTTCCGTGTCAATGATAATGCTACATTTTATTCCTTTGCAGGTACTGGTTCTTAGTGTTGAGAGTACGTCATGTTACTGGGTGAGAATTCTTGAACACCAAGCTGTTGAGATGCACCATCCAGGAAATTGTACTCGCAGCACAGATAGCACAGAGTTTCTGGAACTTACCATGTCCATAAGTAGCTGGTTTGCTGATCCATCACATAGAGTCAAGCATGAATTGGTTTCTGTCGGAGACCTGTGTGCCGTCATGTCAGCAAACGGTTCATTTCACAGGTATTTGAACTGGCGATCCACAAATTTGGCTCATTCCGACCCAAGTTTATAATGGCACTATCCTAAGAAACTACTGGCACATGCATGCTAAAATTGTGTTCATAACTGCGGGATCATAGCTTCATTTGATTTCATATCCGTAGTTCAAGATATGATTCATTTCATATAATTATAATTTCATTTGTTTAGAAGAAGAAGAAGATAACTTTATTTAACGAGGGTAAAACACTTTACAGTTAAAACTGATAAACTGGTGGCCCTCACTTATACTATACATAAAATCTAATGGATAAAATGACTAGTGACTAAATATTAATTAAAATAGAATAGACTTAAGAAATGGAAAAATGGCCAAGTCCTATGCATGATTCCTTAAGATAATTTACATAATTTTTCTTAAAAAGCTTAACATTCTGACTGGATCTAATTTTTATGGGGACGTTGTTCCACTCTTTCACTGCCGCGACTGCAAAAGTCCTTCCTCCCTCTGTTCCACACGAGTATTTCGGGCATCTCAGGGTAATATACCTCGACTGTCTCGTAGAAATGTCACTAACCCATGTCAGCATACTGGACAGATACTCAGGGCATTGGTCAATTACTCTTGCGGCTCTTTTTTGCAACCTAAACACCCTTCGTATGAATATTAGTGGAGGTCGACCCCCAGATTAGGCTATCATACATCATCAATGTTTAAGTATTGTTACCAAATTTTTGAGGGGGGCAAAAGAACATGAGCCACATAAATTATGTCTCACTCACTCCCTAATATTCATCATGGCTACACAGCCTTAGACCTGGCACTTGCAGCATCTTAGTGCCAAAACTAACCCTTTTCCTGACTTTGTTACTGTTAGGCATTATTGATTGTACTGACCTATTGCTGTAATTCAGTTTTTGACTGCAATAGCAAGTAATAGACATGTGTATCTATACTGGGAAACATCATAACCTGACAATTTGTCCTCTACCAAAGTAGCTCCCTATTGCTAATTAGTTGAAAACCACTCACGCACTATCATGAATCCAGTAATCTGATTGGCTTGCTTCTTGCTATCTGTTGTTTGATACATAGTGAGTAGCAAAAAGCCAGCGTTTTGAATAAAAATGGCTTCCTCAATGTGAGTGGACTTCTACTAAAAATTCTCATTTTGTATGTGTCGAATACAGTAGTTAGTGAGGTGCGTAGAGCACCTCATTGACTATCTATTCACTCATGGAAAAATGAGAATGAGTAGTCTAATTGTTAAATAGGTGTAATGCAAATCAGATTATTAAACTGCAATTTCTTTCTCCTTGTTGCACTCAAAACGCTAGTTTATTGGTGAGGTTAAAAATCAACTTGCTTACAATTTGCTTGAATGACCAACATGCCTTTAAAGAGTGAATGTTGTAGTTTTCTTCTTTCAGAGTTCAAGTCTGTCATGTGACAGGCAGAGATGCCCACAGCAATAAGCCACAGTATGTTGGGGTATGGTAAATGTAGTTTACTTGGCATGGTTTTCTAAAATACTTCATTGACATGATTTTAAAATCATTTTATAAGGACCCCATATTGTTTTTGTCTTTAGATTCAGTATGTAGACAAAGGAGATTTTGAAGAAGATGTGCCTGTCAATAGACTCCTCCAACTTCCATCCCAATTTCATTCGTGTCCTTTCCAGGTACGTTTATGCTGTGTATTACTTGCACAAGCATGTATATGCCCCTCATGAGATTGTCACATCATGTTTCATGTGTAGTGTTAGTTTGTACATGGTATTATGCTTGAACCAGTGTTTTTTCTCCCTTTTTCCTGGTACACTAGGTCGTGAGGCATGCTCTAGGAATGACTTCCGTTTACAACCCACAGTGTAAATTGAAATTTGTTTGGGCAAAATTTATAAGACAGTGTGTATTTGATTTCTTGTCAGGCCATTCAAGTGTTTGTTTGTAGAATACAGCCGCTGGACAAAGATACAGCATGGACAGTCCAGGTACTGTATGTGGCCACAATCCAACCTGATAAAAATGTATATGGGCAGCTTATTATGGCATGTCTTACTCAATGACCGAGTCAGCAGATTCCTAAAGGCAACGGTTTGACTCTTTGTCAACTTTCAGGGCAAGCACTTCGTCAAACACCTTATTGAGGGAAAAGAAATGGAAGGAAAAGTTGTTTTGAGGTATGATGATGTCCAGGGTTCATACAGGTCATGGAAAATCTGGAAAGTCTGACGCAAAGAGCTTTTGTATAATAGCAAGGGCACCGGTAACAGATTGCCATTATTAACGATGGCTCAGCCCGGGATATTTGAAAGTGAAATGAAGTGATTCTAGAATTCACTTTTCTCCAGTATTCAAACTTTCTTTTAAAATTTTTACAACAAATGTGATTGTAAACATTATTTTCTGCAGTTTAAAGTTATCATTCTGTAGGATTGGAGGTTCCCTTTTAAGTTCTGTAAACATTGAGTTAACTCTATCATGTGCTTGCTCTTAGTTTCACTGATGATTCACTTCTTCTCCCTTGGCCAATTATTTGATGAATTTTCCAATCAATGTTGGATAGTGGTCATTCTTGTTCCACTTCTGTGACAAGACAACCTCACGGTTAAAAGACAATATCAGAAGTGTCCTTAATCTGAGTAATAACAATTTGGTCATTGTAACTCTCAATCCAGTCTTTTGGATTAGTGACTCCCAATATCCAAAAAGAAATTAATTAAAAATTTTAGAATTGTAAACATTTAGTGAACCCATTTTTTATAGTACATTGTATGATATTAATTTTATTGTGTTTTTTAATCTGGTAATATTTTTAAAGATATTTTATAATAGTATATGGTTAGTATTTTGAATATGTTTTAATTAACAAATAAAGAAGCCTAAGCCGTGTATTACACTGTGATAAAACACGATGGGCATTTGAGAACACGAGGGAAATGTAGTCAACACTCGCCTGCGGCTCGTGTTGTCTACATTTCTCGAGTGTTCTCAAATGTCCGGAGTGTTTTATCACCGTGTAATACACGGCTTAGGCTTCTTCATTTGCTTTATGATATAGAGGTAATGTGGCGAAAAACAATAAAACATGCTTTTTCTATGTTTTATACTCTGATAAAACATGGGTTTTTGACCAATCAGAGTGCGCGTAGGATCCTATCTATATTATAATTGTAAATATATTTTATAATAGGACATTGCTGGTATTATTTTTAATGTGTGTCATTGTTTGTATTTATGTTTATCTTTATTTTGTTGCCCTGTCCTACAAGCTTTAGCTTTAATATCCGTGGTGTTGAAATGAAGTTTATTGTATTGTATTATTACATTGTAACAAACAGCTGGCTTAACAAATGCTGTCACTTAATTATGAGCTCTGATACGACTGAATGACTGTTCCTTGCAGTCTAGGCAATACAATGTGGCTCGACCCTTTGGTAGAAAGGAGACATCTGAAGAACATCAATGTTACGACCAATTTGGTAAACATCAGAATGGAGCTACTCAAAGAAACACTTGCTGCTGATAACAAACAAGTAATTTTGAATTTTGTGTTTATTGAACATTACCCCATGTCCTTTTATTTTGAATTGTGAACTCTTTAGTATCTTCTGCACTTATCAGACTCAACTAAATGTAACACTGAGCAATTTTTTTTTCAACTGCACTTCCCCAGGTAATGCTGGTTCTTACATGCTACGGAGCTTGTCTTGGTTGTAGTCGGTCTCTTCCTTCTTTCTTTGATCTGTTACTAAGTGTTCTTTGTACTCATCTCTGTTTGCAGCATGTGAGGCTGCTCAGAAGTCTGTGTGAGGGTGTCATCGATCTGTCACCTCTAGAGGGAGGAGCTGGTGGCCTGGCTGAAAACAGGTTTAGCAAAATAGAACTTTTTTTGCAACTGTACAATACAACACTGCAGTGTAAACTTTACTTCGATGTGTTAAAAATGATTATCAGTACTCTGTAAACTGGTTTCTATATTTGCCATGTGGGAGTCTGATGTGGAACTTTTTTTAAAGAGAATTAGAATAGAATAGAAAGCCTTTATTTTAACACGATAAATATTAAAGCTAAAAGCATGTGGGGTCGTGTATAAAGTAAAAGAAAAACCTAATTACAATGTAGTAATAAGTAAAAATTAAACTACTGACCTTATAAGAACCTAGTGTATATGTACAATATTTACATGTTGGAAACGTTCAAATATAACTAAAATTGCCGTCACGATGCCACACAGTTGAGGCGGACACTACAATGAATTTAAACTCTTTAAAGTAAGATTTTGTTTTCAATCGTTGTTTCAGTTCCATCTGCTTTGAAACTCCATGTTCATTAAAACTAACAGTGTTCCATAAGACAGAACCTCTATACGCGGGCGAGTCCTTCATATATCTAGAATTAAATCTGGGTACGAGTAAGCAGTTTTTTCCCCGTAAAGAATAACCGTTGCAACATTTGGTGTAAATGTCTTTGGATAACAATTCAGGAAGGCCATCGTTATGTGCTTTATAAAAAAGCTTAAAAATATCTAGCCTGTAATACAAAAAGGAGAGTAGGCCACTGGTCGTATTCAAGCGTGTCACATGACGCCATATCCTTAGGTAAATTAAAGATGATTCTAGATGCTCTACAGTGTAGTCGTTCTATGGAATGAAATAGTTCTGAGTCACAACATGCACCCCACAAGACTAAGCCGTACGTTACAGGGGCAAAATTACTTTAGAAGTAGTTTGTACAGACTGTGAAATTGATTAGTACATATTTCATCAAATAACTTTGATGTGACTACCTCTCTTCTATCATACAGTGTTGAAAGACCGGCCAACACCAGAGCCGCAGCATATGATAACTAAATAGTGTTGGGCCCAGCACGGATCCCTGGGGAATGCCAGTGGACACCGGAAGCATATCTGATTTGGTTTCATTTAACACTGTGAACTGTCGCCTTTTACTTAGATAGCTCCTCAACCAATTGAGAAGCATGCCCGTGATGCCAAAATCTCTTCTTAACTTCGTCGCTAAAGTAGTGTGAGAAAGACCGTCAAAAGCCTTTCTGAGTCTAATGCTCTCCTTCACATCTCCGTCAGGTGTATCAGCAGATATTCTGTCAACTGGCCACTGCAGTATGCCCACTTCCTGTTTGAGGCCAGATTATTATCCTTGAAGATATGCCTTACTGACAAGTATGTCATTGACCTCTGATTCCATGATCTTGCTTGGAATACTAAGTAAAGAGACTGGACGGTAGTAACCACCCTCCGTTTCATCATCCTTTTTGAATATGGGCATAAGTCTTGCTGTCTTCCAAGTAGAGAACACTGCTTTGCATGCACAGCTATACCGATAGAGACCCATCAAAGGTGGAACTATAGCATTGCAGGCGAGTTTTAAAAGCTTCGACGGAATGTTGTCAGGGCCTGTGGACTTGTTGGTATTGAGGGCGTCGACTTCTTCGTGTACTGAGCGCTGGGAAATCACGAGCTCTGCAAGAGGCTGAGGTTTAGTGCTTGTGTTTGTAGTATGTACAATGGACTATTGAACATTATCCACACACGGAAGTGCCGCTACCAGCTTTTCTCCAATCGTGGCAAAATATGAATTCATTAGACTGGCTTTCTCCTCGTCAGTCAGTGCAAGACTGCCATCGTCTCTTTTGAGAGGGTCGATGCTCTTGTGCACCGGATTTATCGCTTTATTGAGTAAGTTCCAATATGTGATAGTTTTCTTGACTTCTGTGGACATTTTGGAGAATTGTGTGGCTTTGGCTTGCCTTAAAGCCGACGGAACCTCATTTCTAGCTTGCTTCTACTCTTGCCACAGTTTGGGGCATTTATATGAAACTGCTGCCTTGAATAGCTTATCCATAGTGGATGGCGTTGGTGATCCACAGCGCAGACGTGCTTCTAATTCTAACTTCTTTCAATGGGGCGTGTTCATCGCAAATAATATTAAATAAGTGCTGCCAAGCCCATAAAACATCGTCCTCGTCTTCAAAAACCTGTGAGATGTGGAAAGTCACGGTTTCGATATCGTATCTAAATTTTTCCGTATCCAATCTTTTGTAGTCCCTCGTTTTTTTGTAATTCGGCGGAGGTCTTTTGTTCTTCAAACGTATTGTTGCATATATTAAATTGTGATCGGAAATGCCCAGTGGGCATACGACCATGGAATTTACAAGGTCTTTTCTTGTGGTTACAATAAGATAGAATTGACGAGCTTGCTGCTCTAGCTTCCTCCAGGAGGTTATTCCAAAGAATAGCTCCACTATAGTACAATCTTCGTCTTAGATCGTCAGCCTTCGTAAGACCAGTTTATGAGCTGTGTCGTGAAAATCATTGAAACACTTCGTAAACATTTCAGAGGGAAAACGGTGCAAGCTTGTCGATTTAACTGCACTCTTAAAACTTATGATGGGTGTTGGAATACAGACCATAAATTAAGGACCATTGCAGTTTCATTTAGGGCTGGAAAATACAAGGCTTTAATCCTCTACAAGCCTTAATTTAACTCTGGATTTACCTTTCATGCATCTATTTTATTCACATTTTGCGTTGCTTTCTAGTGGTGAACGCTGTCCTGCTCTTGAAACAGTCATTTTGCCTGAAGACGGATTTCACTCAGTTTATGTTTCTGCTGTGCGAAATCCTGGTCTTTTCTTTATCCAGTTAGAGTCATCAGAGGAAAGGTAATTGTTTAGTTAAGGCTTTTATTTTCAGACTCATTTGTGAGACATTGGACGGTACCCTTCCTGTGTGAAAGGATTCAACGTCAGATCTAGAAATTCTCAGTTGTAAGCACTTCGTCTCTTTGCAAGCGGGGAAGTAGTCTGAAGTGTTAGTCTTCAGACTAGCGGGGAAGAACATGCTGCAGTGTATTCAGTATTTTGATTGTGATGAATATGATGAGGAGGAGAAGAAGGACGAGGAAGAAGACAAAGCCTGACAGGCGACGATGATGACGACGAACGAAGACTGACAAAGACGATGAATGAAAATGATGGCAATGACGACAAATGTGGACAACAAGAATAATGTTGTTCAAGTTGTCAATAACTACTGTACATCTACTTGTACTTATTGACAACCACTTGTTGTGACATGTTGTTATCGTATTCATTTCTAGCCTGGAGGATTTGAGGCAAAAGATCAACTCTGGAATTGGCAAAGCTGGTTCGGAAGAAAGTGAAATCTCTATTGGTTCATTCTGCGTTGCAAAGTTTTCTGAGGATGACAAGTAAGGAATTTGAAATTTACTTGTTTCTCACTGACAATATCTGTTCATTTTACTTTTTTTTTTTTTTAATGAAAGCACCTTGTCATGCTCTCTTGGTTAAGAAAGAAAATTGTGCTGCCATTAAATGGTCATCTCCTTTTTGGGTTGACATGCAAGGCAGTCTTACCCAGTAAATGATTGAATTGCATAATTAGCTAAAGTAAGCCGCGGAAGAAGTTGATTTCATTGCCTCACGGACCTCCTCAGCAAAAAGCAATGAGTTTACAACAATAAGCCTAGAGTTATTGTTGGGGTAGGGTGAGGGTAGCTGTTTATGTTTACTTGAGGTGTAGGGTTGGGGACACAATTTGTGACATTTAACACCTGCATTTCTGGGCACAAGTGATGTTAAGCTGAGGACACACCTCGTGACTTTCGTCACAAAGAGCCTGCATCTCATTATTTGCCACAGTTTGGGATATGTCGGATGTGGTCGCAAATGTCTTGGTTTGTTTGTTTTTTTTTTTGTTATATGAACTCAGATGGTACCGAGGCGTTGTCATGGGAACCAGACCAGACCACGAGTATGACGTGTTCTTTGTGGACTTCGGTGACCAGGAGTGGGTAACAGGAGACAAGGTTGTTCCAGCCTGGAGCAACATTCTACAGCTACCTCTGCAAGCTGTAGAGTGTTCTTTAGTTCATGTTCAGCCTATTGGTAAGTAACAAGGCCTGTATGAATGAAATGATTGTGAAGTGGGGGTTCGAAATGAATTGAAGAAGTGATCCTCACACTTCCTGGACAATTTAAGCAATTGTCTCATATATGCACTTGAAAAATTTAAGTCACTTCAACGGGATTCGAACCCACGCCCTTTACGATGCCGGTGCAGTGCTCTTACCAACTGAGCTATGAAGCCAAACAGTTGAGAGCAGGTCAATTTGTTGGGCTCATGCGTGTTTTCCCGTGAAAGGAATGATGAATGAAATGATTGTGAAGTGCGGGTTAGAAATGAATTGAAGAAGTGATCCTCACTTTATGCACTTGATAAATTCAAGTTAAAAAAATTTCAAGTGCATATATGAGACAATT
>BLFK01000862.1:3467641-3496384 GCA_014634185.1 Astreopora myriophthalma | reverse complement strand
GTTTGTTTTTTTTTTTGTTATATGAACTCAGATGGTACCGAGGCGTTGTCATGGGAACCAGACCAGACCACGAGTATGACGTGTTCTTTGTGGACTTCGGTGACCAGGAGTGGGTAACAGGAGACAAGGTTGTTCCAGCCTGGAGCAACATTCTACAGCTACCTCTGCAAGCTGTAGAGTGTTCTTTAGTTCATGTTCAGCCTATTGGTAAGTAACAAGGCCTGTATGAATGAAATGCTTGTGAAGTGCGGTTTAGAAATGAATTGAAGAAGTGATCCTCACACTTCCTGGACAATTTAAGCAATTGTCTCATATATGCACTTGAAAAATTTAAGTGACTTCAACGGGATTCGAACCCACGCCCTTTACGATGCCGGCGCAGTGCTCTTACCAACTGAGCTTTGAAGCCAAACAGTTGAGAGCAGGTCAATTTGTTGGGCTCATGCGTGTTTTCCCGTGAAAGGAATGATGAATGAAATGATTGTGAAGTGCGGGTTAGAAATGAATTGAAGAAGTGATCCTCACTTTATGCACTTGATAAATTCAAGTTAAAAATTTTTCAAGTGCATATATGAGACAATTGCTTAAATTGTCCAGGAAGTGTGAGGATCACTTCTTCAATTCAAGGCCTGTATGGTTTACAGGATATAACACAAACTCGCCCCAGCTTCCAGTTGGCTCGATAGCTCAGTTGGGTAGAGCAGTGTGCAACACAATCGCACGGTCATAGGTTTGACTGAGTCCCGCTCAAGCCAGGATTTTTTTTTTTCAGGCTTTTCTACAACTGCTTAAGTTGCTTCATTAACTGCGATGATCACTCTTAACTTGAAAATATTGTCATTTATCTTCTAGCGAATTCTTAGAGCTCAAACAGAACATTTTGGGAATATTCAGTTAGACCTGTCACAAAATTGAACTTTTAAAGTAACCGCCAAAGTGGCCGTTTGCCCCGTGTACTTGTCCTGTCAGATAAATTTATGAATATTGCATGTTTGCAGAGGATGACTGGAGTGACGAGAGTAGTGATGCATTCTGGGAAATGGTAGCTGATCAACTGCTTTTTGCCAAGGTAACAACAAATTGGTTTTAATGCTTCTACATCTAGTTGCACGGTGTTTACAGGTTTATGCTGCATTATTCCGCTATTGTTGACTACTTTGCCAGACAAAAAACAAGCTTCATTTAGGCTTTCATTTGGACCCCTGTTTTTTAGATTACCAACTGATTCCGGGAGTGTTTCCCTACTTCTTTAGTGCTCTCGTTGCTTTCTGCGTGCTTTATAACAGAACAGAGCACGGTTGAGGCTTTCTTTTTAATTTGTTAATTAAAGCTCATGCACGAAACGTTTTCTCGGTGACTTGATAGGCTGTTAGGCTTCTGAACTATTATTGAGTGTTTGAAGTATTCCTCATTTCATAGTACACCACCGTTTGCGTCTAACCTTGTCGCATCACATGTTTTAGGTCAAATCCAAGAGCCCATCTTTATTGACCGGAAGTCACCGATTTGTGATTGAGCTTTACGACACCAACACAGTGCATGATGTCCTTATCAGTCACGAGATGGTTGCAAAAGGCCATGCGCAGACATCTGCCAGAGGAATTGAGGTGCGGTCGAACTTTTACACAGAAGCAGGTTGTGTTGTAACTGACTCCATTGCTTCATTGACCAGAAGATTAAAAAATATATAAATAAAGATAAACGTCAAATGTAGTTTTGTACGTCTTAATATGTATATGTTGTTGTTGTTTTTTTTTTTTCAGATGTTATTCCCATATTCAACTGGTGAAGAAGAATCATATGAGGTACGTGCACAAAGTGCAATGTTTTTTCGCTCTAGGGTGGGGTGTGTGTGGTCATTTATACTAAAAACGGCAACACTGCTGTGGCAAGGGGCGTATTTGGCAGGACAACAGTTTCATGAGCATTCTTTTTGACGGCATTTCAAAAGTGAATCCTAATGCATAGTTTGTTTTAACATTTAGCCTTTTTTGATAGGGGGACTGTGAGTTCTTTTTAACCATTGTTATATAGAATTTTAGTAGACGCTCAAATTTTATTTTCTGGTTGACGCAACTTCGTAGCTCCCAAGTGTTGTCAACACGTAGTCTTGTGAAGGAGCTCTCATTAAAAGGGACTTGCGAAATGAATCTTGAAAAGAGAATGTTCTTAAGCGCCAAGTTTACCCTTGAAGGCCGGGTGAAACCAGGATGGATGCACGAGACGAAAACTAAAACTCACGTTTCTTATGCTGACGTGTGACAAACTCGGGTCGAATTCTCAGAAAGCATTTAAGCGGGTTCAAATTGATGAGAGGTCGCAAAAAAGTTGATGGACTTTACCTAAGAGTATGGGAGTCTCGGGCCAAACCAGATCGTGAGTCTAAGCTCTCCATCAGTACCCTGCTAGCAGAGTTTGCTCGTAGGGTATCCGTCAACGGCTTCCCTCTGCAAGTCAGCTGCTTAGAAGAAGCCTCCACATTAAGAATTATAAATTTCAATCGTCTTTCAGGTAATCAGAATTCAGAATTCTTCACATTAAGAATGATAACTTTGGCCGAAGTCCAGCGTTTTGACTGAAGCGCACTGGTTCCTTCCTTTTCAGTTCCCATATCAGAGAATACCACAGATGTGTCTTCAAGCTCAACAATGCCGGGTGAGGAAGCAATTGAAATGGCTTATTCTGACAAGTGCTGTTCTTGTTTTAATTTTGAGATTTCTTTGGTTGTGTTTTTCAGGATGTGGTGCAGAAAGTTGAAATTGTCAAGGAAATACAAACCATTGTGTTAAACAGTGAAAGGCAAGGACCGAAAGTGGCTAGAAGTACTAGTGACAGTGGATTATCAGATACGTACACACAGTGGTGATGAAATGAAATGAAATGATCCTCGCACTTACCTTGGAAGTTATAAGTAATTGCCATTACGGAAGTATGACCAAATTTAGGGCTTCAACGGGAATTGTACCCGTGAGAGCAGATACAGATGAAGCGGCTAACCAATCAGATTTCCGGACCATGCCATTGCATATTTATAATTCACAAAGTTCCTTTTCTTTTGTTTACAGCCACAAGGATGGCATACGTGACTGTGGAGGCATCCAAGCGCTGTGCCGTTTATTGAGTTTAAACAGGGATCCTTTTGTGCTGCAGCATATTCTAACCAGTCTCGCTTCTCTGGCGTTTGGAAATAAAACGTAAGTGCCCTTCGGTTTTCTGTTCATTGTTAACTATGCAAATTACGTAAGTCTAGCCTAGCTGGGCGATTTTTGTCATGCAGCCATCTTGGATAAAACTGACAGAGAGTTGAGGCGAGACAAAAAAATGATTCCACGGGAGAGAATGACGGGTCTAAAATAGAGGAGGGAGATAGGAGGTCTTCCCTCCCATTTCTTTACTTTCCGTGCTTCCAAAATGGAGACCTTCAAACCGGAAGCCACGTAGACGACTTTGAAGCGAGTCTTCGCTTGGATAAAACCCCCTGCTCCAGGCTACTACAAGTCATGAAACAATAGGCTAATTGAACAGCTCAGCCGCCGTACAGTATTTCTTCCACAACGAACTGCTAGCATTTGCATAAATGAGTGACTGGGCGTAGCCCTTCGATGGTCTGGCGTCTTATCAACGGGGGAGTGGCAAATCTCCCTGGGCCTTCCTCCTACAGAAACCTGGAGCCCCTCGTCTTTACCGGACGAGATCTTGTGCAACCCAGTTTGTCTGTTCCTTTGTCTGTTTGCCCATTATATCTTCACCATTTTTCCTGTTTTTTCTTACTGAAGCATCTGTGACGAAGTGAGGAACCAAGGAGGACTTCAAGCAATTTCCTATCTCTTGGAAAAGGTACGATTATTTTAAAACATTACATGGTGTTTCTTAGTTTTTTTATCTTTAATCTCGAGCAACGTGAGAATGATTTCATTTGAAAATTGACACTTTTTGTCTGCATTAGACGGGTAGAAGGCTTCTCATAAATAAATCAGAAATAATTCAAAACAAAATTCATTGTTGGTATTGTATGTTATCCATCTCCTCCAGTCAGCGATGGTTGCCAGCGTACTTTTTCCTTATATTTTGAGCCCGGCATGTTTTTATAGAGTTTTAACAAATGTAAGCAGCTTCATTCCCAAGGTCCCTCTGGGATGGGGAGATGAAAGAACTGTGGGAAGGAGGTTGAGACCACGCACGGCTGATGAAATGTGTGACCTAAATAACCTAAGTGTGATTCAACACCTAACTTACTCCTCCGATCTTCATCTGACATCTTTTTTCCAGTCTCAAGACAGTGCTGTCCATGAAAGCCTTGCCTGGGCATTGAAAAACCTTGCAGCCACCGAGAGGTAAACCAAACAGTTACTGTGGCAGTGAAACAGATTTTTGGTCAACCATCTATAGAGCTCAAGTCAAGTTTGTTAAGCTCGCTATAAACCTCGTCTTACACGGGAATCGGTCTTCCTTGGACAGTGTTGGATACTTCACACACTTTGCATTCCTCAGTTGCTCGTGATGGTTAATCGCTCAGATTTACTTTTTTTTTTTCGGCCGGGTGACTAATGGCTATAAAGCCTATATTCACTTGTCTGAATTGCTGTTTGTTTTAAAACAGAAACCAGAATGAAGCTAGGCAACGAGGAGGCATCAAAGCCCTGTGTAGACTTCTGACGAATACAGATGATGACAGGGTACGTTGTGATTGCTTCCAGCTTTTTTGAAGTGTTTCAATTGGCTTCAGGGTGACTGTTCCTTCACATTCACTGAATCCAGATCGGCTTGGAATCTTGATTTTTCTTTTCTTTACGAGAGCGAAAACTGGACTACCCGAAGAAAAAAACGGGCACAATCCAGTTTGCCAAAATTTCTGGTTAGAATTGCCGCAAATTTCGTTTGCTGAATGGAACGGTAATTCCCATTTGAGTTAACAATTCTCATTCAATACCCTCTCGGGTCGAATTTCCTGGAAATTTTGGCAAAGTGGATCGCGCATCGAAATGAAAAGTCCGTTAGAACAGAAGATAACCGTCCCACCGAAATGAAATGCCAAACGGAACAGAAAACTTCCAGTAATTGCGATAATTCGGGGAAAAATTGGCTCGATTTCCATCCGTTTTGGGAGTCCGAGTTGTTGTATGGGGCAACGAACGCTGCTCACACACGGCTGGAAATCTAGCCAAGCGAAAAAAGTGCAGCCTCGAGAGCTTAACCAAAATATTCGAATGAACGTTCCCGGCGGAAATTACTGTTCCCTCTGATCGTGAACAGGTTATTCCGAAATTTTTGCCGAAACGGACCGTGCCCAACGCGTCTCCGAACAAATTAGAGAACACTCAATCCACACATATGACGCCGAGTCGGGAACTCAAACCTAGGAGACATTTGGTGGGCGGCGAGATCTCTGGCCACTGCGCCATCCTTACTACCTCTTTGCTCATTGTTCAACAATATTCAAGCGAACACTTCGTTCTTCTTTTACATTTGTAATCTTATTCTTTTCATGCTCCATTTTTAGGTCCGGGAGAGAGTTGCTTGGGCTTTGGGTTCTCTCGTGAAGGATCACACGAGGTACGGAGCATTTTAATTTTGTGCGTGTGTTTGATTTGAAAAGCTCTAGTCACTTGTTCATTGGCGTTCCGTAGCCAAACCGAGTCAATGTTGTTTCAAGTGGCTTCCCCATTACTCCACCCTATAAATGTGCTGGTTTTAGTTTGTTTCTATTACAACCTCTTTTCTGTGTCCATCTTGCATCCGTCTCCCGCTTGCGTCTCCATTTGCTCTGACATTCGCACTTTGTTCTGTCAATTTGCCGATTGCGGTGCAGACTTGTAATTCGGATTTCCCTGGTTCAAGTGTAGCTTTGTCCACACTTGTGGATAGCCATCATGGGCGCCTCCTGCCAGTTAAAGTCTTATGATTCATTTGTTTTGTTTGTGTTGGAACAACAACAACAACAACAACAACAGATATTAATATTTACAGGAGTAGAAGTTACATTATTCACAGAGACCGTCTGCTGACGATTTGTAAGATAAGATGTAAACCAAGCTCTGGCAATACCACGTATGCCACTGAACTCTAGTTTTTTTTAATATGTCATAATTTATTGTGAATTGAAGGAATGATCCTCACACTTTTTGGACAATTTAAGCTCATTGATCTTAATGAATCATGAATGAAAGAAATGATTGTGAAGTGCGGTTTTAGAAATGAATTCATTCTTTCATTCATCATTCCTTTCACGGGAAAACACGCATGAGCCCGACAAATTGACCTGCTCTCAACTGTGTGGCTTCATAGCTCAGTTGATAAGAGCACTGCACCTGCATCGCGGAGGTCGTGGGTTCGAATCCCGTTGAAGTCACTTGAATTTTTCAAGTGCATATATGGGACAAATTGTGCCATTGTGTTGAATGGCTTGCTGAAGTCCAGGAATATACCACAAGAGAATTCCTTATCATCGATTGCTCTTTGAATTTTATCCGCAATACGAAGAATGGCATGTTCAGTTGAATGGCCCCTCTTAAAACCAAATTGATTACCAAAAAATATGTTATTCTTTTCGAGAAAGTTTAATAATCTAGTGCACATCAATTTTTCTAGCAGCTTGTTAAAAACAGACAAAAGAGATATTGGGCGATAATTAGATAGGCTTGCCTGGGAGCCCTTTTTATTAACGGGTGTTACATTTGCTAATTTAAACTTGTTAGGCACCACTTCAGTCAAGAATGAGGCGTTGAAGAGAGTCTCTAAGGCACTGAATGAGAGTCTCCTAGATATCACACTTTTCAATAATTTAAGAATGGTTACCGACCGAAATGCTAAAAGGACCAGTAGCTTTGCTAGATTTTAGCGTAGTAATCTCTGCTTCAATCTCAGATGCTGTGGTTGGAAAAATATAAAAACTGTTGCATCAGTAATGGATCTTTTAAGTGCTCAATAGGAGACTTGTTAACAAGTGGTATTGAACTAGCAAGTTCTTTTCCAATATTAGCAAAGTAATTATTAAATGCATTAGCAATCATGTGTGAGTCAGTCATGACACTGTTATTAGTCACAACTTTTACAGCTCTTCGACTAGTCTTTGGTTTTAAGTGAATTATTTGTTTAATGCCACTCCATGCTCTTGTGCTATCATTTACATTCTTCAGAAAATAATTATTATAATATTGTCGTTTGCTAAGTTTTAGCAAACGATTTAATTTATTTCTATAATATTCAAATTTAATATGATAGATAACATGAAGATTTGGTTTTCAAATATTTTGTATACAAGCTGTTTTTAACACGAATGGAGACTTTAATTGCAGAGGTTATCCATGGCTTGCTCTGAAATTTTAGATCTCTTTTTGATAGCTGTTTCAAAGGGATGTGCTTATCAACTATACCAGACACCTTGGAATAAAATGAGTCAAACATATTAGATGGATTAGAATCTGAGCTGAAAACAGTATGCCAGTCAATTGATTGCACTTCTTCTATCAGTGCTGTTTCATTGAATTTAGAATATTCTCTTGTATAAATTTTAATATTTGAAGGTAGGGAAATAAAATTATTAAATATAATGAAGTTAGGGAGGTGGTCAGTAAAGTCATAAACGATATTAGCACTAATGGTAAAATGCTCAATTGAATTAAAGAATATATTATCAATCAAAGTTGCTGTGTGATTGGATTTCCTAGCTTGGGTGCTTGTGAACTATCTTGGCAGCTAATTATGCTTCCACTCAGTGTAAACAAAGAATTTGTTTATTTCTGCAGTAATTGTCAAGCCGTGCACGACTGCGGGGGGCTTAAGACCTTGTGTGAATTGACGGCTGTGATAGAAAATGAAAATGTTTTGGAGCGAGCTATCTGGGTCCTTGGAATGTTAGCTGTGGATTTGAAGTGAGTTCGTGTTTATTAATACCTCGGCTCTTTTCCTGTTTTATTGATTATTACAACATAGCATGTCTGGCGTGTACTGGCCATGTTTTTCTTAGTGTTAGTAATGCAGGAAATTAAAAACGCGTTGGTGCCAGCGTGTTTCACTCGCCTTACTATCGCCGAGAATAGTGTGGAACTTAAAGTTTCTCTGCCCTTCGTTCTTAGGAATCGAAACTTCATTCGACAGTACGGCGGTATCGACGGCATTTGCAAAAGAGTGCAAGCATCACCTTCAGAGCAGGTGACACGAAGTTGTCCGTATTTTTGATGTGCTTGAAAACGTGGGAATGCGCTTTATTTACCCTTTGCTTGCGTCTTATGCATTGCTCAAATCTGCCCTCTTGACAGAGAGAGTATCGTGGCATTTGTTTTCTGAGCCAATCGCGAGAGCCGTTGTAAGAGATGCGTATTGGCTAACATTTCTCGTTGGGAGAAGACTTTAAATCAAGCCTCCTGCGCGGACGTTCTTTGTGGTCGTCACGCGTTCCTCTCTTACGGGGGGAGGAATGCGTGATGGGTGCGAACAACGTATGAAAAAGAGGGCAGATGTAGCCAGGCATGACTACGCTGTGTCAAAAAGAAGTAAAAGTTAACCCTGGTTCCATATAGAGCAGATTTCATAGCTGTCAAGGCCCCTATGCAGCCACAGTTATTGCCTACATCCTCCACAATTTAATTCATTGATTTGTCCGACTTCTATCAGATAATCAAGCAAGGTGCGCTGACTCTGAAGACCTTGGCGAGTAATAACAAGTACAACAAGGACGTGATGAGCCGTCTCGGAATGATCAGCACGCTGCAAAGGTTAGTTGTTGGGCTGTTATTGACACCCTACTATAGTTTAACAAACGTGGCTTAAGGTTAACGTGCCTTAGTGAGGATTTAGAAAGTCAAATATTTGCCACATTGTATACACCTTATTCCAAAATGGCCGCCATTTTAATATTCTTTTGTTTTTATTCAAATTAGCCCTCGTCGCCTCGTTCAAGGTAAGTTATTCTTTTGAATTTTGAGCTTGAGAAAGAGGCTTCGAGGGCTAATTTGAATAAAAACAAAAGGATCTTAAAATGGCAGCCATTTTGGAATAAGGTGTATTGGAGCACCAAGAACATTGACACATTACGGTTTTTGTCTTTCCTTTCTTAGTTTAATCAACGAAGACCAGCAGAAACTGGGCATCATTTCGCGCCGAGTTTGCTGGGATTTGTTGCAGCGACTTCTCGGGCCGGCAGCTGGCGTCTCTCCAGGCGCAAGTCCAGTATCCAGTCCTGTCAGTATTCAGAGACAAGAGGCTGAAGCTAAAATGGCTAATGGACTAGTGGACAGCGATGACGACTTGCCCCCACTGGGAGGGGAGGAGGACAGTGATAAAGAAAATGACGTCAGTTTCGCTGCCAGACCAGTGCGGTCATTTGATGAATCAACGAAACTCTCTTCAAAACAAACGTCATCTTCACAAGTTGCTCATAGAAAGCCTATCGCTTCAGCTCGACCAATAATTGAATCTAAGCCTTTTACTGTTGAAGAGGATCTTGAAGCGTTCAGGTTGGTTTGTAGTTCTGAAATTTAGCTGTAGTCGTATTAGTTGTGAGTCAAGAGTGAAACTCTTTAGCTATACTGTGCGGTCGATACGCCAATTAATAACACGTGAACTCTGAAGTTCAAAACCCAGTGAACTGCGGAAAATTAATCGGCAGCTTTTCAGAGAATGGGGCATAATACAATGTACTCTTTAGTCACTGAATGAAGGGCAATTGAGATTCGAGGTTTTTTTTTCCTACAATCCCTCACCTTAGAGGAACGTTTTGACTTTAAGTGCCTGCACGTTAGTTCATTTGAGAGAACCTCTCGCAAAGCACGCACAGACGTTGTTTGCAATGGCGCTTGCACCATCGCGCGCCCCACTCCCAATTGGGAAGTTACAAGAAACCCCAGTCGCTTGTTCCGGATTGAATTTGGAGCGGTTTACTTTATTTCTGAAGGGTGCATCCGAGAACAGTGTGGTCGCAGACAAGGGATCTGGTTCGAGTTTGTGTCAAGCTACGTGACGTGAAAAGAGAGCACGCCCACTCCGAGGTTACTGCGAGCAGGCTCAAGTTTAGGTAAGCCTTGTTTGGGAGCTTTGCGTGTATAGTGCTTGGAAGTTCTCACCTACTACGATGAGGTTTGAATGCTCAGTGTAACTTTATTTCAAACGCATCAAATTTCGTGAGTGAAATTAAATGACAAAGTTTGAAGAAATAGACCCATGAAGGATAAATTTCTGACATTTTAGGTTGTGAGAAGTTGAAAGTAATTCCTGGTGCATTGTTTCTTTCCTTCAGCACACAGATAGGGCGCACGCTGTACGAGCTGGACTTGGAATTGCTGGACAACATCGATCCAGTGCATCCGGTAGGAATGCTTGTGGTCCTAAATGATTCCCATAAATCCATGCGGAAATCCGGGTACTAATCAATTGGTTGACGTAACTGGCCTATTTTCTTTGAGTAATTGAGTGAGCTGAGATTCCTTGCAGGAGGGGGGAAGGGGGATTAGTGCGGCAAAGGAGGGAGGGTGCGGAGAGGGCCGGGGTGGAGAGTGGCTGCAGCTGTACCCAGGTACGAAGGAGCCTCGATCAGTTTTGTTTGCTTATGGAGTTAATAAAGCACATTGAATGTGCGTCCCTGTTCGAAATTTGATCTAATATCTGCATTATTAAGTACATTCCTACAAATGAAATTGGATACCTTTTTCCTTTAAAAAAGGAGGGAAAAGAATACACAACTTTTTTTTTGTTTACGACCCCGAAAGTCATGAATTGGATTTACTGCTCATGAAAGCCCTTAAAACGGTCCGGCTTCAGGTTTTGTTCGAAAGTGGAAAGTCACGGTAGAGGTATTTTGAGCGGCATGGAAAATAAATCGAGTCCACCTTTAGAAATTAATCAACAAGAAGTCAGTAGCCTTGGAAAAGCAGACAAAAAAGAAAGAACCTTTATTTGTACAGGGTGATATTTAAAGCTTCTAGATTGTGGGGCCTTGCATAGAGAGGAACAATTCAAATAAACAGAACAACGTTAAAAAAAAAAAAACCAAATGGAAGAAGGCAGCCAGTTGGCTATTTACAAAGCCTGGTGGAGTTGAATTCGGGAGCAGCGAAAACAAATCCATTTGGTGGTCAGAGCGGAATTTGAACCCAGAACATCCGCATGCAAATCCAGCGCCTCAACTTAGGGTGCATTTTTTTGGGACTATTTCTGTTTATTCCTATTCCGGTTTAGGATTAACAGAACAACAGGAATAAGGTTTTCCAAAAAAAAACGGAATGGTTCTTGCAGAGGTGACCTGGAAACTAACACTCCGAATAGTCTGGACACGACTAACAGTGACATTTTGGCGGCCGCGCACGATTTTGGCGCCAAAATAATCCCCCAAAAACCCGCGTATTCTGTTTATTCCGAGTAAACCGTATTCTGCTGATTCCGTTCATTCTGATATTGAGAGCAGAATGAACGGAATACCATTCATCGGAATACCGTTCCGTTCATTCCAAAAAAGGAACTCCGTAAAACGCGTAAACAGACCATTCCGTCCAATCTTATTCCGGAATAGTCCGAAAAATATGCACCCTTAGTCTACTAGGTCATGCCGCCACCGGGAATCCGGTGATTGCGCAGATACCGGTTGTGTCGTGAAAAGAATCAGTTCTCTTTCCGCTGTCAGGATAGCAAACTGCAAGTCAAAGGTGCTGAGGTGCAAATTAACTTGAGAAAGAGCAAGCATGCTGTGTGGACGCGACTGTTAAAGAGCAAAGAGAAGGTAAGGTTGAAGTAGCCATTTTCCAAGCGAGCAGGGGACTGGGTACGAATGTTGAAAGTGAAGCCCCCACCCACCCCGCTGAAAGAGGCTCCAAGCATAGGTCAGACAGATCATGAAAGTTTAGGGCGATTGGACTAAAGGCAAGTCACTGGTGATCTTTTAAAAATCGCTCAAACAATAACACGGCGCACCTTTACAGCATGTCCAGTGAAGCGTACAAACGTTTTGGTCCACGTATTCGAACTGCCTCGTCTTTTTCGAACTGACTTTCGAGAAAGGAGGAAAGTGACTTTGACAGCCACATAAATTTTGCCGCAGCCGTAAGCCTGCGTGTTCGTAAGTCGTAAGTTTACCCTACTTAGTCTCTCGAAACGATAGGTTTTTACCAATAACGAAACTGGAAACTTCCCAGTGAAAAACGACTTTGTGACTGGTGTTTTCATTCATTTTCCCTTCAGGTTCCCTATGTCAGTATCGATTTCGACCGCTGGGAAGTGTGGTCTTCGTCCGGAGAAGACGAGGAAGACGAAGGCGCCGGAGCAGCGCCGACGAACTTCAGAAGATCCCTGGTGGAGTCCAAAGACGAGGAAGAAAGCAAGCAGGTGTTACTTCCCGAAATGCTTGTTAGTGATTCGAGTGATTCTGACGTCGAAGGGAGCTATTCGTCTGGTGTGGACTGCTTCAAATTCGCCTGATGAACTCCAGCTTTAGCTGTTTGCATGTACAATTCTGGAATGTCGAAGACGCAAAGAAACATGTTATAACAGCATTCCGAAACGGGTCAAAGTTTCCCGCATTTATCCAGCGAATCAACATGGGATTTATACAAACCGGGTTCAACTGCTCCCAGCTGCGTTGTTACCACACCCAAGAGGTTTTACTCGCGAAAGGCTCGTCTTTTGCTTCAGTTATGCAGGGAACCCTTGCACAAGATATCATGCTGCATGCATATTCTCTTGTGTTTGCCCAGCAATTCTTTTTACTAGTCCAGGAGAATTTTCCTAACCCGTGAGACTGTTAATGCGTTGTGACTGTTTTCATTATTAGGCCTGCCTTTTTTGTGTTTTATCAATTTGATATTTGATGGTTTTTACTGCAACCTGCTTGGAGTTAGTCGGTTTTCTCTCCAAGTAGTGGTCGGATCTCGAGGAAGTTCTCAGTGTTGAGCATCCATTTCTTAACAGTTATCGTTTAGATTGTAGTATCAAATTTTTATTTGCGACAAATAAAATGAAGTTACTTCATACAGAACAGCGTTAAATCTTGGCTCATTTTGTACGCGCGTTTCGGCAGCACGGCAGCTTTTTAAAGTTTAATGCAAGATTCCGTTGGATCTTGTCAGCAAACGGACATGGACAAACTCCATGTAATGCAATGTGTACCCGTAAAAGTACCGCACCATATGGAAGACACAATGAGTATAAAAAGGAACGGAACTGAGCTGTGAGTTAGAAAGGGAACTGTCTCGTATGGCCTTCAGTTGGGGCCCACATTTCCCAACCCCACTGCATGCCTATCGGGCATAGCTACCCGAAAGCTGTCGAAGGGCTAAAGTTGGTGCTTGTATAAGCGATCTCGGGGGTTATCGTCTTGTTACAATGCTCAGGCTTAAATGCTCAGAGGTACCGCTACTGGTTTGTTTTCCTCTCTTATGCGCAAATGCCCTGGTGTTCCAATACGTACCAGTTGGGAGACACTTGGCGTACATTTTATAACAGGGTACCACTGAGTGCCGTCCATATATTCTTTTAATTTATGCGATGCATAAATTAAAAGAAGTCTCACGCGTTGCTTGCGTGATCCTCCTTTAGTCCACCTTTTATGAATGCTGGTGCTGATGCTGGGAAGGGTCCTACCGTGCCCTTGAGTGACGCCTCAAAGGTTTTCCCATGTATCGAGCTTGCAACAACCGTTTGGAAACTCAAAATGAAGATAGAACGCATCCAAGAGACTAAATCATGGTTTTCCGTCAAAGCCCGGACATCAATCATACTTTCAGTGAAGTCAGCATCTTAAGCAGCCTTTCAGTGGGACTGCCGAGCATTACCGCTTGCGTCAAATCATTTCTACTTGTAAGCGACGAGAATGTGGCGATTTCATACGATACCCACTGCATGAAAAATGGTCGGTCACGAAGGCACATTCCTTTTCCACTCGCTTGACAATTCTAAAGAAGACATTTGACTATACATCATCAAATAGTTAAGTTAATAGTCAGTTAATAGTCAAATTAAAGAAATAAAGCCCGATCGAAATCGTGCTTACAGCTAAAAATTATCCGTTCACACAAAAAAGATAATTAACAAAAAAACTTACAAGCAAACTAAACTTGTGGGAAAGAAGGCTTGTCAGTGTAGTCATCGTCCAGCGTGCTGGCGCCAAAATTGACAACACATAATTACAAATTTGCCAAAAAGGCTCAATTTAAAAGACCAGCTTTTCAGAATCAGGGGATCATGCTTTTAGTAACGGCTACGGTAACGGCTTTTCGTGCCCGAAAAGTTTACTGTGGTTTTGAAAAACACGCCTGTGGTCTTACAGTGATGCGCAGCCGCACTACGTGATAAAAGACAACAGAAAGGTTTACGTATTATATTTATTTCCGTCGCTATGGACTCTGCTTGTAACGTACATGAATGCTAGTTAATGCTGTAAGACATTTACACTCGATTCCGTAAAGATGAAGGAAAAGTCATTTTAATCACAACTTGGATTTTATCTTATCTTATATTGCGCTTTCTTAACTCTCACTTTTTTTCTTGATTCTCGTACTCTTTCTTCTAATTCCTACTTTCACGGCCCCACTTGACGAGAAAGGCAAGAGACGTAACGAGCTCAGTGGGGGAATTTATTGGCATTTGACAAGTTTGGCAATTTCTTGTCTTATGTGGCCATTTCCTCTGTAGTACAGCACAGGGTTAATACCAGAACACAGAGTAGCGATAGGGAAATACAGAGGCTCGGCAAAAATGACGAGCTTTAAACCAAGAATTTCGGCCAAAATCACTAAAAAGCACACGGGAATGATAATGAGACCTAGCAACGCCACGACGTGACGAGTAATCACGGCAAGCTGTCGCTCAGTGTTGCTTATTGGACTTGGCACCTGAGCGCCGCTCTCGTTTATGCTCGCTACTGCGTTGTTATGCCTGCGAAGGACTGCAAGCGACAACACCTGGAGAACGATAACGAGGACGGAAATCGGGGCAATGTAACACGCTTCAAATATCTCAATCGCCTTCAGAGGAAAGATAGACACCTGCTTGAGGGCTACCATTGACAGTGAAATGAACCAAACTCCGCAACAAGCGGAGACCGTATGCCTTTTACTGACATTGGCTTTGTACCACAGCGGCCTGGACACTGCCAAGTAGCGGTCCGCACTCATCACCCCTAGGGTCCCGACCGTTGAAAATATACAAAGAAAGAAAGCGGAAACCATGAAGGGGCTATCCCAGTCACTGCGATTGGCGCAAGCCTTGCCGGATATAAACTCACGTACTCTGAAACTTAAGTAAAAGGGAACAACAAACCCCGCCCACAGAAGGTCAGTCAAGGTCAAACTACAGAGAGTAAACAGCCCTGCGTTAATTTGAATCCTACTCCTGAGAATTGCAAACAAAACTGACCCGTTCGACAGGAAACACCAGAGCGCTAACAGGGCTGTAACCGGTGTGAGAACAAAGTTCGAATAATAGAAGTACTTCGACTGCAAAGTTTGTGAAATAGTTCCCGTATAAAAGCATGGCCGCCCTGTGGTTTCCGCTGGGTGGTCTGGGAAAGAATTTAAGGTGTTGTTGAAGGTATCATTCATCACGCTGGAAAGGTAAAAGAAAAGAAAAGAAAAGGGTTACTTATTCACAAGTTTTTCTCTGCTTACTTTTTTACAGACGGCAACTTAACTGAACAGAAATTCGCAATAATTAATTTGGCGGGCTTAGAATTTACCGCTTATCCCACCATTGGCCCTACCCACCCCCGAAAGAAAATCGCGATTCTTAAAATGGGTTTTCGAAGATACAGGGGAAATCGTGGCACCCGAAAATAGGCGCGAAAAGTTTCGGGGCCTTTTAGAAAAGCAAGCAAGAAGACAGAGACCTGTCCTACCTATTTTTGCTATCGTTGTCAGAGATTTCATTTCGATCACTGTTTGGACCATGTTTAAATACACATCCAAGGTTTGATTTTCAGCTCACCTGCATGAATTTATCACTTACATGGCTTTTTGTCCAAATTACTGCACAGCTGACGATGTCCCACTTCTCTCTCGATCTTTCTAATAAGGATGACACGTTTCCGCTACATTAGCTCGCGTCCTTTGTGACTTGTAAAGGGTTTTACGTAGGTGAAGATGAAAGCCTGGACAAAATTTTTATACAATGCAAAATACATATGCATTAACGTTAAAAAAACTAAAGAAACTCAATTTCAAGTCTCTTTTCTCTTTCCGAGAGGAAGCTTTCCGGTAGATTAATGAAAGGACGATTTAATGAGTTGACACTCACAATTTACATCGGCAATGAACAAGCTGCCAAACAGATCCTTAAATTCATTTTAAATTTTTGAGTCAATAAAACATTAACATCTAGACGAATGCTTTTGTGGAATCGCTAACCACGAAGAGATGCGTTTCTGCAACGCATAACCTAATTTGGGGAAAAAAAAGTCGACAAGAATGATTTAATAACTGAGTGCGACAGAGCCCGAGGGAAAAATCAGACTTTTTGTGTTCATCTTTTTCTGCTTCTTCTTCTCCTCCTCCAGGCGAAACCGAACAATCAGATTGATTCAGAGTTTTTTTTAATTATTTTTAACCGTAGCAACACCGCAGAACCTTTTACTCTTTAAGTTCAAGCCAGTGGCAATTTGAAACCGTGGCATATTTTACAGACATCGTACAAAAAACTCGACTGACCTAATAAAACATGGAATAATTTCGAGATATGGCAAAACCAATAAATACCACAGAGCCTAGTCTGTGTTTTTTTTATTATTTTTTTTTTTTTGTGCGTGTGTGTTTCATCGCTAATAATTACTAGCTGTTCCTTGGATTTTACATACATACATATTTTACGTTAAGCCGGTGCAACGAAGAATTTGGAACTCCGCGCCCAGATCCATCGAAAAGAAAACAGAAAATGTTGGTGTTGGCCGTTTATATCATGCCTTGGATGTGTGTATCTTAAAAGTCACTGAGCTCTCAAGACCATCTGCGGGGATCTCAATGAAATCCATTTAAATCGTCCGAGATTTTTGGCATCTTTATCACTCTAGATAAAGTTCTTTTTTCCGTGATTCAAATCAAAAGCAGCCGTTAAGTTAAATGTGTGGCGAAAGTGGAAAGGGAGGGTTTTTTTCTTGTAAAATTCACTATCCCTATAAATTAAGTTCACCTCTGTCCAGAAATAAACAACTGGAGATGATAAAGGATTGTTCACGTGTCTCGGGACAAGGAAAAAAAAGTTGTGAACGTTCGGAAAGTACAGCGTAAGTAGAACAAGATAATATAAATTGGCAGATGGATCGTGCATGCATGAGCAATATAAATTGGTAGATCGTACAGGAGCAGAAACGCTCACTTTAATTTACAACGAGACGAGGCATTAAAATTCGCTAAAATTGTAACTACCTGGCCGAATTTCATCTCATCAAATCCGCGAAAGGAGAATGCATGCGCCGAATTCGCTTTGTGATGGACGGTTTGAAAATCGGCAGTAAGAACATTGAACTCGCCTCAATTTTCATGCCAAGAAAATCGGGAAATACATGATTTTAGCGGTCTTACGTAATATAAGATTATTAAGAGAAGGTAAACATCAAGTGATTTGTTCTACAAATAATGACGATTGTTTGCGGAAAGACGCCACAGCCGACGACAGCGCAGCCACAAATCAGTGTAAAGACAGTTGTGAAGGTCACTTGAACCCGACGTAGAACTCCAAATCCGCACTGTGTTAGGAGGGAGCCAAAAGTACAATATACATCTTTTGGGGGGCTTACAGCACAGGAAATTTTACAAGGATAACTTATTTCAAATGGCATTAGAAATGAGTTTATCCTTGTAAAATAATTCTTCAGTTGTATCTTTACATCTACTTTAGCGAAGGTATGGAGCAAGATTCTCACCTCATCTTGGGACGAGCCATTCGCTCCCTTGTCAGTGCTGACTCTTCGTTTTGCTGTCCGGATAGCTAATCAGAGAGTGAATGATCAATGGCCCTTATGGAGTCGGCGAGCTTTATAATTACGAGTTGCACAAAAGGCTTTTTGTCACAGGAGACGCCTTTTCAGTCCGACCTCGCAAAAGTTTTGAATGAACCGAAAGGGCCGAGTTAATTGCAAGAGAAGGAGTGGGTCGATCGGCCGGCCGATTAATTTGGTTTCGCTGGTGAATTTCGCCCCGTTAACATCGCCTCGCTGTTTGTACCACAGTGTTCGTACTCTTACGAGCTTTTCAAATTCATTGACTTTCCAGGACCTTTTCCATGACTTTTACCAGTTTTCTGTGACCGAAACCTTAGCTGTCAATTTCGAAAACTGTCAAAATCATGCTTGTTTTGGGGTATTTTCTGACATATAACTCGCCTGCATTTTACTTTGTCCTTGCTTCGACATCTGCATTAATTTACCTACCACACATAACTATAATTACGTCGGATCTTGTTGGCCTTGCAACATGACCGACCCCGGGTAGATCAGGGAAGGTTCTCGAACAGACTTGTGCCTTAAATTTGAGCAAAACCAAAACGATGCAGTTTGGAAAAAGTTCGTTTCACATTTTGCAATTTAATCAACTGAATGATTTTTGAACCAACAAATGACTTGGAGAGAGTCATGTTAAAAGAACTAAACATGGCCAACGCTTTGGCCTTTTTTCAGGAATATTCCCAGTTCAGTTTTTACGCCAACGCATCAAAATGTGTCTACAACTGTTCAGTGTGTGCAGCCTATTTCAGTTTTAGTTACACAGATACTTTGAAGGGCAAGCTCTCAGTTAGGCTTAGTGCGAGCTTGTAGAGGCTGAGAACCGAACTACCCGCATTTTCATTCGTTAAGACAATTCCAGAGAAACCTTGCATGGATATTTCAAACCGGACCAACCTAATAACAAACCGGCAACTGAAAGCAAATGTGAATTTTAGTATCTGTAACTACAGAATAGAAGGCCACTTTGGTCCAACTCATGCAAATTAGTCGAGCGCTTTTGAAGACCGATTATGTGATAAAAAAGAACTTTCATACTTAGGCCCCGTTTATACGGAGGAAAGACGTCCCGGGTAGAAAACACAAACAAAATGTTTGCGCGGCTAGAGGGGTAACCCGCCTCGGCAGGGTCACCCTCCTAGCCGGGACAACTTTTCTTCATATAAACACTTCGGCTGGGTTAGCCGGGACAACTCCACGGAAATTGAGGACCGTGCTTTATCTAACTAATATTGTGGTTTAAATTGCCTTCAAAGAAGATAAACCTAAGTAAATTACCAGG
The DNA here is from genome assembly GCA_014634185.1 of Astreopora myriophthalma. Taxonomy (NCBI): domain Eukaryota; kingdom Metazoa; phylum Cnidaria; class Anthozoa; order Scleractinia; family Acroporidae; genus Astreopora; species Astreopora myriophthalma. Next base: position 3,477,188 of record BLFK01000862.1, on the reverse strand, counting down.
CAATCGTAGATCTTCTTTAGATTAGCTCATATGGGCATATGAGCTCGTGTAATATTGTCTTTACAAGTGAAAGACCAGTAAAGAAATGAGGACAACAAGGACACAAACAAGAGATCGCTCGTTGCTATTTCATAATAATGAACAACAGGCAATTATCACAGGTGAAGATTTATTGTTGACGCCAATCCGCCACGTTCAGCAACAGTTATTCAATTCGTTGTTGCGTTCATTTGTCGCGTTAATACAAAAATCCAGTCATTCTATAATTTTTTTACGTCCAAATAAATTCTAGTTCCATCAACTCTTCCATTTAACAGGGGCATTGGCGAGATCGCTTCGCTACTAGGTGGTAAGCCTGATTCTAAAAAGGCCTCGAAATTAGTTTCTCGTTATCAGTTCCTCCTCCTGGTGAATTTACATTTCTTTTCAAGCTCATTCGTCACACTACGAGCACGAATTTCCGTTCAGAGCATGCGCACTTACAAAAAAAATTGACCTCCACACCTAATGCGGGTCCGGTACTCAGTACGGGGAATTCCTTGTCGAAGTCGTGCCTGTTCTCCCATCGAAGTTTCCGCGTTATCTGACCAAAACAAAATAGCCGATTAACTTTCGCTTCATCATATCTGCTGTTCATCCAGTTCTTGAAGATTGACTAATATTGATTTGACTCCATCTCTGTAAGTAGGGGATTGACAACAAGGATTTCCGCGTAAATCGAGCTTCCTAAGTTGCGTACAGTGTCGAAGACTTTTTAAAGAATCTAAATGTGAAATATCTTTTGGAAGGGTCAAGGAAAAGCAACCACAAACTGTCTGCAATCATGAAAAAATGTAAAAGTATCATTTGTTTGAATTTTGGATTTTTTTGAAAACAGACGGGAGCTCAGTCGAGCCGCTGTGTCGCCCCACCCTCGGTCTCCGTCCTATACAGGTGGACTCCTCTTTGGGTAACACTTCACACGTTCTTCGACTCTTCGCCAACACAATTTTTTTCTTAAATACCGACAACAACAAGCCGTTCGTTAACGGGTTCACTGAGAACAATATTGTTACAAAAAACCAAAACGTGTGGGCCGTTTTCACTGAACCTACAATTCCTTGTTCGGAATCCTCAAAACCAATTTGCAAGTTGTCCGTCTTGCATTCGGTGCCTTTGCAGGAGTACACAAAGCAAGCACTCGTATACTACGCAAGATATCGTTTGCCATCACAAAATGAGAACAATGGTTTCACAACACCGGAACCTGTGGGCCGATTTCACTGTACCTACAACAACAAGCCGTTCGTTAACGGGTTCATTGAGAACAATATTGTTACAAAAAACCAAAACGTGTGGGCCGTTTTCACTGAACCTACAATCCCTTGTTCGGAATCCTCAAAACCAATTTGCAAGTTGTCCGTCTTGCATTCGGTGCGTTTGCAGGAGTACACAAAGCAAGCACTCGTATATTACGCAAGATATCGTTTGCCATCACAAAATGAGAACAATGTTTTCACAACACCGGAACCTGTGGGCCGATTTCACTGAACCTATAATCTCTTGTTCGAAATCCTCAAAATCAATTTGCAAGGTGTCCGTCTTTGCCTTTGCGGAATACACAAAGCAAGCAGTCGCACGTTACATAAGACATCATTCGCCATAACAAATTGAGAACAACGTTATCACAAAAAACCAAAACCTATGCGCCGATTTCAACCTACGATGACAGTGTCTTGCTCGAAATCCTCAAAATCAATCATTTACAAGTTACACGTCTTGCTGCCTTTGCGGAATACACAAAGCGAGCACTCGTATCTTACATAAGACATCGTTTGCCATCACAACCTCTAATTTTCAAATTTTTAATGAGTAGAAGAAATGCTGATTTATTTTCCGTGTTAGCAGTCAAGGATACTGTTGTCTGCAAGAGACAGCTCCTCAAGGGGACCCAGTCTTAACGCATCTCTTTTGGTGATGCAAACCAACTTGTTTTTGCTGGCGTCCAGAATTTTTACGCACTGCAGCTGGTTGCACTCGTCCAGCGATGCCAACAGATTGCGAGACAAGTTGACTTTATTCATGAGAACAAGCTGGTCCATATGGGACAAAAAAGTTAAACCCTATAACAGCAAACAAAAATCGGTTTAGTCACTTTATTTAGCGTCAGTAGCTCCTTCACCTTTAAAGCTGGTACAGTATCAATTAGACTTTCTCAATGTCCTTTAATTTCTTTCCCCGCTAAGTGACGGCTGGTTGGGTCAATTCGAGACTTCGTCGCTCGCATACATCGCTCAGTTTGAGACTTCGTCAATCGAAGAGTTTCGAGAGGGCGACTTGGACCAAGTCTAAGTATCAATGGAAACCAAAGGTCTCACTACCCCCCCCCCCCCCAAAAAAAAACCTCCTCCCTCTTTACGGCTATTTAAGGTTATATAGCCCCACGGATCAGAGAAAAGTCGAAACAGAGGCTAGAACTGGGGACTTCTAGCTCGTAAAGGCACACAGTAAACAACTGAGCCACGCGTGCTCAAGCACAATCCACAGAACTATTTTGTATCACGAACGTTTAAGTACTAACCATATCGGATAGATCAATGGTCCTGTCTCCATTTTCCTAAACGCAACAATTGGAATCAAATCAAAAGTGTAGTGTCAAACGCCGAAAAATATTGTCCAGGGTTCGATGAGGGAATTCAATTTCAGTTAGCCTGCAGAGCAGGCGTATTTGAGTGGTCAAGCGATGAATAATCCTTGGATGCCATCTTGGATAGTAAAACTCGCACACGGCTGGGGCGAGCCAAAAATACCCCAAGGGAGAGGGCAACAAGTTTAAAAATGCTTGAAGGAGGGAGGAGGGGAGGAAAAAATTTTCCTTTCTCTTCCCCTCCCCTTCCCTGCCACAAAATGGCGGTCTTTCGGGAGCGTTCGAATTCTTTATAGCGCACGTACACCAAAAAGCGCCTGCTCTGCAGGCTAGCCTCCGAGCAATCTCTCTACTTCGCGATATGTCAAGCGTGACAGGCACGCAAAAGGAGACGCGATAGCGAGGGGCGAGGAATGAAACACTTCCCCGTTCGCTCGGGCCTGACATCAGGAGATCCCCTAATGACGTGGAGCAGACTTCAAGCCAAAGTATAGGAAGAAGTCGTATTTCTTACGTTGCTACGAAAGTTCTAAGAAATTCACTCTTAAGATCCACAGTGTGTATGACCAAAAAAAAAACCGTTTGTTTTGCAGTCTAAGCGAAAGACACGATGCTTTTTTTCGGTAGGACTTTTGAGGACCTATCCCTTCTTGTCCATTTTTGACTCGTTAACGAGGGTTATCACCGCGACGCGATCGACCAACGTAACATTTGTTATAAAACACGTTTTGTGAGATCTTGATTATTTAGGACAAGTAGACAAAATATTTATCACCGTCCAAACCTTAGTTGAGCGATGTCTCTCGATGACGTTTTCTAGTTTAAATTTTCTTCCTGTAGAAGCAAAGTAAAACTCACAGCCGTTAAAATATCAACAACATTGCCAATTCGTAAAACATAATAGTAGCCGAGCATCTCTGAGCTTTCAAACAACGCGGTCTGACAACTTTCTGCCTGAGTCTGTCTGTCCTTTCTCTATAATTCATGAGTCAGGATAAAAAGAACTGATGTGAAGTATATATGAAATATTTCATATGTGAACTGCAGTTGTAGATGAAAGTGAAGAATGATCATCGCAGTTAATTTTCCAATTTAAGCAATTGGAAAGGAGAAGCCTGAAAAAATCAGGGCTTCAACGGGCTTCAACGGGATCCTGGTCCCGGTCACGGGTTCGAATCCCGTTGAAGCCCTGATTTTTTCAGGCTTCTCCTTTCCAATTGCTTAAATTGGAAAATTACCTGCGATGATCATTCTTCACTTTCATAAAAAGAACTGCTGTTTAATTGAGCCGTTTAGGAAACTTCATTATATTACAAAAAACACATTACTTTACTACTCACGGAGATCTCTATAGTAGCCTTGCCTGAAGCCATCAACTTGCACAAGTTTCTCTAAATATAAATCTGTTTCTTGTTCGTGTACGTGCGGATCGAGAGCTCGCATTAGCAGCACCATTGTTAACATAGTCCCTACAAAGGAAAAGCTGTGAACCACTTCTTTATTTTTGGTGTGCTAAAGAAACACCAATGAAATGGCTCTCGGGCCGACGACTTTATGTTGGGAGCAAGAAGAAGGCCAAGCGTGAATTGTGAAATCAGTTATCAAATGTTGATTTTTGATGAGAGGGTAAAACTACAGTACTGACAGGAACTCAAAGTACTCACTGTACTCACAGTACACACATTCACAATACTCACAGGAAACCTCTCAGAGCACAATGCAGAACGAAAAACAAATTCAACCCACCAATGTCACTAAGTCTGGGAAACCAACCTTGGACACATTGGTCCATCTCACCATTGCGCTAGGCCTGCTTCCTAAGGGCGTAGACTGAAGCGATAACCTTCAAATTTAATAATTTCCAGAAACCAATGCCCTCAAACGGCCAAGGTATACTGCCCCCAACAAAGGGGGTTACCCTGTACTATGAAAATACAGTAGGTGGGTACTCCACACACAAGAGGTGTAAGACTACCTTGGGTATTGTACTTACACTTATTGTCGGGTTCTTCTTCCAACAGAAGTCGACATGAATCAAGTTCTTGCTGAAGAACAGAACTGTGAACAGCTGTCAGCTCTGCTCTGAAAACAGAAAATGCATGATCCGTTACTTGAGTTTAAGCAGTCATTTTCTTTGATTGTTGCAACAGCAGCCAACAAAAATTTGGTGATGGCATCTAGCAGTTGATTCCTGGATTGCTCAGACTGTGACCCTCTTCTCTAGCATCGACAACCCACCCCACCCCCTCCATCCCCCTTGCCTGCTCCAGGTTTAAACGTTTTTCAAGGTGCACTCTCAACTTAGGGCTTGAAGGGATGGCAAGCAGGCCGTAAATCACTATGAAAACTAGCAGACGCCAAAGGAAACAGTTTTAGCTGCTCATGCTTACTTCCAACTGGGTGTTTAGCAACAACAACAAAACTTTATTAATATTTTCACAACTGAAATAAGAGAACATACACAATTAATTAATTATTAAGTTATTAATCAGTTATTAAAGCAAAACAATGGCTAGTAACAAAAGAACTGCAACCTACCTAAAAAGGTGAGACTCACTTGCAGCAGTCCAGGCTTCTGATTCACCTGTACCAGGAACATGAAAATGCATGCTATTATTTACCAGACAAACATACAAAAAGGAGAGGCTTGTTCACAGGCTGGGAATTATAGAAGGCAAGAGCGGGTTTACAATCACAAGAGAATTGCAGCAACATGTCAAAGAACAAAACAAATTCAATTGATGCACGGAAACCACCAAACCCTGCAATCTCACAAAACCAGGTGCTGCAGGCAAGCAGGGGTATTCCTTGCCACTTCCCCCCAAATCCCACCCTGATGTGAAAATGATAAGAATCTGATTTCGATCAGTTTGTGTTGGATTTACAGTACAACATACTCGGCAATATAGCTCTTGGCTTAGCAGTGATTAAAACAACCGGTCTTGTGTGAGAAAATATAAGTAATATACAAACCTTTCTGTAATACCACACACTTTTCCAATTTTCCATTCATAAACTTCACCTTAAATGTTCTTTCAACAGAATCACCTGAAAGACTACAACTACATTGGAAAATTTAAGACTTGTTAAGAAAAATAAAGAGTTTCAAACAGGAATGATTATAATAAAAGCAAAGTGCGCAGAAAAATCATCAAACCAACAATAACATACTGTAGCCTTCAATTTGTACCTGCAACCTGCAACAATTATTTGCGTAAATGCTACACAATTTATTGCTCGTTTTTCATTTGGCAGTGATTTGACGAAATAACCATTGAAAATACAACAAAAAAAAATTCACTTATGACACTTACACATACAAACAGTCCTTCAATTATTGATAAAATAACTCAATCCAGCTCAAAATCACCATACTAGCTCACTTATGTTTGGAGCAATCAAGTTAAACTCTACCAATTAGAAGTGACATGGACTCAGACAACACAGCATCTGCTTCAACTGGTTTCACTGTCTGAACAAGGCAGACAAAAAAGGATATCCAAACTGTAGAGGGGTGAGTGTTGTGGAACGAGTTATTCCATTCTCCGGTCACCTCTTCTCCATTTACAATGACAAAGGCATCCTCCTTGTGTAACTTAGAACAAAAGTAAGATAATGAATCTATATTCTTTGAAAGGCCTCCGAAACAGGATGACTCGCAAAACATAGTCTCAAGGCTCCGACATTAAGTCCTTCCTTTATGTTGTTCACTCTTTAGGATTGCAAAATTGTTTCCTCTTAAGGAATGCAGAGAAGAATCATCACTCTTATTCACCATGACAACAGTAAACATAACGACGATGATGACGATGACGATGACGATGACGATGACGATGACGATGACGATGACGATGACGATGACGATGACGATGACGATGACGATGACGATGACGATGATGATGATGTCAATAGAAATGATGACTGTTAAATAAAATGTTAGTAATATTAGTTACTGGTACATGTGTACTGGTGGTACTGGCTAGCATTTCTTGGCAGTCTACACTCACCTGGATCAGCTGAGAAAACTGAACAATGATCGTTGCTGAAACTTTATCACACCTTGCATAGATACGTGAAATGTCCATCAGTGTTCTTGCTAAAAGAGAAGAAAAACAACTTACAATCCCTGAGACAGAGACGAGTTCCCATTGAGAGGGGAGGTTAAGTCTTGAAAGGGATATTAATTTGCGGTATTCTTCGGAGTATTCTGTGGATGCATTCTCTTGGGGCTATACTATTTATTCCTATCCTCTTTTAGGATTACGAGCACAAGCAGGATAACGTTGTCCGTAAGGGCTTGAATGCGGAATAGGTCCCAAAAACCAGGGTTTTCCAAAATTTAATATTCTGGGTATTTCTATTCCAGAACAGTTCACAAAAGAATGTTCCCGGTGTATGAGTACTGCCGATAGGACAATCACGTGACTTCTGGAGGGCATATAGTTTATTTGTGTCCATTGTAGCATCATTTACACCGTCACTCTGCTCGGGCGCAAATGATGCCACGTGGGCCACAAATGAACTTTATGCCGAACAAAAGTCATGTGATTATCTTTATTATCAACACACAAGGCCAAATCATACAAATTCATTTAATAAGAAAAAAAAAAAGTTTAACAGAGATGTAGCATGAAACTATGGTATGGAAAGTCATTGCTACATTACGATCAGCTAAACAAGAGCCAAATAAAAGTCAAACATAGTCCAGTTTTAAATGATTGAAATGGTATTGAAATGGTATCCCCAGGACCTCATTGGCCGAGCAAAGTTGCTTGATATCTCTGCAGCCAATCAGAATCAGGACGGCAAATGCATTTGCAGCCCATGCATTTCCTGTTTGGCCCACAAAAAGGCACATTTTACAGAGGGCAGTTTGTCATTTGGCCACGTGGATTGATAATAATGAGGAATAAAGTATTCTTCTGCCTATAGTGTTTTCTCAGATCAGTTTTCACCATAACAATTCTACAATGCCATTGCAAGACTCGTGCACATTTAATCATCCTCATAACAAGTATGCATGCTCCGTTATCCATATCACAGGGGGTGGGAGGGTAGAACTAAATGTCAAAAATACTACACTGCCCACCTCTTCCCAAAAGCCATCGATGATAAAACCAAGCACTTTGGTCATAAGGATCGGTGAAGAATGCATTCTGAGCAAGATCAAACTCTGAAATACCAAATTATCCATAACAACATCGGTAAAATGACTAAATATTAATTTAAACAATGACAACATACAAGTTACCAGATATTAGCAACCTCAAGGTGCTCTAAAATCAGAGGGTAAAGAGGATATGGGATATATATTATATCTGTCTGATACTACATGTGCTATCATTGGCCAGTTTAGCAGGCTATATATTCAACAGTACAGGCGACATGACTTCATGGTGCATTTTCTAGCTCAATTCAATTACTTAGAGGTATAATAATAGTGATGCCTGGATTCTTAGTCCACTGCAAGTTATGCCACCTTTTCTCCCTCTTCAATTTATGAATTCAATTTTAAGCCTCAATTTTTGAAGTGGAAGAAAATGCCGGCCATGTTAACTTACTTTACAGACCTCCAACTTCATGGTTAGTAAGAGGTACTGTTGATGTAATTGCATGACTGTGCGTTACAGTTGGGCTACAATTTTGCCCTTTGATCTTTAGGTTTTTAATTTCACTTAGGTTTTACAGTTTTGTATTCTCCGTGCCATTAGTTGTAGTTGATTTTTGTTGTCTATCAAGTTTTTAGTTGCGTGTACCATCGGCGTTGTGGGATCAATATTTTATGAGACAATTATAAACAATTATAATAAAGAACAGCTGTCAAATTGGTTCGCCGTCTTCGTAACGTATCCCCATGTTTTTGGCACATTATTCATTCATCTGGTCGCGATTTATCTTGGCACTCCCATTTCGCCTTGATGTTGATGTTGCTTGCCGCAGGCTACAGTTGATCACATTACATGAAACACTACACATACATATTTACATTTCATATATATTTTTGGACCAATCAGTGTTTTCACTGCCAGTTGATCTTACAAGTCACCTTTCATGAGTGCACCTTCCTCAACTCTTTCAACATCTCCACTCTGATGAGGATGAATCAGTGGCAAAAGTTTACTGCGGTAATGCCACGAGGAGTAATTTGAAAAGTTTTCTTTGATCTTTTCTGTGCTGAAGTTGAATTCATCTTCTGGTGAGATGTTAGCCTTGTTTACACTGTATCGCCTGTAATCCCAGCAGTGGACTATGAAATTTAGAAACTACACTAACTGCAGTTATAAATTTAACAAACTAACAAAACATGTTGTGTGATAGTCTTCCAAAAGGGCTCTAAATGGATACTGCTCATGATGGTTCTCATATGTTAATTGGGTGACTGTGTAACTATAACAGTGTTGTTCGCCAAAATATCTTCCTGTTCCCAGATAATACAACTGAAAAGGAAATCAGAGTCCCAGGCGAGAATCAAGCCCATAACCTCCGTAACGTCCGTTCGGATGTTCTAATAACCACTGAGCTTTCTGTGCCCCTTCCTTCCACAATAGTAAGGATTTAGCTGCAATCATACATTCCAAAACCCTGTACAAATGTTGGCCCTCTATATGCCCATGTCCTTTAGAGTCTCCAGCAACCTAATATCCCTTCGATAGGTAGAGTTGGTATGGATATAGCCTGAATTCAGCTGCCTCCTCCGCTCGCTAAGTCACTCGGGGAGCTCCCCAAGTGACGTAGCAAGCAGAGAGGGCTGCTGAATTCAGGTTAGTATGGATATGGGTTATTCTGACGATAACAAATTTTATCAAGATACGAATATAATTTATTGAATGTTTATGATGCTTTTAAATGCAATTTATTGCAAATTATCAAGTTAGAAGGTGATGGATTTTTGTCACACTGCATTTGCCACGACCCCCCCCC
>BLFK01000862.1:3449653-3467631 GCA_014634185.1 Astreopora myriophthalma | reverse complement strand
CCCCCCCCCCCCCCACCCCCCTTCTACCAAGGCTTCCAAAATCTGAGGCAGTAAAAGTTAAGGTGTCAATAAGCCCTTAATATGATGTGTACCAGTACCCAAGAGTTGTTATGGATAGCTGTATGATCATAGTAAATAAGCATACAATTTCTTGCATCATACAACAGGAACAAGTTACAAAGGTGTAGCTCCTCCTTCCAATTTGGTTGTGGCATGAACTCCATAATCCACTGCCTATGATGCCAGACACTGTAGGATTTGGGATTCACTTGAAGACAGTTCTTCAGAAATGACAGCTCTTTTTGACAGACACCTTGCAGTACATCTGGTGGACTTGAAATAACGTAAGAAATTAAACACAGGCTGTCCTCATTTCCTCATTTTTGTAATTTCATGCCCTCATTAAAGACTACCAGGTACTTAAACCTACTTTTCATCTTTCATGTAGAGGAAAATGTCTCGTCTGAAGTTCCACAGAGTCAAAAAATCTGGGTTAGCAGCAAGTACTTGCTCTGTCAAAGACAGAGATTCTTTGTCCATTTCTCCATTCCTTCTCTGGAGCAAAGAAATGGAGAAAAAAACAAATTAATCAACCCCAAACAATAGTTCAAATGTTTTGGAATAAATTGGACAAGGGAGACGAGCAGTGTTTTCAGGATAATATTCTATAGCTGTCTGATTCCAAGATTTAAATTAGACATTACTCAAATTTGAAAAAAGAATTAAAAAACAATTCAATCAGTTACAGGCAGTGCTGGAAATACCTTGTCATATATGCGACTGGTGGTTTCCCTGTAAATTTTCAGTTTCTTTTCTCTTTCTTTTCTCTTCGCTTCAGCTTGTTCTGCAGTAGTGCGCACTTTAATTCGCCCATGCTGTGATGGAACAAAGAGTATTTCATCGACAGTGAACATCAGCAAGCTCCACTACTACCTTTGATTAGAGGTCCCAGTACTTAAATAAATAACGCGACCTCTGGCTTTTAAACATGGCCACGGCCTTATCTGACAGAAGACCTTCAAGCTATTCAAGCCAAGCAAACAGACCACATGCTGGCGCTAAGGGCAGTCAATGTCAGACAGTGCTTTGTCCTCAATGGCTCCTTGATTGTCACCGCTATAGCCTATATCTATCTGGTCATCTGAGTCATGTGGAACTCTAACCACCTGCGGGGGTCAAAGCAAAGGCAGCACCTTTTCCAAGGATATTTTAAAGACCCTAGGCGTGGTACTGCTGGGGTTCAAACCCGCAACCTCCCAATCTGCAGGCTGTCAGTGTTCCGGCTGGTATTTTTTACAGGTCACAGGTCATTGTTTTACTAATACTGAAACATGCCCTTAACCTTTACTAATACTAACCTTAGGCCTAAACATTGTCTTAGTGTAGTATTTAGGCCTACGCTTAGCATTGGGAAGGAGTTAGGGTTGTTCCACTATTAGTAAAACAATGACCTGTGACCTGTGATCTGTAAAAAAATACCAGCCATCAGTGTTCTACCAACTCAGCGAACTGGGAGGTAACACAGGGAAATTCCCTTTAATCACTGAATAGGTCCACATGTAATCTCCAAGCCCAACAGTCTACTTAAGCTTGTGTATATTTTTGTATGATAATGAACTTTATTTTAGTGAAATGTATTCACTATGGAGCACTGTAATTGGGGATACTTATATGCAGAAGAAATGCTGGTTTTGACAGGAGAGGGGAAAGCCAGGGTACCCAGAGAAAAGCGGCGGTTTAAGCCTCTCGGAGCAAGGGCAAGAACCATGGCCAGTTATAAACTCCATCCACACATGAATCGGCCAGCAGGTGTATTCCTGGGGTGAGGGGTGAGGCAAGTTACAGGTCATTGTTTTACCAATACTGAATCAACCCAAACCCTTTACAAATGCTTACCGTAGGCTTTAAGACTTAGTTTAGATTGAGGTTAGAATGTTTAGAATTGTACTGTCTTCATAACTGGAAATAAATCGCCTTGCCAAAAAAAATAAATAAAATATTGGCCTCACCCCTCATACTCACCCCTCACCCCTCACCCCTCACCTCTCACTCCACACCCGAAGTACCATCTAAGAAAGAAAGTTTTCTAAAGCTAAAGCCCACCATGTTAATTTCCTTTTTTGCTTCCGTGATACTTGCAAACCAGATGAACCGCCATGTTCTTTTTGTCCGTGGAGCACTGGGCACAAAATATGCTAATACTGTTCTTGTGAACAGTGGACATCGAACACGTCACGTATGTTGACACGAGTTATAAAAAGTTTGTTTGGCGACTGTAAACTGCAAAATTCTGGCACAACGAAGGGTGCTTTGTTCTCCTCACGGACAGAAAGAAGTTGGTGGAACAACAGCAGATATTTCAAGCAGAGTCTATAGTCTGCACTGGTAATGGGAATACCCACCACAGAGAGATAAACCGGTCTCTTACAAGTTTCACTTCCGATCCTATCCGTCACAACGCTTCATCCACGTCGGTTTCGATTCGATTGATTATTTTATTGAGGAACTTTTATTATCTTGCCGAACAACCCGACTCATCAACTCGGTATTGCCTCATGGATTCAAAGGAGAATGTTGTACATGATCCTGTGGATTTCGCCGCAAGTCTAGGGAGAGGGAGTTTATTCATGTTGTTTATTCAGATAGTTTCGTGGGTCTCATCTGCCGCCATGATTTTCGGTGCTGTTGTCCCTTATGTACCGCAATATTGGGACATATGGCGTTCTCGTGACGCCGAAGGTTTTTCTTTGCATGTCTGCTTGGCATTGCTTGTCGCTAATATCCTCAGAATATTCTTTTGGTAAGTTCCTATACGAAATAAATCTCCCAAAATAGGTTTGATGTTTGGGGTCCACAGTTCATAGTTCTTTGAAAGAAAACCTGAAATGAACTGATCGCAACCATTGGCTTGCTTGCTTTCAATGAGTGGAACTAGTCTTTTTTAACTGTGATAATCTTATCGTCTTTTTTTTTTTTCAGTAATATATTCTACTTACCTGTTGTTTTCGTAAAAAAAGGGGAATCTTTCAGAAATTAATATTCAGCTGTTTCAAGGACAGACCATAAACGTTGGGTCTAAAACACAGGTCAGGTCATTGTTTTACCAATACTGGAACAACTAAAAACAATTAGCTGTGACCTGAGCTGTGAACTGTGTTTTAGACCCACTGGACCATTAATGATCTGTGCTGGAGTAAATAACACATATGGCATATTATTTTATAATTAACTACACTTTGCAGTGTAAGATGTAATGGTAATATAAAAATATTAATTCATAACGTTAATAATTACAATGACCAGGTATCGTAATACAGGTGCCTTTTGTGGCAGTTGTGGTTTCACCTGATAATTGCTGGCTTTAGAGTGGAATATGAATGTGACTGCCCAACTTATGAGCATGAGTTTTCCATTCTGAGCAATTGCGCTTGAACCAAATTGGACTGATTAAGCTAATGCTCAGCACAGAAAAATTAATTTGTATCATCTTCTTGGTACTCATACTCCAATCTAAAGTTCACTTTATTTGCCAATTTCCAGGTGTCTGACTTTGTGTTAGTCTAACTGACATCCAGTTTCAACAAAGAGATCTGCGTTACTTCTTTTTTGAGAAGATAGCCAAATTCTGTTTTCCTTTCATCCCGAGAGGTAATAATTTGCAATGCACAATGCAATGCAATTTTATTTGCATTTTACTTGATATTCTTTTACATTATGAATGCAAGAATGAATTCATCTGCACTAAGAAATTAAGCTAGTCAACTGAAAACGGTGAGAAGATTGAAGTATTTTAAAATTGTGACTTAACTAATTTTGATTATTATATTTGCTGTTTTTGCTGTTAGGTTTGGTCGTCATTTCGAGCTGCCTTTGTTGCTTCAGAGTTTTATAATGATAATTGCAATGCTTGCAATGTTACAGCTTTGTACTAAAATCAGAAGAGAGAGTGACATGAGTGCAAAGAAAAGATCATTTTTAGGTGAGCGCAAGTAAAGAAAATTCATTGTTATATAGCTAGCGTTTTTCCCGCTACAGTGCACCCATTCGTTGGCTAGTTCATGGTCACATGACATCTAACAATGAAACTTTTTACCGCCAAACGCCATGAGCAGGCAACATTGCGAAAACTATGATGTCAAACGGGAAGCAGTTCACTGTTACCCGTGAAATGTTGAGGGCTGTTACAGTCGTGATCAGAGCGTGCATTTGAAGGTGGCCTGATGTTGTCGCTGGAATCTCAGCACGTTTTTCAAAATTTGCTTTGGTTTTTATCAACCAATAATCGTTTTGCTATATAACAAATCACTTAATGACTCTTCCCTTAGGGAGCAGTGAACAGTTTGTTTCCCTTGAATCTCAATTTTTCCCTTGACTTAATCTTGGGGAAACATTGAGATTCTTGGGAAACAAAATTCACCGTTAAATTGAACTATTCTTCAGACTCCAGAGGGACACACTCTTTGTGGAATGTTTTGGAAGCTGTTCAATAAACTCGCAGGGTTTTCTTATTGGGTCTAAAACCACTCGGCTTTGCTTAGTGGTTTAAAAGCAGATAGCACACACAAGCTCGTTTATTAAACAGTACTTCAGTGACTCAATTGAAAGTGGGCAGCAACTTTGCACTGGGCCCAAGTCAGCCAGCAAAGTCCCTTCCAAAGTACAAAATCAACAAGTCTCAGGTGACTGGACAGAAATTTTGTTGAACCTTGAACATGCTTGTGGTAGAAAAATTTACAAATCCTAAGAACAATAATTTTCCTCATGAAACTGTTCTACATCTTGTCCTTTTTCCTTACTTTCAAGTAACCACTCCAATCCAGTTTTTCAACAAATTCAACAAGCAGGATAAAATCAATTTGAAATCTTTTGTTTGTGGGTTAGAGTTTAACAATCAGCTTTAAGACAACTTGTTCCTAGAAGCCCCAGTAAAAGGAAGTACAATTGTGAAAGGAAAATATTAGCACACAAGAAAAACAAGCTATGCCTGACTATCCTTTATCGAGGAGTGTTATCAGATTTTAAAGCTTGTGCATGTGATGTTTTATCGGCGACTTTGAGGCTGTTAGGCTCATGTATTAATGAGTTTCTATATATGATATATTGATTAATTATATTGTTTACTCAATTCTTCAATTAGATTTTCAAAGAAGACACTTTTGGGATTGGACACAGTTTTCAGATTATGTGGTGTGCGTGTTGATATTTGTGGCTGTCATGGGTTATGTCACCTACTTGTTCCTTAGATTTCCTATGTTTGTGGAGACTGTCGGGTTCCTGGCAGTCTTCTCTGAAGCTGTACTTGGTGTTCCCCAATACTACCGAAACCATGTCAATCAGTCCATTGTGGGAATGAGGTTGGTGCAACTGTTAAAGTTTAGCATAGACTGCTTGAAGCCCCTTCAAAGTCAGTTAAGCTGCCTACTTTAGTCAAACAAGTCAGAGCTAAACAGCTGAGAGGAAAATTTTGGTTGTTTAGCTCACTTGCATGTCTGAAGCAAGTGGCTTGACTCATTCGCGAGGAATTGCCAATAGTCTAGATCTGGCAAAAACGTTGTTGAAGAAATGGGTCTGAGTTCTGGAGATTTGAAAATTTAGCATCACTGCACATGGCATCTGATTGGGTGCAGTTCCACCAGAAAAAGGCAAATTTATGAGAAAATTTGGAAGCATATTATGTGGGAAACTGTATTGGTTATGTGGAAAAAATGCAGGATTATGCAGAAATTCAAAGAAACATTTTGTCTTTAGTAGTGGATCTAGGGAAAAGACAGAGATCCCCTAGCTGGGTCCATCAACGATCCTCTCCTGTGTATAGACTGGATCAAAGGTGCTGAGAAATAGTTTGGCAAGATGTGGACATTTGACTTCTCATATGTCCTCTGCATGCACACAAACTCAGGAGGTGTCTGTGTATGGTGCAAATAGAATAAATCAATATCCCCTTTATGACTTACCAGTTGCAAAGTAAAAAAAAAAATCTTTCATATTTAGAATGGTGAGAAAATAATTATGTACAATTAATTTTGTTTTTTCTTTTTTATAGTGTGAAAATGGTGGTGATGTGGCTTTCAGGAGATCTGTTCAAAACTTGCTACTTCATTGTCAAGACTGCCCCTGTCCAATTTTGGGTCTGTGGAATGCTTCAGATATCTATTGACATTGCAATCCTTTTGCAGGTTTATAAGTTTGGAACACAGGAGAGAAGTCATGTAAAATAATGATTACTACTATTAAGAATAGTTATATGCAACAGAATTTTAACTTAAAGGGTCACAACTCTTATTTTAATTCAGTTTGAAATGTGTACATGCATGCTTAGTGCACAGCTATTTTCAGTTGGAATTTTTATGCCATATTGGTCTGCAAGATGATACACAGGAATAATGATATTGGATGAAGTCAACAAAACGTGACTTAGATGCTATTGCCTTAACTTAACTTTACATCTCATTACAACTCTTATTTTAATTCAGTTTGAAATGTGTACAGGTTTAGTGCACAGCTATTTTGGAATTTTTATGCCATATTGGTCTGCAAGTTGGTATGCAGAAATAATATATTGGATGTACAAAACAGGACTTAGAGGTCACAGCCATTATCTTAACTTAACTTTATGTCTACAAATCACTGACTCAGGCTCAACCAGCTGCGGAAACTACGGGCCGGTTATTTAAACAAAGTGTAAGTTAGACCGCGGTTTACGACAATCATGTTACCTCCAGACCTTTCTACAAGTGAGCTGCGTTAAGAATATATATGCTTTTCTCCTCTGCTCTTGCCTTCTCGAAACTGTTTTCGACAATGAACAGCCAAAACATACTAGTGTTTGGGAAAGTGAAAGTGACTTGGAACGCGGTTTTGTTAAACTCTGTCTAAATAACCGACCCTACAAGTTTGGTAGACAGTAGAGAATCCATTAAAATGATATTCAAAATATTGCAGATGTGGTGGACTTCAAACTGGTTCTCATTTTAAGTTATTGGCAAATTATAGAAGACACAAAAAACAAAATTATGTGACAGTATTTTACCGTGATCAATTTGTAAATAAACTGGTAGCTTGAAAAGTTGTTGCTGTGTCATTACTGTTTTTCAGTACATGGGTTTTGACTGTAATAATAATGATGATGAGTATGATGATGATGATAATGATGACCATTATGATGATGATGATGATGATGACGAGAATACTAATATGGTCACTTAGCTTCTCTTTCTCGTTTTGCCAGCATTTCCTGATTTAAACAGTCAAATTATGCTATACATCTGACCTTCCTGTGGGTTAATATTTGACTGAATTATGATGTTGGAAAGGTCACTTCACTGAGATCCAGTTTCTTAGGAGCCCAGTAAAAGGTCTCTGATCTGTCATGCATGCCAGTTTGTGCTCATTCAAGGTTTGTGTGGGTCCTGAAAGACCTGGATAGTTGTGGAATTTGAGAATTTCATTTTCCAGGCCTGGAAAGTCACGGAATTTAATTGTCGGTCATGGAAAGTCATGGAAAATTATAGTTATGTGTGGCCATGTTTGAAGCACGGTAAAAGTATAGTTGAAACAAGGTAAAAAGTTTATTAAAGGCGAGTTATGCACGAGACTACTTGCTTTACGACTAAAAGAAGGATAGTTTTGACATTTTTGAAAGTGATAGCTAAACTTTAGGTCATGGAAAACTGGAAAAGGTGATGGAAAGTCATGGTCAAAGGAGTACAAACCCTGTCTTGGTCTTAACCAACCACTTGGTGATGAAATTAAAGGACAGAACGTTATTTTGAGCTTAAGACGTGGACAAAAATGGCAACAAAGAAATGTACTTAAGCTTAATTGAATATTAACTTTGTTTGCTGTTTCCATACTTTTATCTGCCTTTCATTGTTGATTTTTTTCTCTTTTTGTTTTCCTAGAGTGCAGTGTCTATAAGATGTCAAAATAAAATAATAAACAATTAGATTATGAGCTCGAGATTTCTATCGCGTGATAGCTGACAAGGGCAAATAATCTAATTGTTTTAGTATAAATCTACTAGTCGTTCAAAAGTAAACAAGTAAATTATCTATATCCTCATCGCAGACACTTCGAAACACTTCGAAAACGTGACGAAGTGGCCGCCATTTTGTTGAAAACCGCTACTCGCTATCTATCACAGAATAGATAGCGAGTAGTGTAGCCAATCAGAGAACAGCATTCGTGATAGAACGCTAGTAGATTTATACTAATGGGAATTATTTTATGTTTTTATCATACATTGAATGTACCTGGCCATTTTACAGTGGTATTCTCAGTTTCTTGGCCTTTCAGGGGCTGGAGACCGCTTTATTGCAGGCCTGGTCCCTATAACTAAAGGCCACACTGTAAGATAGTTTTGTGTTTCTGTCATTTCTCAGGGTTGCATTATAAAAGTGAAAAACCCTGGCTGGCTATTTGCCCCTGCCTTCAAATAAAAGTGAAGTGCGTTGACCTAGGTTTGATTACAAACCTAATCAATTTCACTGCTTCTCTTATATATGTAAATGAAACAAGTTAGCAGTAGAAGAGTGTGATTGATTTCTATCCAAAAAGCAGTGAAATTGCGTGATATCAAAGTCACATTTATCCTCAAGCTTGCTGCCATTGACTTTAAACATCAGAGAACATCAGCAACCAGCCTATAGGATCAAATGTGACCATCGCACTCTAATCCCTGATTACAGTGCATCAATGAATGCTTGGCTCCCATTGACTTGCCAGGTCCTTGAGTGCTCCTGTTACTCACGTTCCATAATGCACCTATCATTGTTAAGCCCAAGTGGGGGGGGGGGGGGGGGCTAACCACGGGAATGTGATCCGTCCCCAGGGTAGGGATTTTTATCTACGTGATCCCCATGGTGGGGGTCTCTCAGGAAGTTGATACTTCACCCTAAGAAACTTTCATATTGAATGACAAACAGCATTGTCACAACTCGAGTAAGGTACTGATCACATAATAACAGTGCAAATGAACAGTTCCTATTTACATTGATAATTTTGATAAGATTTAAAACCTCAGCTTTAATAATTTTGCACTTCAACGCTAGGTATAGTTTAAAAAAGATCTTATAAAAAGCATATTAATCCAATCGTGTCCAGTTGAATGTTTTTGCAGTATTTTAAGTTTTTCTCTGAGACTACCCTATAGTTGAGCCAGAGATCACCATATATGACCACAACAAGTTCACAAAATTGTGCACTATAAGCTGAAAACCTAAGGGTTGGTTAAAAAGCTAGTTTTCTTTCCAGGAAAGATGCTGAAAAAGAGAAGAAAAAAACACTTTTTGCTGTTATGTATAATTTTTTTTTATTCTGTTGTACATGTAGGTTAATTATTACACTCTTAAATTTGAATTTATTTATTTATTTGAATTTATTTGAGTTTCACCACCAATGAAGGTGGTGGAGGTCACAGAACAGAGCTTTGGCTCCAATTGATAGTGTGCCCTTTCCAAGGCCAGAGACCACAACAACACTGGGATCTACGTCCCCTATTCTTTACGAACAGTGTGTAGGTTCTTTAACGTCCCACGGAGTTATGTACGAACCAGGGTTGTGAGACGGGACCTACGGCTTATCGTCCTTATCCGAGAAGATTAGCCAGTCTAACCATTTGTAGATGTCATTGCAAAGGCAGCACTTTCTCCTCAGTTATTTTAAAGACCCTGAGTGATGGTTCGAACCCACGACCTCCCGCTTGATAGTCCCGTGCTCTACCAACAGCCGATTTCCGAGTTGCTGTTTGCCTCTGGTTGAAAGCGAGTCTTGGTGCACAACCATTCAAATGGAAATGAGTTGGGTATTTTCATGCAAATCAAACTCATTATCATTTGAATGGTTTAACACCAAGACTCGGTTTGATGCAGAGGCAAACAGCAACACGGAAATGGCCTACTGAGCAAGCGGTCGGTGGTCGGCGATTGTTTGTGTGCAACAAGTTTTGAAGGACATTTGACCACCTTCACTTGCCCTTGGGTGGGGATTCTGACCATTAATTTTGTCCCGGAGGTGGGGAATTTGAATTTTGTTAAAAGAAAAACTCAAAATCCCACCCCATGCCTGACCCCACCCTCCCGACATTGATAATCAGGTAAGTGGTTGTCCTGTGGTATCCACTTTTAGAGGTCTGGATCCAAATCAGTTTGCCTCTGAACATTTGGGCACGCCATTGTGATCCTTCGGTTTAGAAACAAAGATGTTAACGAATGCCTAGAGCAAAACGTCTAAAAGTAAATGCTGAACGTAAAAATACTAGAAGAAGGGATATGACTGCAATGGAGCTCAATAATCGACTGCAGAAAACCTGTTGCCACTCCAGGATTTGGGAAAAAGCCTGCGAACTGAGATCATGTTTTCGCGGGTGATTTTTGCACGAACAACGCGTGCGCTGTGGAGAGTTTACCCTCAATTGACCAATCAGACATCAGTATTTGGAACCCACGAGGGTTTCTCTTCCACTTCAAACATGGCGGATGCCGGTGGCGAAGAAAAGCTCAGCAAGAAGTGGGTGGTTTTCTCAGTGATCACGATATTCCAGCGCTAATCTGTCGATTTATTTAACGTTGCCATTTATTTCGGCCAACAGTGAGCTCAAGAGGAGGCTCAAGGCAGAAAAGAAAGCCAAAGAAAAGCAGGCCAAAGAGGAGGCCTTGAAGGTAAACTTAGTCTACTGTTTTAAATTTCAAGACACGTGGATTGGGCTTCTTTCATATATTCGCTGACAGGGTTATTTTCCATAGGCACAAAGTGGCGCAGCTGTCGAAAACAAAAAGAAGGACGAATTGGAGGAAGAATCCTTGGATCCTAATGTGAGCGGAAGTTTCATTTTTCCAAGAATTCTTCTTTTTTTTTTAATGACGTCTTGTGTGTTAACGCAACGTTATATATATTTTAGTAATACCCTTCTTACATGTTCAGTTTTACTTCCCATTTAATGAGGTGTTACTAAAAAAGAACGTTTTCCTTGCTTGGAGCAATTTTTCATCTCGATGAGATGATAATATATCACTGTTGCATTGCATCACCCGGCCCTTTTCCCGGAAGTCGCTCATTTGATCAGCTTCAAGTGTTTGTGTGTCTGGATTTCAACTTAAGGCCAAAAGATCGTTTTCACCCACAAGATCATCAGCCAGTTGTACTGGGTTACTGAGATGTAAGCATGTTTATGCTGACATGAAAAAAAAAAAGAAAGAAAGAAAAGGCAGTTAAATTCTGAGTGGATCAACATGGACCAAAAATTTTACACATTGCACCCATGGATTTTTGTGGAAAAAAAGTGCTTGTGATGTTGTGAACCCGGAGAAAACACATTTTTCTTGGTTCCTAAAAAATGTACATGTACAAAGGGTGAAGATTATTATCAATGATCTTGATTGGACTTGAATCGTTTTTCTTTCCACAGCAATACTATAAAATCCGTAGCCAGGCTGTGGAGGCTCTGAAGGCCAGTGATGAGCCACCTTATCCTCATAAGTTCCACGTATCAATCTCACTCTCAGAATTCATTGAAAAATATCAGGATATCGAGGATGGTACATGGCATGAAGATGTAGTTTCAGTTAGTGGTTAGTTAAAAGTTTTTTTTCTTTACGTTGATGGTCGTGCTAATCATCAGATGTGCATTTGATAGAGGAGTCCTAAATGGCATTGACCACTTTAAACCCGTTGATCCTGAGAGATAATTTCTCTGAAGCTCAGTAATTGTGATTGAGCTTTAGAGAAATGTGTACTGGGGAAAACCCATAACAGGAAAGACAAGACTCTTACTTGTCCTCGGTATCAAGACAAAGAAATGGTGTTGAAAGCATCTTTTAACATTCAGTTGAGATTTAAAGGAAAAAAAACTCTTGGAGGACTATCCTAAGGAGATATCCCAAGGAGGTAATTATTGGTCAAAGAAGAAAGCAACTCAGCACATTTCAATATGATAGTTAAAGCTGTAACTGAAAAAGTGTCTCTTGATAAAGCTGTACCTCTTTTTGGCTGACACCCATCTTTCTATGATCCCAGTGATACATTTACATGTGTGCAAAGAGATCTGATAGGATATGCATTCAACTAAGAAGACAACATAATTTCATTTTCCAGTACTAATAATTTCAAAAGGTGGCATTACATTACTTTCTCTGCAATTTATTACCCATACACAGGTAGAATCCATGCTAAGCGTTTATCAGGTGCCAAATTAATATTCTATGACTTGAGAGGAGAAGGTGTCAAGATTCAAGTTATGGCTGACGCTAAAGCTTCAGAACAAGACTTCACAGCAATTCATAATAAAATACGACGGGGAGATATTATTGGAGTGCAAGGAAAGCCAGGTTAATAATCTCTCCTATGTTATTGTTGTGACTTGAATTACGTGTACGTGAATATTATGGACCAATATCTTCATCACTGGAAATGGGATGCTCAAGATGGTACTGAAGAGTAATTTTTTTCTCTTGTTTTTTCTTCCTTGATTTCTTTTTTGTTCCTTAGGAAAGACAAAGAAAGGTGAATTAAGTATTCTCCCCTCAACTGTGACACTATTATCACCTTGTCTACATATGTTACCGCATCTTCATTTTGGATTGAAAGATAAGGTATTCCAGTTTTTCTAACACAGCGAGCAAATCCATGCAATCAAATTCAGTAAGGTTGAGCATGCATCATGCCCTTGTTGAGTGTGCTGCTTCAGACAATATTTGTGTTCAACTCTGACATCTGTCTCATGCCATATATATGCTGTATTCTATTCTAATCCTAAAGCATGGGACCACTGATCAGAATTTATCTTCATGCAGAAGTACACGTACCTGCATGAGTAGTGGTAGTGCGCTGCTGGGGCTACCCTGGCCTGCAATCGATTAGCATTCTATTCAAGAAAAAAGTGACAATACTCTCAGTTGCTCCATGGGGCAGTAAGCTTGTTTAAGCTTTTGCTGTTCCAACCACTGGGCTCTTACGTAACATCACTATTTTCATGTAAAGATGTGAATTTTGAGCCTGGTAAATGAATAGTTTAATGGCCAAGCTCCTACGAGTCTCCTGTAACTCAGTGGTAGAGCATCCGAGGAGGGTCATAGGTTTGATTCCAGTTACTCTGGACCTCTGATTTTTTTTCAGATTATGCCAGTGTCATTACAGATAATAATTATTATTCATCTTTTCATCAGCATTAATTTTATTCAGTTCTTATTAAAAACTGGTTTCTCTTTTGTTGATTGACCTTGAGTACAGTTTGAAAATAAGCTCTGAATTAAACAAGGGTCAGCTTTTAGGCAAGCATAGAAAATTAAGGTCACTGTCTGTGCAGTGGTTTAAATTTTTTCTTGGTTTAAACCAGTTTTCCACTATCAACATCGACACTACATATATGATAGTCATGCTTTGGTCTGTGTATAATATTATATTTCAGTTGAAAGATTGAAATAAAATAATAAACCAAAAGTTAAAAGAAAAATCCTTCAGTCTTTGTGTACATTGTAAAGAGACTTTCATTTTAATGATTAAATTACTAATTAACACCTTTGCCTATTTTTGTAGGAAACAAGGTTCAGACAGCGTTATCTTGATCTCATTCTCAATGACAAAGTGAGAGAAAAATTTGTTTTTCGGTCAAAGATAATCAACTACATCAGAAAGTTCCTGGACGGCTTAGGATTCTTAGAAGTAAGTTTCAGTATTGCTTCTGTCTCTTCATGTGAAATGTCCCTAATGATTTCCTTGGGAAATTTGTAAGAGGCTCTGACAAATACAATTGGCATCTATGCAGCTTCTCTCTTGATGCAGTGTTGAACAGAACCACTCTTTTCAATCTTTAGTCTTTTTGTCTCATGATGATGATGATTTGGAACGATGCATGTGCTGTAGTAACACTGGGGTATTGTTATTGTCTATTGTTTCTTTGCTGTTGTGTGTAATCATGGCTTTCATCAAAATAGGTAGAAACTCCTCTGATGAACATGATTCCTGGAGGTGCTGCTGCCAAACCTTTTATTACTCACCATAATGATCTGGATATGGATCTGTACATGAGAGTGGCACCAGAACTTTATCACAAGGTGAGCTGCCATTTTTCATCACAAGTGTTGTCTAATCTAATACCAATGTGTTCAGATTAATGCTATTTGCCCAATAGACAATGTAACAAGAGCTCAGTAGCTTGGAGACTAGAGAATTTCTTTAGGCCTCTCACTTCTTTATTCAAGGACCTCTACTGATGGCACTAGTGCCCTCAATTCTATCTGTAATACCTGCCTTGTACCTTAAATTTATTTTGTTAGCCTGTAAAGGACTGATTTAGATTCTTGCACTTTTGACTTGAAATTGTTGAATTAAGCAAAGTACCAAGCTTTTTGTGAAAAATTCACTTTTCAGCATAAAACAACCAAATCGGTCCATTTCATGTAAAATCAGGTGAAAAAGTTGATAAAAGGGCACTTTTCAGGTTTTTTGCTTAAGCAAAGTACCAAGCTTTTTGTGGAAAATTCACTTTTCAGCATAAAATAACCAAACAGTTCTATTTGATGTGAAATCAGGTGAAAAAGTTGATAAAAGGTGATTTTTAGGTTTTTTGCTTAAGGGAATGATTACAACAATGCTTGAGATATGTGTAAGCTTAGCTGGGGCTCATGTTAACAAGAGTCTGTCTTAAGATTCTCTTCTGTTATATTTCCATTTTAGATGCTTGTGGTTGGAGGAATTGATAGGGTATATGAAATTGGAAGACAGTTTAGAAATGAAGGTAGCCTTTAAAATGTGATTGATTGATTGATTGACTGACTGACTGATTGATTGATTGATTGATCTATCAATATTTCAGTGATTGACTGATTGATTAATGATTGATTTTATTGATTGATACAGTTCTCAATTTTTGAGCAGACAAACAAGGAGAAAGTAAACAATCCAATGTTCATTAAAGTGTGTTATCATAATTATTTTTTGTCCGTATTAGAAGTCAGAATATTATTGTTTCTTTTTTTTCAGGCATTGACATGACTCATAATCCAGAATTCACCACATGCGAGTTTTACATGGCTTATGCTGATTACAATGACCTGATGGAGTTAACAGAAGTTATGTTATCTGGTAGGTAACATGTATTGTAGGTTCATTTCCTTTGTAGAACTTTGTGCTTCAGGGGCACTTTACAACATCTTTAGTTCCATGATGGGTGTCCAATATAAAAAGCTTGGAAATGTTGTGATGAAAGCTATGAAGAAGTACTCTCCAAGGAAGGGCATTTGAATATTTGGGGTGATAATGGAAATATGAGAGCTGACACCAAATACAAGAATTTGCCTATTTTTTTCCCATTTTTGCTAAATCTTGACATTTTGTAGGCTTCCAAAACTTACGAAAAACTAAACATCATTTGGTACATGACCAAGTCAAAAGGGGCATGGGTCTATTCCTGATTTGACGTCACAAACTATTTTGCATGCATGCATGTTTACAAAGACTTGATGGCATGTAGATCAGTTCGTGACGTCAAATCAGGAATAGACCCACGCCCCTTCTGACTCAGTCATGAACCAAGTCAGACTCAGTTTTGAAGCCTATAAAAAGTCAACATATGGTGGGAAACAGGATAAAATTCTCTGTGTGTTTCAAACAGGAGTAAAGATTTATTTTAGCAAAAAATATAATTATTTGGGGGTTAGGTGCACTTTAACCACAACAGGCATGCTGCCTCCATGCATCTAGTGACTGTAATAAAATTTATAAACAGAAGTAAATTGACTGCCATTTATGCATTTGGTCTCTGCTATTAAACTGACTGACTTAAAGGTCATTTGTAGAAGACTTGGTACACCAGTGTTCATTAAGCTTGAAACATGAGATGGTTCCTTTGTTCAAATCTGTGTTCTGGATCACTTGCTAAGTAATGTACCTACATCCATAGAGCTTATAAACAACAAAATGGCAACCCTGCATGTTGGTGTCCCAAACTAATCTTCTGGGAATATTGTAGTCTTTCATATATTATGCACACGTTTGTTTTCATTTTGCTGAAGTAATAATTATGGCTGCAGGTCACTGGAGTGTTATGTTACATGTTATGTTTTATTCAAAACTGGTCTCAAGTTCCTATTTTTGAATGGTTGTGCCAGGAATTGTTCCCATTTTTTTTCTGTTGTAGCTTTTAATAAACATAATTATGATTTTGTTTCTAAGGCATGGTTAAGGCACTCACTGGAGGCTATGTGGTCACATATCATCCAGATGCTACTGATCCTGACAACCTGGGAGAACCCCTCACAGTTGACTTCACCCCGCCCTTTAAAAGGTTACAGATGGTTCCTGACCTTGAAAAGATGCTGAACACAAAACTTCCAGAACCTTCCGAATTTGGAACACCAGGTAAGCATTCAGGATTAAACAGTATACATGTACGACACCATTGTCCGACCCTCTTTGCATCACAGATTTGCTCACAAGAACAATTCTTACATGTACTATCATGACTTGCCTATTTTAATTTTTTGTTTTTCTTTTGTTTGTGTGGCGGAGATTATCCAAACAAAATAAAACTTGGGCAACGAGCGAGAACAATAAAAGATTATAACTAGTGATCCGAGAACTACAGCAACACAACAAGATGGCGGATCTAGCGAGCACTTGCACGAGTCTCTAGTCCGTGGGGGACTAGTTCTATTTTTGTTGAATCCGCTGGCTAAAGGGCAGTCGGCAAATGTTTGTTTAAACAACTCGCTCATAGCAGTCATGCAGACGTTTCCTTGTGATTACGTGTATAAATTATAGGGGCTGCCCTCCCTCCTACTCATGTGGATAACAAAAAAATTGATGTTCATTCAGACAGTCATTTTGTTGGCATTAATTTTTTTTTTTTTTCAGAGGCCAGGCAGTTTTTTGACGACCTGTGTGTCAAACACAATGTTGACTGCAGCCCTCCAAGAACAACCACAAGACTTTTGGATAAAGTGAGTATTACACCTATTGACTTTCACTAATGACAGTGTGTGACATTTGGCCTTGGAATAAGTGCCCATATTCAGAGGTTGAGACTTTCCATTTTTCTTTTCTTTTTTCCTTTATCACCTCACAACGCATGTGGCAAAGGCCTTGAGCCTGTGACTGCCAACTGTTTTATGTGAGGTGAGATCAAAACCCAAGTTTGTTCGCAGTGTTTCCTTTATGGTGGATTTGAGCTGTTTCATTCCTTGGGTAACACAAGCTTATAAAATCCATGGTCATCTCAATTGCTATATGCTGTGATTGTGTGCCGTTTATAATTCATAAGTTTGAGGATTACATGTAGACTCGATGGGCTGATGTCTGGTCTCACCCCAGATCGAGAAAGAATTGTAAACCGCCACATGTGAACTGTATGGGATATGTGCGGTATATAAACCTATTACCATTACTCTAGCTGACACATTTTTTATCTTAAATAGTTAACCCTAAAACCAGAAAGATTGCCTAAAGTAGTAAGTTAATCAATTTTGCATGGTTTCAATTGCATATTAAATAGACTGTGAGCTTTTATAGTTCACCCAAATTCCATACAAATAATTGTCCGTAAATTGTATCCCCTAAATCTTTATCAAATCTCTTGTTTTTCTGATGTTTCAACTCCTACTAGATGGTTTTAAGCCAACCAATTGAGGGCTGTCAAATGATTTTCAGAAAATAGCTGGATCACTCTACAGCTTAGCCTCACAAGCAGAGGGTGGTTTCCACTTCCTGCTGGTGGTAGGGCCTTCAAAATCATCTACCTTCGAATTGCTGGCAATAGGCGATTTGCATGGTGGGGTCATTTTACTACCAAGACCAGGATGCTTTGTCAAAGGTGCTTTCTCGTGCAGATTTTTCTACTCTTCAGGGAATAACGAGACAAATGGTCAACTTCGCCTGACAATGAGAAGCCATTCAATGCATTCTGGTCTTGGTAGTACTGGTAAATTACGCCATTGTAGAAATGGCGTAGTACTGCAGAATGCCAATTAATATTGTCGTAAACCCCC
>BLFK01000862.1:3436306-3446319 GCA_014634185.1 Astreopora myriophthalma | reverse complement strand
TTGCATTATCAAAACAAAAAAAAAATGATATTAACGCCTAACATCCCATTTGACAGGCATCGATCGGTCCCTGGTCTTTCAGAGAGATTTGAGCTGTTTGTCTGTCGAAAAGAAATTTGTAATGCATACACCGAGTTGAATGACCCGGTGGTGCAGCGAGAGATGTTTAAGCTTCAAGTCAAGGTTAGTTCAAGGTTGATTGTATCGTAACAAGGGAGAGCGTGGTCAACGACAAAGGCTTTTCATCACCTCACTGGGCATGTGGCGCAGCCATCAAGGCCATGACTGTCAACTAAATCATGTGAGGTCAAATCGAAACCCAAGTTAATCACAGTACTTCCTCGCTAATGGTTGAAACTGTTTCATGCCTTGGGAATAGCAACCTTTCTTTTAATTAGAGCGGTTTTCAAGTGGTCGCCTTAAAACCAAAACCTAGGTAATTATAGAGCCAATTCACGACTGAGGTTTAGTAGCCAATCAGAGGGCAATGTAAGTAAATGCAGCCGGCACCGAGCGCGGGAAAGCCAGAATGACTTAGTCGGAATTGGTCTTAGCTTTGTATCTAATCGGTTTGAAAGTTTTTTCACCAAATAATGGAGCAAACCAAACCAAAAGAAAAGCAATCCAGTAATTTCTTGCGACCTTCGATTGAAAACTGCTCTATTACCAAAACCTTAGTAATGAGTTCATCTAATCATGACAGACGCGGGCAGTAAAATGAACCAATCAACGCCAGGCAAATACATGCAGCCAATGCGAAGCGCTGGAAAACGCGTGCGAGCAAGTCACATTCGGTTTTTAAGGCCATCACCAGACGTAGTAACATCAAACTAAAGCCATCGCTCTAAAATTTCGTCAGGCAGAAAGATCCTCATGATGCATGGAGAGGCAACAATAGAGCAGTTTCCAAATGAGTGTCGTAAAACCAGAACCAGAGGAGTTCCCGAGCCATTCACGTTCTTAAGGAAATGCTCCACTCTTCAGCGAACCACAAATCAAACTAACTCACGGCTTGGTTTTACTAGCCAATCAGAAAGCAGGCAAGTAAAAGCAACCAACGCCAAGAGCGGGAAAACGAAAAAAAGTCGCACTTGGTTTGAGTTTTGCATCTGATTGGTTAAGAAGGTGCACACGTTTTTTTTTTTAATCCCATTAATAGAGCAACCTAAAACGAAAAACAAAGCAATCGTGTAATTACTATCGACACTCGTTTGCAAACTGCTCTATAAGCAATGCTTCTTTATGCAAGTAACAACCTCGACATGATTTCGTCACGATTTGTTGTCTTCATATATTAGGACAAAGCTGCTGGCGACGATGAAGCCATGTTTGTTGATGACAACTTCTGTACAGCTCTTGAATTTGGCCTTCCACCAACAGCCGGTTGGGGTTTGGGAATAGACAGACTTACAATGTTCCTCACGGACTCAAATAACATAAAGGTTGGTGGTTTAAGTCTGAATGTTGAACTGGGCTGTTTGGAGTCTGTGTTTTCCGTGGTTTGCACAGGCTTCGAAAAATCCTTAACGAAACACTGGGCCCTTGAAAAGTCGCTTAAAACTGAATAATTAGAACATATCACTCATTCAATCTATTTGAAAGCTCCTTCTGAAAAAGTAAAGGTGTATTTATAAACGGTCAGAATATTTTCCAGGGCTTTCTGATTGTTTACCTGTTGGAAATGAATGTCAATCTGGTCTCTCTTCGGAACATTCAACTTGTTTTAATGAAGGGTTAACAAGAACTCGGGAAATGTCTCGCGATAACTGAAACTTAACTGGGTATGTGGCAGAGCTCTGAGAGCCATAACTGTCAACTTAATCACGTCCAAAGTTGGTCACATCGTGCCGTTTATAGAGGCGCCCAGAATTGTCACGCCCTTGGGACAGTAATGCACCGGCAATTTCACCTCTATTGCCCACAAGGTATCTGCGGATTTACTGGGAATACCAAAGAGGAGGTCTGGGGCAATTCAATACCAATAACTCTGGAACTCGAAGTAGTGGCAGCAGATGTTGGCTTCACATCTCGTGTCTTTCAACCTTACTACGCTTCGACATTCAAACCCTAGCAGTAGGCAGGATGATTGCTCCATGTGAACCAAGCTTAATGGCCAACATTCCACGAGTCCCCTGTAACTCAGTGGCAGAGAATCCGAACTAGTAATCGAAAAGTCATAGGATGGATTCTAGTTTGGAGAGCTCGGATTTTTTTAGCGAAGATGCAGGCGTCACTTTCTAGAAAAGAACGTCCAAACATAGTACATTACTTGCAAAAAATTTCGGACGATTTTAATTTCGGACAAAAATAGTGTCCGAAAATAAAACCGTCCGAAATTTTTAAGCGTCCGAAATTTTTACAGTATAGTATAAAACTTTAAAAGTACTTTCTGGGCGACGGCATCACATATTCAAACCCAATATACGCCACATTAAGCTTCAAAGCCCTTAGTTCCCTTTCTGGACCGAACTCTATAGTTGAGACACTGCTTGAGGCATAAGCTTGATTGAGTTTGTGTTGTTTTCTCGTTGGTGTATCCGGCTGTAAAACCTTGAAGGTACAGTAAGACTATCATTTTCACAGATTTTATTTCAGTCTAATTCATGTTTTTTTTAGTCGTAAATTTACTTTAGGCATGTTTCAGCGCAGTGTCCGAAATTGTTGTCCGAAAATTGTCCGAAATGAGGGAAAAAGTGTCCGAAAATTAAACGTCCGAAATAAAACGTCCGAAATTTTTTGCAAGTAATGTACATGGAAAACAATGAGTTGTTTTACTTGTCGCATTATTTGACTTAACTAAGTAAATTTCCGTTCTGTTTGTTCTAGGAAGTGCTGTTTTTCCCGGCAATGAAACCAGAGGAAGGAGGAACAGCGGAGCAAAGCGGCCCGGCGGCCATTAATCCGGGGCAAAAGGAAACGCAGTCATAGGACTGGCCATGCCTATTTTTCTCATGGCTTGCAATATTAATTATCTAGGAGAATTTTTTCCCTTCAAAAGGAACTCGAATTTCGACCCATCAAATAATAAACTTAAAGTTCTAAGGAAGCCGGTGAGTACTACTCGAGTACTTCGTCTGCTGCTGGCCGTTAGCTAAGAATCAGCAGGTTATTTGTTGGGCACGAAATTACTCTATTATTTTTTATTGTCAATAGAACGGCAGAAGACTGGGTACTAGATAAAGCTGAGATGAAAACTTTATTTTCGGATTCCCTGATATGGCAAAATGACGATACGGAACAAAAATCTTGCCTAGCGTGGACATTATTCAGAAAACCAATTTGTAACCCCAAAATTCGGAAGTTCAATTGCCTAAAATTTTGAAATAGGCAACGAAATATGTAAAACTGCGTTAATCTGCACATTTTTAAGAACATTGGGACTCTGTAACGCTGTTTGGTCTCAGTGTACATTGGTTAAATATTTCTATAAATCAGTAAAGACCAAAGGATAATGACGCGGTGTACAGTAACACTTTCTTCTCTTCTCTATCAGGGATGGCAAGTAAGCGAC
The DNA here is from genome assembly GCA_014634185.1 of Astreopora myriophthalma. NCBI lineage: Eukaryota > Metazoa > Cnidaria > Anthozoa > Scleractinia > Acroporidae > Astreopora > Astreopora myriophthalma. The sequence goes on along the minus strand of BLFK01000862.1, from coordinate 3,442,808 downwards.
TGTATTGCGACTACAGTCGAACCTCCTTGTAAGCGACCACCCAATGTGGTCGCTTATTTAAGGTCCGTGTAGTACCCCGATACAAAATCCGCCAGCGAACTTACGTTTATTACACATGTCATATACACGGTTACATTACACACATTTGAATAAATTGTCCCTAGCTTTTATAATTTACGAACAATACATTACTCCCCTAGGACCACACTACACCTAGCAATCATTGACAATAACTACATTCCAACAATAACTGATGCTACGACACTACAGTCAGGCCAAGTGCGGTCTAAATTTTCGATAATTTCCGTATGGTAACTGCGGAGACTAGCTTGGCTACTATTTTTCTGTTGAGTAACGCACCATTGTAGGAGTTTAATTTGTCCAAGTGACATTTTTTTTTAATCAGCCAACGGTACAACCAGTTGGGAAGTGTTCGTGTTTGCTAAACCCGTGTTAAAATGCAGAAAACTGGAGGCGGGGCTGTCAAAGCTCAGTTGTTTAAAGTCTGAGCGACGGTTTGTTCAGATAACCGTTCACAGTACCTCGAAAATGGTACAGTGCACTGTGGTTCTGTTCTAAACTCCTGGCATGTTTGTAAAACACTGGCTTATAAGTATAACTTCTACCACTGTCGTAGCTTGAGTTTTGCATGGTCGTGTATACGTTTTTGTTTTTTCTTACCATCTCCCATTTTTCACTTTCTGCCCGGGAAAGTGATTCTGTTGACGCCTATGAGAAGTTAAAAACGAGAAATTTCAAGCTGTCTTCACTTAAAGTGGTTGCGGTCACTTAAGAAAGTTTTCCAATAATATCGATTTGTTGCAAGCGCGACCTATTCACGATTCGTTTGGAGGCAACCATGCATTCTATGTTATTCACGTGCGTAAAACCATTCAATTTAACGAGCGTTGCCTACGAGAATTCACACGACAAGGGCAATCAATCCTCACTCGAGGGCACGGTGACGGGTTTCCAACGTAAATTTTACACTGGGAAGACATTTACAGCAACGGTTAATATATGGGTTATACAGGTTAATATATGGACGGTTTGCGTAGGTCAAACCACGTTCAACAAGACGCTTTGGAAGCGCCGGTGTACTTGGGCGTTGTTGTCTTTAGATCGGTGAAGCGAAGTCAGTTTCAGGAAGGTGTAAAACAAAGCCAGCAGACTGAGGGAATTCTCTTGTTTCACTCCTCTTCCCAAAACTATGAATTCTTACAGACAAAAAACCATTGACAATAACCAATAATAGAGCCACACCGCAATTTTTTCGAAAACTCGAATATTCTTCTGTTCCCAAAATTACGGATATAGGAGTAAGCTTAAATCAAGTGACCAAAATCAGCAAAAGATCAACAATAATTTCTAGAAAGTTAGGAAAGGATAAATCACAAGTCAAACAAAATGACCTGTGCTTCCTGTCATATTTATCTTAGTTCCTTCGCTACGGGGTGTGCACTTGCATGGTTAATTATAAGTGAAGTGAGTCTTACGTTTTCTTCTAAATCAACGAATTTCGTGTTCCTTCAGCTGTCTAGCGTGTCTCTGTTCACGGGTTTCGTAGAATTCCTCGCTGCGTTACGTTGTCAGATAGTTTCGGAAAGTGTCGATTATAAATTCCCTTACCCACATTTACGATGTCAAACACCCTTGCACCAACGAAACACAAAATGGACTGTTTCTGAACGTTTAAGGCCTTTAGTTTAATTTTAGGCGAAAACGGCATCTTTAAGAGCGTTAGAGGAAAAGTCCTGGCCATAAACGCGGAGGCAGTGAAATAGGCTATTTTCGCCCATTTTGCTAAGGGGTTTACCCTATCATTTAGCCCGAAATGAGCAAAAAGATGACCAAATTTAAAGAGTGTAAAATTCTATGAAAACGAGGTCTTTCCACTGCCTTTGTGCACAAAGTACTTGGACTAAAAGGTTTGCTACTTTAAGTTCGAGGAGAATTTGAAACGTGCACCTTAAGCAGCAAGGAAAGGAAGGCCATTTCCAATATCGCGAGGTGAGCTCTTCGCTTGCAATAGGACTACTTTAATACTGTACGTTATAGCGTCGATATCACTCATACGTGTTTGATACGAGCGTTCCCCTGTCAAACGAACAATTAAGTACAAGTGAGGAAAATACTAAAGCTTCATCACCTCTGGGAATTACTCATAAGGTCATTTTGTGATTTAAATGTAGTCATTACGTCTCCCGAGTGGTATGCATACGTAGGAGTTTAAGCAACGACAACGGCAACACCAACGAAAACTTCTCAAAATATAGATGTGCGCTATGGTGAGTACTTCGCGATTATCCCATCTCGTTCACGTTGGAAAGCGTGGGCCGAGTATCCTATGACTGGATTGGTAGCAACGGCGTTCAAGTAGAGGTGGAGGATGAAGGATTCACCGTTTTGTGTTCCCGTTGTCGTCAAAACGTTAAATTTGGTCATTGCACGTTATCGTTTTGCAGACAATCGTAAGGACATGAACTAAAATGCATGCCACACGCGCAGAGCGTGCACGACTATTGTTTTTCCTGTTAAGCCTGTTGTCCTGTGGCGTTGCCGTTGCCGTCGTCTTTGCTTAAACTATGAACCTACCAGCGAATTCACGCATGCACAGACGTCACTCCAAGAAAGTAACACAAACAAAAAATCTGGACCAGTAACGGTACCTCTGGACGTGTTGCCTGAGCGGTGTACCATGACGAGTCTTCCCGAGATTTCGGCCCGCGGATCGCTTATACCAACCCCCAGTTCCTCAGATACCCGTCCACGGCAGCCTGTCTGCCCCCGACGCGGCAGTGAGGGAGAGAAATGTCGGCCCCTAGATCATATATGTCAGATCACTTTCGTACTCACAACTCAGTTCCGGTTAACTTAATATGGGATTACAAGCGATATATATGGGAGATTGTACTAATTTTCTCTTTCATGTGGTATGCACTGGAGTAGACGAAGTCCGGTGTCAGTAGAAGGTTAAAAAATCAGCGCATGCGTATTTGCCAAAATTGATAAACTGATACCGATATGAGGTGAAACCTCAGTTGGCGTCTCTGAGCAATCCTTGACACGCTCCGCACCTCGAGAAGCATTAACCCTGCGACAGGAGACTATCAATAGGTGTTGCAAGTGGCATTAAACTAGAGGCCTTAAAATTTTGAGAAAAGTCCATCATAGGGCTATTATTAGACCTCGTTTTTATGGAATTTTACACTTTTTAATTGTGGTCATCTTTCTGCTCATTTCGGGCTAAATGGTAAGGTTAACCCCTTCGCAAAATGGCCAAAAAAAAGCCAATTTCACTGCCTTTGCGTTTCCTTGCACTTTCGTCGCGTTCACCTCCAGGTTTACTCTATTTTCATGTGCATGCCCCGTCTTGCCCGGTCTCATTTTCAGAGTTACTCATGTGCAATAGACCCCAATTGCAAATTTGTGACCAACCATGTATGGTCATAGCCCTGACAGAACCATAACTTGGGCTCCTCCGCCCAAGTAACTATTCCTATATACTCTGCGGAACAGAGTGAGATTCAAGTACGAGATAAGAATCTAGAGAGAGATTCTGTTATTTTATTCACGCCCATAAAGCCATTCTTGCGTATAATTTACACGACGGTTTGCGGGGCTAGATCCTTCTATTTTTCTCTTCTATTTCTTGCAAAGCTAAATTAAGTACTGACGACGATTTTCAGATTCGTAGAAAAGTAGAAATTACACCCGACCACGCAATCCAGCAGTTTCGAATTCTTGCGGCTTCGGTGACATTTATTTGCCGTTTTTACTAGATCCTGCAAACTCCTTCACTTAGGAATACGGCGGATTAAAATCGTCACTTTTATGCACTACATGAGAAATGCTAGCTTTCCAAGCTCTCCTCTGAGGGAATGACCGAGTTATAGTGTTCACCAAGGCCATATGCATGACGGTGGTACCTGGAGAAGACAACCAATGGGATTGTTAACAAGACGGACTTAAAAATACACACGCTAAGCGTGTGTGCCAGACGGCGATAAAGTGCGTTGGCCACATACAAAACCAATCGCTCTGCACGTGCGTTTCTCGTTTTCGTCCGTTTCCTTGTCGTCCAAAAAAAAACGTGTAAAACGACAGAATTTAACGCTTTGTGGGGGTATGTAATCACTTGACAAAGAATAGACCATTTCCGAATTGCTGTTTGCCTCGGTTCCAAAACGAGTCCTGGTGCACAACCATTCAAACGCAAATGAGTTTTGTATTTTCATGCAAATCAAACTCATTATCATTTGAATGGTTTAGCACCAAGACTCGCTTTGAAACAGAGGCCAACAGCAATTCGGAAATGGCCTATTGTCATCCGCCTTCCCATCCGCCACTTTTCTTGTGAACTACTCGAGTGCCGGAAACTGCACTGAATTCAAGTCCAGCGGACCGGCGCCCAAACAAGTCTATGACTGACAGAATCAACCTTCCGAGTCCACAGAATACCGCAAAAAGCACCAAGTACTCACGATAATAAGATAGGTTTGGAGTCGTATTCCTCTCCCGTTCTCAGCACTGGGGCACTTGCTTGATAAACTTCTATGGGGATCTTGAGCGCTTGAGACAAGGCCTGGATCTGTTAGACAAAAGTTCGCACCATGACCCAGAAGTCTCGATCAGGAATGAATGCCGCCAATCGCTTTAGGGTATTATATATTTTTAGAACAGCTGCTGTTAGATTTGCGCCATGATTTGCAATTAGGACGAGCAATCCCTCGTGTGGCTCTTGGATGTGGACCAATCAGACACGTTGTGGTTACCAGGCCCAATCTGATTGGCCATTATTTGGCGGACCTCTATTCTTAAAATTTAGATAATACCGTAAGCTAATGAGCCAAGCTCAAATCAGACAGATCAAGACTTCTGCGTTATGGACTTATGTTGACACTCAGACACTCGATGCGCGCGAAAAAACAAATTGGGAAAAGGCAGAAAGAAGTTATAAACTTGACTCGCTACATACACAGAGCCGTATTAAAAAAAACTAGGTCTGTCTTAAAATCAAGGCTGTTTGTTGAAACTGGAAGCTAAAGGCTTTCCGGTGCCTTATTAACTTTTTCCTGATCTACTGACGATAGACGGAGAGTAAGCGTACCTCGAGGTGTCCTCCCCAAGCAGCTGTGCTAGCAAGCTCTTCGCAATATTGAACGAACTGGTCTGTGACAACCAAAGAAACCAACTTCTATTATTATTCTACTCGAACGAACCTCTCAAAACTAAAAAACTCTGATTCTTACTCTATTCTAATCGGAAGATTTTTCAGGGAATACCGGGAACAAGATTTGATCGCATTCTGCATTCTGTCGAAAAAATGTCATCAAACACCAAGGGAAAACGGGACTTTCTTTTTCCGGACTTGCATCAGATGCCTGTTCGGCATTTCTGAAATCTATCGAAAAATACGCCGCGTAGACTTCCAAAAGGCTGTAGAGTTCGCGCTGGTTTGAGTACACAAAATTCACGGAGTCTTCAAGGAATATTCAGGCGCCAAAAACTGAGTTTTCAAGGAGTGTTCATAGCAAGTATACTTTGTCTTGCATTGTATTTTAATAATATTTTCATTGGTCAAGAGCATCTTCAAAAAGGCTCTTCCGTGACAAAAGCATTTCAATTTGATATAATCCTATGTTTTTTGCAGTCGAGCAAAATGTCAAGGAGTTTTCAAGCACTTTTAGCAGAAATTCTTCTTTTCAAAGGCTTTTCGAGTGCCCTTGAAATCTAAAATTAAATTCCAGGCCTTTTCAAGGACTTCAAAGAGTAGCACAAACCTAGGGTTGGTTTTAGTTTTCTGTTCAGCGTTGCGTAAAGACGCCAACACGGGCTATAGCGAGAGTATTTAACGTACATACCGTAAGCGTACTAAATGGAAGCGGTAAACGATCTACGTTGCGAAACGTAGCCTCGTTCACTATCGCAGCCGTTCAGATCTGGCTTGTCACGGAACGATCTCCATGATGACGCTTCGGCATGTGACCGGAAACCTAACTATACTGGTGGTGTAGTCGGTCTGTGACGTGGGCCATAATTGGGTCATAGTTACCTGTGATTAATTTTTATTAACTATGATTCGGTGTACCACCGACAAAATTTTTTCGCCCGTTCATAGACCAACGGAAATTTCTTTGTGGGGAGTACCATAAACAGAATTTTACAATACCTGATGTGTAGGAATCACCCGTCTTTGTATCAGTTAAGAATGGAAGGAAGTCATCTTCATGGCTCAGCATGAAATCTGCCGCAAGCCTTCTTAATGTTTGCATTTCAGTCTCAGGATAATGCATGCAAAACAACAAATTTCACAATCTGCTATCAATCAATAATAATTATACAAAATCTTCAACACGGATAGAAATTGAATTGTTAAGATCTTGTACCTGTTGCTTCTGCCTGGACAGCTGATCAGCAATTGCATTGTATAAACTGAAAGAAAAAGTGACACAGTTACCACAGCAGCTTCAGTAGATGCACTAAGGGGGGGGGGGGGGGG
>BLFK01000862.1:3424997-3436296 GCA_014634185.1 Astreopora myriophthalma | reverse complement strand
TACTGACTCATTGACCGACTCCCTGACTGACCGACTCACCTACTGACTGACTGACTGACTGACTCATTGACTGACTCGTGAACTGACCCACTGACTCACTTGCTGACTGAATTACTGACTCATTGACTCGCTCACTGACTGAATGACTGACTCACGGACTGACTCACAGACTGACTGACTTGCTACCTGACTCAAAGACTAGCTGACTTACAGTCAGACAGACAGACAGATACGTTGGTTGATCAATGCTACATACCAGTTGCCATCTGGTTCTATCTGAAAAAAAAGGGAAAAATTCCAAGTGATCAAATACCAAGAACTCAAAAATGCAACATTTGTAAGCTCACAGGCAATTTCTCTTGGTTCAAAGAATACCTCTTTTATTGCTAGCCCCTTAGCTGACAAGATTTCCTTTAACTTTTCAGCTTCTACATTCTGTGCACTGTGCACATTTTCCAGCTCAGCCTCAGCAATTCTTTGTTCTCTGTCCTTTTCCTTGGCAGCCTTTTTGTCCTAAGAGAAATAAATGAACAGATATCAGAGAAATTTTTGCCTCACTTCCTAACCTGAAGTCGGGTCCAGAAGGATGTTACAATTTACATGGAAGGGATAATTCGTACAAAAAGTCCAAATCTCAGTGCAATAGCAAGAGCATATATTACCTGTTGTTTTGTTTTGTTTTTTTTTATGGTACACATAACATTTCAAAGCAGCCAACGATCTGATATTTGATGTTTGAGCTCCATGGAAGTTATCGAAGTCAGAAATTGCTATCCAAGACAATTCAAGGTACCTTACCCTCCTTTTCTGGGCCTTTGACAGTTTTGTCTGTGGTTGCATGTTTTCTGTGAGTGCTATGGACACCATTGTTTCAGTGACATCTTGAAGTGGGCTAGCATCTTTCTAAAAACAAAAACCCAAGCTCAGAAATTTATTAAAACTTTTGACACACCACCTGTTTATTTCAAACATGTATTTCCTCTTAAATCCACTTTTTTGTAATGACATCATGTGTTTTCAAAACCATGCTACACTCATCCTGCAATTTTAAACCAGTCGGTGATTCATGCATGTCCATAATTTGTTTCTATCCACCTGTTTTAGTAAGTGATACTTTCTGGCATCACTAAATTTAAATAGCACTTCATCCGCAAAGCTCACTTTTGAATACAGAATACCAAAATCTTGCTCACTACCCAGATATCTTTATCCAATATATATAACTACCTTCCTATCACAACAGCAAAAGCCTCATGTACACCCAACAAGGAATGCCACATGCCACTTACAGGTGCTTCTTTCTCGGATAATTCAGAAAGCTCTTTCTTATGTCTGTCATTTAGCTGTTCTTCAAGCTTTGTGATCTCCAATGTTATTTCTTTTTTCTTCTTCTTGTCACCCTTTGGTACAGAATGCTTCATTGACTGTATTTTGGCTGAACAAAAATTGTAATTGCATATCAGATATTTTATACAAAGAACATTTTAAGACTGTTGTATTACTGATCACAACGATCGTCTCAATGGAATGCCTATTTAAGTGCCACAAAATGATGCCAGCCATCACCAACCAACATCCAAATAACTTTTGCACTATAAAACAGGCAGGTACAAAAGTCGGACCGGATCAACTCAGATAACTCGACTCAGATTGATGCAAAAACAAATAAGTCCTTGATAAATCACCCCAGCCCTAACCCTAGACTTAACATGAGCAAATCTTACCATATTCGCAAATGAAAACCTGTTTTTACATCGATCCCAGTTGAGTGATCCAATTTGATCTGGTCTGACGTTTGTACCTGCCCCTATAAAACTGCCACAAAAGGTGAATAAAATGTTACAGATCAGTAATTTCCCGGCTGGAGCCGGTCAAGTTGTCCAGTCAAATCTGTTTTTGCTTGGACATACCCAATTTTGTCCAGACAAATGTGCATTACATCATAACTCTTAAAAAAGTGCTTCTCCTCCCTCAGCATGATACTTAAATATTGAGTCACTTGAAAATAAATAGAATGTTCAGTTAATCTCGGGATTCCTAAGTAATTCACGCAGGAATTAACAAGTGGTTGTATAAATGCAACTTTGTTGTTTAATATTTTTAATTTCACCTTAATAAAGGCCTTAAGTTTTAAGATACACATGTGAATTTTTACTAGAGAGTAGCCTGGACCTTTCTACTGACACTTTCACTTCTCACATATTAAATCGCAACATTAGTTTGCAGCAAATTCCACGTGGGCGATAAGAACCATTAGCATACACACCAACTAACAGGCTATGCCGGAAGACCCTCTTTTTCTCCCCCTTTTTTTTTTGTCCTTTCACGAACGTGAATAATGTACAACCTAATTTAGAACTACTAGCTTTAAATTAAATTTTCCTTTGAAGAGTAAACGACTGGACAAAATGTCCGGTCATCTAAGGATTTGACTGGAGAAAACCCATTTTTGAGCAGACATTGTCCATTGACCGGCCGTTATTCGAGGCCCTGTTTGGGGGGCTTTAGTCATCCCTTATCCCCAAAATTCCAGGGGCAGTTATCCCTTATCCCTAAAATTACCGAGACAGCTATCCCTAAAATTGCCGAGACTGTTATCCCTAAAACTGGGTCAAAACTATCTCAGTTATCCCTTATCCCTATAATTATTTAATCGGTCATCCCTTGTCTCTAAAATTATTTTGCCAGTTATCCCTTACCCCTAAAACCCCTAATTATAACAGAGCCTCTTATTTCAAGCCCTGATTCGGCAAAACATGAGATAGCAGCATAAGATAGCGGCACAGCGTTTGAAACGCATTTATGTTATTCATTTGAACCTAATTCGGCTAACCGCATTGTCAGCATATTTCTCGGATCTGTATAGCCGGTGCGTCTTCAAATTTATATATTAAACGTACATGCATATGTTGTAGGTCAAAATGAAATTCAGGTTAAAATTATTTCAACCTAGTTTGATTCTCAATTTTCTTTGTCTCCTAACATTAATTATTCATGATTATGCTTAAAATACAAAGGAAAATGTGAATCAAACTAGGTTGAAATAATTTTAACCTGAATTTCATTTTAACCTACAACACATACCAACTGAACATTACGCATGTTCAGTTCGTTTTTCCATCAAATTTATCATTTTAGCCAGTTATTTACTAATATCATTAATTGAACATGAATATGAAATGTAAATAGGTCTGTAAAACCTTGAAGGTCTTTCTTCTCCTTTTTGTGCCTTTGACGAAGAAGCTCTAGGGGTGATTCGTCTTCATCGTCCGCCATGTTTTGCGACGGAGGTATTACATGAAGTAGTTTGTGACCGCAGATCGATTTTGCAGCGGACTCGCTGGTCCCCAGTGCCCTCTTGTTTAGAGAACGTTTTCCCTACGTCGGGCTTCTTCCTTTTGTTATAAAGTGGGGTCCACGTATGGACCGACAAAAATTGCAAAGCCGGCTGTATTTCAAGCCGTCTTGCGGGGTATTGGGAAAAGTTTTCAATCAGCAATAACCGCGCCTCGGATGAACCTCACTGGCTACGGTAATGCCACTGCGCAAAGCTGACGACTCAACATCTAACTTGACGATATAAGGCGCGATTAGAGTACCATGATTATGGGACAAGGACGGATACAAATTTATCGGTCTTCCCTTGTTTGATTTACTCAGTACAGGACTTGACAAACCTAGATTTGTGGTTTGTTAGCATGCAAGAGCAAGCTTTCTTCAATTAAAACATCGAAGTCCTCCCCCTAAAAAAGCAAATCTTGCTACTACGCGTGCGTATTACATGTTCTATCAGATAGGGGCGCAGTCTCATTCCGAGAGCCTGCGCGCCTCAGATCATTTCTTGTTTTTCCTTAGGAACACCCAACACTACCGCTTTTTCCTTGATCTCGGGCCAGGACTTACTGGCTACTTTGCTGCAATTTCCGTGATTCACAATTCATCTATTACATGTTGTTTTTGCCTTGGGAACATACAATTCAAGTCTTTGAGCCAACGTGTATAATGTCCTCTTCATACGGGGACCAACCAAGCTGGAAAACCGAGACGAAAATCGTGACGTCATTGAACGATACGACACTCGAAGAGAGACATGGTCAGCATTAGATAACACATGGGTGAAGCAGATTTCTGCGCCCGCAATAATGACAATCCCCACCATACCCCCAGCCCTAACCCTGACCGCTGGTCTCTGAATGATAATGATATCGCATTTATATAGCGCATTTTCTATGAAGATATTCAAATCCGCTTTACAACACTTTGTGGGGGACTTTGCCAGACTGCTTTATGGTGCAGTTCACAATCTTAAATCTAATAACGAGTAGAATTCACAGGTGCCCCCAGAACAGAATGAGTGACAAGGTCAGACCACAACACCGGGTACAGCTTGCCCTACTCTTTGCGAATACAGTCGAACCTCTCCTTACGGACACCTCTCTAATACGGACACCTCTCTATAACGGACATTCCCCTTTGTCCCGAAAAAATTCTCACCCGTTTTCAATTAAAAAAACCCTCTATAATACGGACCCTCTCTAATAAGGACAACGGACACTAAATCTCGGCCCCAGAGAGCGAAGTCATATAAACTTAACCTCTTTATTACGGACACTCTGGTGATCCGGTGTTGACATATAGTTCACATATAGTGTGCACGAGTTTGTGATTACGCAAGCATGAACGTTTTATTCACTGATCTTCACCTGGAGTTTGGAAAATTGTACTTTTATTAGTACCTTTTAGGTGAAGCATTGCGTTATACGTAGTTCCTTTGGTTTCAAATAACTGATTCGTATAAGGTATGTACCTTACGGACAGCTGGATTCTCTGTTAGGTCTAAACATTCTTCATTCTCAATCAATTTTAACACCGGAATAAACTCAACTAAAGGAAAACAAAACGAAACAAAATGTGGACGTTCTACACCTCCATAGCGATTTTACATGTTGCTGTTCTTTCACAGCAACCTTTTTTATGGGAATATAACAGCTAAAAAAGAAACAGTTGTAACCAACCAATGTCCGGGAGAGTCCCTGAAGGCTGCAAACATTTTAACACTAGTTCATTAGGAGCTATTGCTCTTTTTGAATAACTTTTGAGTTCTTTTGTCCATCCCCTTTCCAACGAGACACGTTAATGTCATTGTATACGCGAAATTAATGTCCTCGTTTGTTCGCGCGGAATTCAAACAATAAAACAAAACAAAATATGTCTGAAAAAGCGACAGCGTTTTAAAGTTTTACCGGAAAATGCGTGGTTCCTTTTGCTGTTTTGTCATGCTTAGTAAATGCGCATGCGCCAACTCCGTGTATTACAAATTAGTACCAAAAAATATCCTTACCATATGGAATACATGACAACTATAGTCGCAAATATATATCGCTCCAAATCATAGTATAAAGCAGAAGGAGTTGAGCTACGAGTACGTAAGGGATTTGTCACGTATGGTCTAGGGGCCGACATTTCTCTCCCTCACTGCCTATCGGGGATAGGTATCCGAAAGTAGCAAGTATAAGCGATCCGCGGGCCGAAATCTCGGGGAGACTCGTCATGGTACACCGCTCCGGCTTAAATGTCCAGAGGTACCGCTACCGCTTCTGCATGTTTTTCTTTAGGTATTTAGTATGCGCATGCGCAACTGCCCTTGTGTACCAATATGCCACGTGCGAGTAAATTAATATGTGCCTTCAAATCAAGATTACTTCCAGTCCGTGATAGATCTATTGTTGAAAAGAAGAAAGAGCAGAAGAATAAGTCGTAATTAGGGTCTCTCCGTTGGGAGGACCACAAGTAGTTAATATTCCAGTTAGCAGTGATAGTTTTTGACAACATAACAAGTTCGCATTTTGTTTCTGTTCGTTCGTTCGTCGTATCATTGTGTAACCCCGTTAGTTGGCAACCTCGTTCCCAGGGTCTCTTTTCTTTCCGTCCCCTGGAGCGAGAGAGGGGACGGGAAGAAGAGAGAGTTTGTGATTACGCAAGCATGAACGTTTTATTCACTGATCTTCAACTGGAGTTTTGAAAATTGTACTTTTATTAGTACCTTTTTAGGTGAAGCATTGCGTTGTACGTAGTTCCTTTAGTTTCAAATAACCGATTCGTATAAAGTATGTACTGTAACTGAGATGTACAAATCAATGTGTCTGATACCGTATATTAGTCAGTTTAGATACACTGGGCCTATTTTTCGTTACTGAACACTTAAAACTGTCAGTGGAGTCTTAAAAATGTTGCAATCTTGGTGACCTCTATAATACGGACACCTCTCTAATGCGGACACTTTCGTCTGTCCCTTTAGTGTTCGCATTAGAGAGGTTCAACTGTAGTGTGTGGGTTCTTTAACGTCCCACAGAGTTAATGAACAAGGGCTGTGAGACGGGACCTCCGGCTTATCGTCTTTATCCGAGAAGACTAGAAAGTCTAACCATATGCAGATATAATTACAAAGGCAGCACTTTCTCCTCAGTTATTTAAAGGCCCTGGGTGTTGGTCTGGTTGGGGTTCGAACCACGACCTCCCGCATGAAAGTCCAGTGCACTCTCGATTGAGCCAACTGGTCGCGGTCGAATCTACTTGACACTGTGTTATTGTGACATATGGAATACGCTACTCGGATCCCAGATGAAATGGCGCGTAGAATCTGCGAGTGGGGCTTAGTTCCCAGTAAAACACTCTCCTCCCAATCTCGTACCCAGAGTCCTCGGGCTCTTTGGTCAGCGGGTGGGCGCCCGGAGAGACTCTGGGATAATGGACGCCATTTTCCCACAAAATCTGGGACGGTTTCTTTAGAAGTTGTTAAGTAACAGCCAATCAAAAAATTCGAATTTTTTTCATTATCCCAGAGTCTCTCCTGGCGGCAACACGCTGACCAAAGAGCCGGAGGACTCTGGGTACGAGATTGCTCTCCTCCATATACTAAGATCTCTCGACGAATCAGCTCATTGACGGGTTTTGCTGCTGCGCCTCATATGATCTTTATCCTTGGTTTGATCTTGTTGATTGACTAAAGCAATTTTTCAAGGGTTGGTCTCTACACGTACCGCATTGAGCTTTTCACAATTAAACTCTTGTCATTGGTAGGGTTGCTGACACGCCCGGGTTCCGAGCGAAACTTTTCATATTCTGGACGACCTGTGAGTTGTTTTTGTCTGCGCCGTCATCGCACGCCAGTATCTGACATGACTAGTCCTATCAGACGCACAAAGATTCCAATAAGTTTTATGAAACACGCTATTGTATTACCAAAACTAAAGCGAAACACCACTCTTCTGATCGCGGCGATTTTCAAAAAGACGTAATCAGCTTAGTAGTGCCGACACCGTGAATGACTATGGCCTGCGTAACAGTACATTTTTGGAGCCTTTTCGTCCCATGCTCGCGCGCGTCTCTCGTTTGGCTTCAAATGCCACTCAGAGGACAGTTGCTCGATCAAAGCATGGTTAGTGCTAACCATTGGTTAATTAGTGTCAAGACCAATAGGTTGTCATGGCATTTAACGCTGGTTAGCGTTAGCCAAGCTTCGAGCAATACAGCCCTACCCTGTTCCCAGAGGTTTTTCTTTCTTCTCTTCAGACGAATTTTAGTTTCAGTGTCCCTGTTTGTGTGTGGATTCCAGGCAGTACTTGCATATTCTAGTAAAGGTCGAATAAGTGCTTTGTAGGCTCTTTCCTTGACTTCAGGCGTACACGGTTTTAAAGTCCGTTTAACCAGCCCAAGAGACCTATTGGCTTTGTTGGAAGTTTTATCACAGTGTTCTTTCCAATTTAACTTGCCCGTTAATCTAACACCCAGATAATCATAGGAGCCAGATTACATGTTCCAAGACCTGACCATGCATGTAATATGGTAGCGTGACAACGGCTCGCTTGTTGGTCAAGGAAATGTGGTAGCATTTCTTCACGTTAAACTCCATCTGCCAAAGACAGGCCCATGAAGTTAGTCTGTCAAGGTCTTGCTGAAGGATAAGATGATCCGCAGGCGATACAACCTGTCGGCACATAATGGTGTCGTCAGCAAAGAGTCTAATATTTGACTTGATGTCACCCACGATGTCATTTATATACATCAAGAAAAGCGTGGGGCCTAAGACCGACCCTTGTGGAACACCTGAAATAACCTTGCACGGGGTAGAGTGCACGCCGTTTACACTGACACTTTGGGAGCGGTTGCATAAGAAACCCTTTATCCACAATAAGGTTTGACCTTGAATACCATGGTGACTTAACTTATGTAAGAGCTTTGAATGGGATACTTTGTCGAAGGCCTTGCTGAAATCCAATTGGATAACATCAGCTTGACCCTTGATGTTAAGAATGGAAGCCCACTCGTGAATGGCTGAGACCAGTTGCGTTTCACAAGACAGTCTGGACCTAAAGCCATGTTGGTGCTTACAAAGGATGTTATTTGTGGACAGGTGCTTGTGGACGTGGCTAAGTACTATGTGCTCCATAATCTTGCAACATATGCAAGTCAAAGAAATGGGCCTGTAATTTTTTGGATCTTGCTTGCCACCCTTCTTATATCCTGGTGTAACCAGGCTGAGATGTTGAGAGTGCTTTTCGTTTGCAATGCATGACGGTACCCTGCGATTTAAACGCAGACATAAGACCCGAGTCCCCGGTAATAAGAGTGCATTAAGCGCACCAAACAACTTTAGGACCAGCAATTGAACACCGGCGTTTTTTGCTTTTTTGTTTTGTTTGTTTTGTAAAACGAGGCTTTATTTACAAAGAGGTTTACGTACCCTTTGTATCGTGCCACCTGTTTCTTAAAGCTTTCCCCGCTTAATAGGGATTATGACCTGGCGAACTCTCTCAATCAGTGCACTCCACTGCGTTTGATCTCTCGTATTCATCTTACAACTGTTATGTAAAACCACTCTCTCGAAAGCAAAGGAAATCTTAAGTTATACGCTAGATTTCTGCGCAATGTAATTGGTTGTTGCTAAGCGAGAACATAGTTAATTATATACGAACTATGGCGAGAGTCTTTCAAAGTTCATCCAAGATTACATCAATGAGCATTCTCAGGAGCCCATAACCGGTAATAAAAACATCCGTGTCACTAATTGCAAAGTCTTGTTCACCTGAAGACAGCGAGTTCGTCAAATCGTAACTGACAATTTGTCCTCCTTATGGCTCTGTCATGGGCTCCTGCTCCGTGGGGCGAGATTTTTAAAATTCATCACAAGTGAACATCATTCAGAGAAATTTTCTTATCGTAAACAGAAAAACTTACAAACTTTAGTCTGTGTCGTCATAACTTATCCTGGTTGAGGAATATTGTGACGTCTGTAACCTATTTTTAGCAACGCCATCGTCGAAACCGCTGACCGAGTTGTGAAACCAAATAAGGAACTACGTAATCTCATGATGTCACAGAGGAAAATAACACAGGGTCACGTGTTCAAACATTCGAAGAACCCTGCGCAGCACAAATCCTGATATTCTCTTGGGCTGAAAGAGCGGAGTTTTATTGTGTTTGAGGACACGCTTTGGTTTTTTTGGTCAAAAATGAAGTGGACTTTTAAGGAAGAACATTCCTTAGGTATTTTGGATCAGCTCTTCTTACCACTTTGAAATTGTGCTCTTAATCTAACCGCCATTTCGGTTTCCAGAGTCGAGATGCCACGAATCTGCAAAGATAAGGTCGAAGTATCCTGATAGAATTCCCGTAAGTAGAGCGACTTGAGTCTGAGCGAGTTTTATTGGTTCGTATGAGGCGATACTAATACTGTTCTCTTTGCAGGTTGTTGTCGAAAAGGCTCCGAAATCTTCAATTCAAGACATAGACAAAAGGAAATTTCTCGTTCCGTCGGATCTCACAGGTACTGTATAAAAACCTGAACTCTTGGATATTCTATTATGTACGCAGTTAAGCTGTTTATATCTTCTGTGGATACTGTAGGACCAGCACATTTTTCTCTCGGTCAGAAATGCCTTGCTTCAATGTTCTTATTATAAGTGAAAGCAATCTACAATAGATGTATTAGTAACATCGCTTTATTTTTTTTGTTGTCCAGTCGCACAGTTCATGTATATCATCAGAAAGAGGATTCAACTTCCACCTGAGAAAGCCATGTTTCTATTCGTCAACAAAGTCCTTCCAACAACGAGGTTTGTGTGGAAAATTTCGAATATTAACCATAAAGCATTTATGTATTTACCTTAAGCAACGAGAAAGCTTCTGTATTCTCTAAACAGGTACTCGCACATCGCGCAACCTTCGAGTTTGTTTACATGTACAGCGCGTCAGCGTTCATGTACATTTTATTTTTGTGAATGACTAATTGCGAGGGGACCTCCCCAGCTATTCGCTCCAGTGCTGGTCTCTAGACTTTATTCTCCGCTGGTAGAGCCTTCGAATCACAAGTTTAGTTGTTTGAAACGAGAACACTATCATATTTAACCTCACCCGGCAATCATGAGGCTTTTGGAATTGAATCGAAACTTCTACCGAAACAAAGATTTTCCATTGACTTACCCCGTTTCACTTCCATCGTATATTGCCCGCTTTCAAGTATTAAAAATAACGGATCGTAAAAATGCTTCATAGTAAAACAAATGAATTAAGATGAGTGGAGGAATGAACTTAGACAGTTAGATGCGTTAAATCATATAAAAGTCTTAAAGAAAGTTGCCTGGCAAGTTTGCATACATGTATGTCACCATCTTATGTTAATTTGTCGGAAGTTATGGTAGTGATATCATTACTTTGCAAGTTTGATTCGCGCCACTTTATGTTCTAATCGAACCCACTGTAGCAGTATGTTTTGGCTTTCCTGTCTTAACACAACCAGTTGTAAAAAAATATATATTTACAGAGAAAAGCAGCAGAGCCATGCTTTTAACAGCAAAATCACTTCACAGGTGGCAAGATGTATAATTAATATTCAAAGTTGCAAGTACAGTCTGAGGTTTATACTAATAATAATAATTAGTAAATCAGATCTCTATTTCCCTTCACTGCCCCTTTCTGATAATGGCAAATTTCCACCTACTCAGTATTTTTAAAGTTCAATAGCATCCTTACTGGTGACGCAAACAATGTTTCCTCTATCAGACTGGGAAGAACAGTTTCCATTCTCTTTGAAGAAAAATGCAGGGTGGAAGTTTGTCATTAATCTTGTTTCAGGGAACCATCAATTGTTTGAATCTTGTCATTTAACATTGTTAATTTTGTGCTCATGTGATCGTTCATTCAAACATATTTTTTTAGGTGGATTGAAATGACTATAGCATATTTCTTATGCTACATCAGTGTCTGATCTAGGATTTCCAGCTTGGGGGGGGGGGGGGGG
>BLFK01000862.1:3402678-3418607 GCA_014634185.1 Astreopora myriophthalma | reverse complement strand
CTAGAAAACGAAGACCGAAGACCGAAGACCTAGCAAATGAAGACCCCCCGTAAAATCACTTGGAAACCGTATTGTTTCTTACACTCCTCTATGTCTAAAAGTATGTTATTAGCAGTTTTGAGCTGTTTCCAAGTGATTTTACGGGGGGTCTTCGTTTTCTAGGTCTTCATTTTCTAGATCTGGAAAACGCAGACCCCGGTCAAACTTTTGGGTAATTGAAAACCGTGTTGTTACTTATACTCCTCTATGTCTAAAAGTAGTTATTGAACCGTTTTCAAGTGATTTTACGGGGGGTCTTCGTTTTCTAGGTCTTCAGTCTTCGGTCTTCGTTTTCTAGACACCTGACATGGCTTAAAGCCAAATCACATACCTTGACTACTCATTCGGCTCCTTCCAATGCATTTTGAACCAGTTCCCATGGCAACAACATCCATAATGCATTCTGACGTACAATAAGCAGGGGAAAATTGGGTTTATTGTTAAAAATAATTCCTTTTATCGTTATAACAACAAAATGACTGAAATGATTACTTTCTCTGTAACGATGCGGGCAAACTTGGGAAAAAAGTATGATTGCTCCTAAATGGAATTGCTAGTGAGCAGGCCTTGGATAGATTTTGGACAGCGACTACCCATGCACTGCCGA
This sequence comes from Astreopora myriophthalma, assembly GCA_014634185.1. NCBI lineage: Eukaryota > Metazoa > Cnidaria > Anthozoa > Scleractinia > Acroporidae > Astreopora > Astreopora myriophthalma. The sequence continues at coordinate 3,417,961 of BLFK01000862.1, read as the reverse complement.
CAAGGGAAGGGGAAGATGGAGGAAAAAAGTGAAAGGAGAAAAGGATGATGTTTATTTAACCTTTTTCTTCTTCCTGCATAAGCACAATGGCAGCCAGAAGTGTCCATTCACTTTTTCCATGCGGCTTCCCCTTTTTGTCCAATTTCTTGAAGTGATCACAACACAGCTGAGCCACTTTGTTGGCAAACTCCTCATCCTCTCGCCAAGTCGTCATTATCGAAGAAAGAACAAGCTTAAGCCATCAGGCACCTGAAAAGAGCTAAGGGTAACAGAGAGTTCGCCATATTAGACGGGGTAAAAGTTACGGAAACTGGACCTCTAGGTTTGACTAGCAGGGGAGTTGTCGGGAAAGAACTTGCTCATCAAACCAAGGGCAAATGGACAAATGTTCCTTACTGTGAAACATCTCCTCGATTTTTTCAATAGGATGCCTATATTACACTGTGGCCGAACTGTGGCCGTATCTCCCCTTTGATTTCTGAGTATGAGTTCGAATTGACCCTTCCTTACCCTATTCCCACAAAGTCTTATTTTCTTCCTGCGGGCGTTCGACCGCGGGCTCAACTTGGTGACAAGGAGGAAAAATATAGCGCGAATTTTTGTTTATAATTGTTGTGTCGGTTGATATGCATGCTTTGAGCATTTTGCAAAATGGTAATGTACGAAGTGCATTCCCATCCTGTTCATCAAAAGTACAAGACTCATATTTGTAGCAGAGCAACTATTTTTCAATTCTTCGTCATTATTCTGACGTTTATTCCACCTCTTATTATCGCCTTCGTTACAAACGGTGAGTAATGTCGGTCTTCTTGCTATTTCCATTCCTGTTTTTTCGTCTTTTTGTCAAAATCTTATTTCCTTGTCCTATAAAATCACAGGTTTCTGGCTTAAAGAGAGTTCCTACAGAGAACAACCTGATGTAAGATTTAAACATGAAATCCTCTTGGTTCTTCAGGGCAATACCCCTGGGTCATTTTTGGCGTACAGCACCTTTCAAAATTTTAACCAGCTTCTACAACAAAGACTCAGGATTCCTCTCATAAAGGTAGGTAATATGAATAAGCCGAGGTATGTGGTATTTATTCTAAGTACATTTTTACCAGTGTACTTGGAGTTTTGTGAGAATCCTACACTGCCTCCAAGTTTCAGGAAAATAGGGCCATTCCATTTAATATCCACACCCCCCCTATGGATGAGGTCCTTGAGAATTTAACCCCTAAGAAAAAGAAGATCAAAGTGCCGACACAAAACACCCCTCAGAAATAAGCCAAGTTTTCTACTCCCCCCTCAGAAAAAAGGGCCATTTTATGTGTACCCTTCAGAAAAAATGGCAAGATCAAAGGATGCCGACTGGCTTACCCCCTCAGAAATGACTTCGGTGACCCCCCTCACAAATTGTCATCCATAGGGGGGGTGTGGATATTAAATGGAATGGCCCATAGAGTGTAACTTATCAATGTTACCCCTAGGGTATATTAGTGCGGGCAGACCCAGGGGAATTTGACATTTTCACGGAAGCCAGAGTCAAATTTTCCACCCCTGAGCACCTGCTGAATGTCAAATTCCGGTTTCTCTCGGTCTTCCACGGTAGCCATTTCCCAGCCCTAGGGAAATGGGTATGATTGTGTCAAAATTCCTATAAAGGAAAAGGCTCTCTCAGCCAGTTTCCCATGGGTAACCCCCCACCCTAGGGCTTAACGTTAATTAGCTGTATAAGTCACATCTGGCAGCCCTACCCCACTCCACTCAAATTGCACGATCCTTTTCAATGTAATCAACATATGAATCTCTGTCTAGACTTTTCTGAAAACTTGTGGTGGGGCAGTACAAGTTGGAAAAGGTTGATGCTCTTTTGTCATTGTGAAACAGTTTCTCAACTGCCACAAGGACAGCACATTATTTTGTGTAAATGCAACTGCCTTTCTTTTTAAGTCTTGGGAAATAGATGACAACTTGGATGGAAAGTATGACAGCCTTCACTTCAATCTTGAGATCCCACTCAGGGACGCGGAAGCAATACACTCTGTGCAGTTACTCCTGATATTTGATTACCAACTCCATGTAAGTGAAACTGCCTTTGCTTTTCCTATTTTCTTAATTGGCCATTTTATACAGTTGTGTGCAAGCTCAGTGGCCTGGCCTATGAATGGCAGTGGGGCTGCCATTGAGCTGACGTTTTTTCGTACAAACCTCTGTATTTTTCTCATGTAAATGCAAAGCAAACTTGTTTGCATTACAACATTGTGATTTATATGGAAAGCTGGAAGATCTATATCAAAACAAGGTCACCATCAGCCTCACTTTCATTCATAGGCCAGGTAACTAGGTATTAAAACGGCTAGTCTAATGACGTTCAGTCAAGGTACATGTACCGTGGGGAGGCATAAGGAAAATGCTGAAGCCATGAATGCGGGAAACAGTTGAACAGACAGAAGTCAGTAAGTCATCTCCATAAAGTTGACAATCATATGGTGATTGTTTTTGTGAGCAATTGTTAAAATAATCAGGGATAACCAGGAATGTAGATAAAAGCTGGCAGATGGAAAAAAACAACGGCCCTTCCTAAATTTTCCGGGTGATGATCAGCTTTGTACGGCTAAAACAAAATGAGAGCCAAGCAATTTCATTGACTTTTTCACTGAAATTGATTGTGCATGTTGAAAATATTCTTCCATCTATTCTTAATTCTAACCACCACTCTGAATGAACACTTGTTATGCTTTAGTTAACTGCGTTTTTTTTTTTTTTTTTTTTTTTTTTTTTTTTTTTTTTTTTTTTTTTTTTTTTTTTTTTTTTTTTACATTTTCTAGAAATATGTCAGCCTTCAGATGGAGAGTATAGCGCACATTCACCACTCATCTCCTCTGGCGGGGGCAGAATTTTCTACTGTAGGTAAACTCAGATTGCAACAATCTGGGCCACTGCCTCACAAAGGAACTCACACAATCTATAATGTAAGTTTAACTGCTATGTTTGTTGCAAGAATACCAATGCATTGTGTGTCCTACTATGAGGCTGAAGTATGGCATCAAATCTTGTGTTTTCTTTTGTTCAGATCTTGAAGAACTATCCCGAGATTGTTAATTTCGCAACAAACTTCCATTTCTTCCATAGGTCTCTGTTATCGATGGTACAAGCTCAAAAGTTGAGGCCTACAACTTGCATGAGGTTTTCATGAGTTACATTCAGCGAAATGGTACATTTCATTTATTTTTGGCCATATGAAGAAACACTGATTTCAAACACACAGGTTTATTATGCACATTTGCAGAACATTTACAAAGGGTTGTTACAGGAGATATATTTACAAATTAAGAGTGGGGAATAGTGTGCAGAACATTCATTCAGAAGGTTGGCAGTTCCAGGTTTAGATCTGCTTTTGGGTTGTTTCCAAATTTTCCTTGACATTGACTCTCTTCACTCACCATTCACCCAGATCTAGATGTAGGTTGACTTATTGGCGTAAGTCAATCTGTTATGAAATAGCATCCCATGCCTGGGGGAGCAAAAAATTGCTTCATTTACTTCATGCTGCATGCTAGGGCCATGCTTGCTACATGGCTGCTGTGTGGGTTTTATTTTTCTAATAGTTATTATTAGCTAACCATGTGACACATATCTCATGTGTCTTGTGTAAACTTTGAATGCATCTTCAGAATATCAGTGTTTTATTATTTTCAAGACTACTTCTCTATAATCCTGAACCTCACTGTGGGTTCAATAATTTTTCCTTTTAGTCACCACAGAGTATGTCTCGCGTTACCCCTTGTGGACGGGTGGGCGGGCAGCAGGACAGCCATTCATTTTAAAAGGAACAGTGTTTTATCCAGAGGAGATAATAATGTATCCTTTGCAACTGCAAGTTAGGACCCTGTTATCTTGAATTTCAAAGGGAAAAGAAAATATTTCAATATTGCATGGGTTTGAAATAACAGGGTTGGCCTTTTTTTTTTTTGGCTACAAAAAGCACATTTCTTTCTCTTATTTGACTGCACATTCTTAACATAACACAAAGATACCGCCCAGGCTTCTGGCAGCTTATCAAGATGGCTTGGATTCAGTATCTGGCAGTTCTGTTCATTTTCCTGTTTGTGTTTAGACGAGTCAAACGATTTGTATTCGAAAACCAGGTAGTCACTGCAGTGCCAATGAAGATTGAGAAAGAGCATCAGGAATAAACTATATCCAATGCCCAAATAATGCCTGCCACTGCTGCTGGGCACCAGGGTTGCAAACAGGAGCCTCTGTTCCTGGTTGACTGGCAATATTAAAATCTGGCGGACATCATGTGTGGATTTGAACATTTTGAGAGCACACTCAGAACAAATGAAACTAGGCCAATGCTCCTCTCAACAAGGGGCTAGTGTCAGTGAGAGAGGGGAGGAATCAAGGGTCCTTCTGCCACCCTCCTCCCCCCCCTCCCCCATTATGCAATTAGACTGAAACTGGCATGCTGAGAAATTTAGTTTGCAGCTTCAAGTGCTGTTCAAGGGAGAATCTCTCACTTGCCTAAAGTCTAGATCTTTCATTGAGTGTGATTTCTTGGTATCACAAGACATGTCATTTTCACTTCTATCACATGTGATTTACGTGTATGGCTGGACAATCTCATACACGTACTATATATTGATGGAGTTTGTTCCTTTGAACATGTCTCTCCACTCGGCCTTTTGTAGTAATTAAGCACATGTACAGTAGATATTGGAAGAAACGGTTTCATTATCATTCGTACAGCATGCGACTGTAGTGCAAGACCTGGCTGTTTTGCACAATATCAGTTAGTATAAGGCAGGCTCTTAATATACCAATGCTTTCAATAATTATTTTAAGTTTTTTTTTTCTTTTGTGAATACTTTCTAAAACTGGTTCTATTTTAGGCTCTGGAACGTTATGCGTTGCTTCTGTTTTTAGCAGTTTGCCCATTTTAAAAGTTTTTGCAAGTTTTCAAGTTAAAAAACATGAAAAAAATCTTGGGCCATTTCAGCTGGTGATCCGTTTTACGCATGCGGCACTTTATTTGAAAGCGAACAAATTTAACTGACATCGATAGCGTACAGAAGTTGAAGAAAAATTGTACCTGTATAGTAATAACTTCATATAATTAACTAAGTTATTTGGTTGTAACTTTTCTGTTTGCGACAGAAGAACAAAGTATCAAAGTTGCATTATGAACTTGTTCGGCGCGGAAAGGGGAAACGCAGTTCAGTGATTACAAAGTGAAGGGTGTTTTTCGTGGCTTACGGCGTCTCAACATACCCAGGGTATGAGAAAGTTTTTTCTTGCGTACGAGGCACGGAAAGGTGCCTCGGTCAATCTCACCCACGCGTGAGATGCATTGAATTGTAGAAATTCCGTTTGTTGAGTTAAATATCTGTGGAAACTGATCATTTCTCAAATCGCACCAAGTTAAAAAACGGGAAACAAATCACACCGCTCCACAAGCATTTCCAGCAAATCGCACTCGCACTTTAAAATATTTCGAAAAATTGCATTTTCAACTTCTCGACTACTTTGTCAACTTCCAACAAAGTCAGTCGTTACATGAAAAATAGTCCTTAGGAATAAAAATGAGCTGAAAAAGTTTCGACAGACACACACGCAATAAGCTTGGAGCCCTACTGCAGTCACGTGATCGCCTGGCAACAGGTGGTTGTGTAGGAGTTCACAGGTGGTGTGAGATGAACTGGTACTTTAAGGGTGTTGTGTGTTGTTGAAAAGGCAAAGCCCAATAAATCCAAACCCAAACAAATAAATTATATTCAAACGTTGCCTATTACATTTTCTTGATTGCAGTTAATTGTGATCTTGCGTTCTTTAAACGACAGATTTTCCTTGTGCAGAAATTTCTCTGTGGAACCTGAGCTTGTTCGGCTCCAGCTGCGTGCATTTTTTAATTTCTTTACTTGTTTGAAACAAGGAAAATGTGGTGAAAAGGAAATCAGTCAAAACTTAAGTTATTTAACAGCGTGTTCTTTGATGACCACGTCATAATAACAGGAGGAAAGTGTAAATAGTAAATCAGTATGAATTTTTTCCAAGGGGACGGTTGGTAAAATTAGTTTGGGTAGGGGCGGCTTTAAAAAAACGTGGTTATGTTTCGGTAAAGTGACTACGGTTTCGCTTGTCATCAGTTTTAAACCCGGACAGTTTTCTTTCTTGTTTAAGCGCCACAAGAGCTACGCACTCTCGACCAAAGATGACGAAAACGTCAATTTATTGTACGTTGGTGCCCGCAAGTAACCGCAAAGATTTTAGAAAACGATACGAGTTGGTAGGAAAACCCTCTCTTGCAGGGTGACCCTGTTAAGTTATTCAGTTGCTGCGGGTAAGTTCAGCTTGCCAGCCAAGCAAAGTGGATCACTCTCAGGCTTATCACTGGGGTGGCCTCAGCCGAGCTGAGCTGAATGCCTGTCTGTTCAAAACGTTTAACTATATGGCATAGGCTATGATCGTTCTCATAATGAAGATGCAATCAAGAAAACCCCAGGTTTATTATCGCGTTTTTATTCTTATGCAAACAAAATTAAGGTGTGGTTTACAGGTGCACCGGGGATGCGAATCGCCAGCTCTTAGATCATGGGTGAAGCAAGCCTGTGGGTGCGGCTTGCATCAGACGATTGTTTTCTTTGAATATACTCCCACAAACAAATCGCTTCCGTTTGTAACTTGTAATTGTGTACCTGCGAGGTAGCGCTCTCTTTAGCTGAGACGTTTGGTACCTAAAAGGCAACGACGACGCGATAAGCAAAAGGATTTTCGAAGATTGATTACATCAATAATACTCGCAGTAGAGAAGTTAATGTTGACCAAATTTAACCGATGCTGAAGTTTCAAAGCCGAGCAAAGCTAACTTGAGCAAGAGCTGAAGCGATAAATACGTGGAACAGCCTCAGGTACGTAACAGCCGCTGTGGAAAATCGGGAGTTTCGACCTGAAAATTCGCCATCATAACGTCCTTCCAATGGAAAGTTGTCGGTCTTTGTGAAGAAATCGTGTATGCCTACTTCAAAGAAAGCTGACTGAATCATGCCTGGATATGAGGCGGAATTTACCGCGCCACTTGATAAAGCATTTGAATGTCCAGTCTGCCTCCTTGCGCTTCGTGAACCAGTACAAATTACACCCTGTGGGCACCGCGTGTGCAGCACTTGCTTGCAGCCGATTTTAAGGTCAGTGATGATTGTTGCTAAATGACTTGTTTTATAAGCAAAACGGTTTTCAAGGCATTGAATTACGTCGGAGGAATCGGATTTAATGCAGCCTAACCCTGCAAGTGCTGGAGCGATAAAATTTTGGAACAGGCTCAAATGAGCCAGCCAAGACCAATCCATGGTAGCAATGTTGTTGCGCGCTGATAAGGTGATAACGTGAGTGGTACAAACAGACAGTCTGCTGATTGATGCTTTAGGGTATCACCTGGTTTAAAGCGAAATATTATTGAAAGAGGAAAAAATGAATCCATTGTCTGCTTTACGCATATTTCAAGTTCTAAAATGTGTTGACAGAAGTCATTCTTGAAAAACGAATGTCTCGTGCTTAAAGGCTTATTTAATCTGCGAGAATAATTTTAAAATATGTATCTACGACTTTTTTCTACAGAAATAAACGGCCCCGATGTCCACTCGACAACCTGGGCTTTGATGCAGTGAAGGTAAGGTAGATCTGCATGTATTTACTATGTAAACGCCAAAGCGGTTAAAATTGTTTTGGTTTCTCTTAAAGTCAAGCTAGTACCCTAGATCTCATTGGTACGGTTATGATTGATTGATTGATTGGTTGCTTGATTTATTGATTTCGTAATCAGGTTTTCTCTGACAATGGCTGTCACAGACAGATCCTTAGTTCTCAAGTGCTCTGTTCAAACGTAGAAAAAGGTTGCGAGTGGACTGGGCCACTTAGTGAAGTGGAGGTGAGACAGCGTATCGCCATTTATCACATGATCTATCAGGAGCCTATAATAAGGAGCGTTCGTCTTCGCCACTGGATTCGGCTTTGGTAAAAAACAAAATAGGACGGTACGCTCATCCAATGAAATGGCTGCGTGACAGCGAGTGACAGCTCGTTGTTATGCCATTTATTTTTTTCGCACAGAGGAGAGCATTTTCAACAAAGTCAACCGCTTCTTGCGGGAATTTCAAAAATCAAAAATAATCTCGTGTCCTCTTGTGCTGGTGGCCCGGGCCGTAACATATGGGCGCTCCTGCATATTGGCTCCTCATTGTGCATCTAACACTGTGCCGGTAACTGGACGGACTGTCGTATACTCCTTCAATAACGAGACCGGCTCCTCCTGTTTGCTCTTTTGTTCGGGGTTCGAGAGTTGAAAGGTACACTGAGGTAACTTCTCTGTCGGCCGTATTGTAGTTTTCCTGATCAAGATTGTATTACAAGCGAATCGCTCAGCGAGAGCGTTTCTTGTTAATTTCGATTGAATCAGCAATCCAATGCAGCTCAAAATGAGAGCTTTTTAGCAACGTCACAGACTACGGGCGCGCTGTCTCTTATTTTCCTTAGTCATTCCAACGAACCTGTAATCCACGTAGAACTTAGCGGCGCGATACACAAGACGCGGGCGCGGGAACCGCGAGTGGAAAGCGCACGTGCCGCACAAGAGGCAAGGTGCGAGGAGCGATCGTGCGGTCTCTGATAAAAAGCACAACGAGATACCGCGTGCAGCGTGCGAAGTAACGGTTGTTTGAACTATCTTAGCATCGTCTTTTCTCTCGTGCATGTTGCTGTGGTTTAGTCCTATAGCTGTTGCTAGCATCGTTTCTTTTTTGTCGATTACTTTGCAAAACAATCAAATTCCATGGAGGATGACGTATATTTTGGTTTATCTTTGCTTAGCGTCATCAAGATGGATGTCGCTACGCAGAAGTATCGTGTCCACAACGCTGCGGGGCATCTTTGGAGCGAAGACAAGTAACCGATCATTCCCTAGAATGTGTAAACAGACTCACAACCTGTTCTCACTGTGGCAAGCAAGTAGTCTTCAACTACATGAGTGTAAGTCTCCCTTGCGCAAAGTCTTGCTCCCTTTTCATCAGAAGCAATACCATAGAGCGGTCTTCAATTGAGTGTCGAAATGAGTGCAAAATTGCTTTTCTTTTGCTTTTGGTTTGCTCCGTGGTTGTATAAAAAAAAACTTGCCGGAACTTTTCAACCAATCAGATGCAAAACTAAAACCAGTTGCGACTTCGCCACTCTCTTTTTCCCGCGTTTGGCGCCGACTGCGTTTACTTGCTTTGTGTTCTGATTGGCTAGTAAAACCAAGTCGTGAATTACTTCGGTTTGTGATTGGCTGAAGAGTGTATTTCCTTCAGAACGTGATTGGCTGAGTCTGTAATGACTTTTGTTTTGGTCTTACGACACTCAATTGAAAACCGCTCTGAGTAGTAACCAAAGCAATTACGACTTCCTCGCACTCATTTTCCCGCACCTGCCGCCGTCTTCACAGGCACGTTCAGTTGCTTCAGGTTCTTATTGCTTCACTCACTCTGTGGTGATTTCTTGGGATTAAGGGCCGAGTTGTTCGAAACGGGGTTAGCGCTAACCCTGGGTTGAGTCAATTTAAAACTTATTGGTCATCATGGTATTTAATCCCGTTTAACACTAACCCTGCTCGAAACAACTCGCCAAGGTTTTTTTTTTCTGTTTCACAGTTGCATCTTCAAACTTGCGCCTCGTTCCCAGTGACCTGTCCAGCTAATTGTGGTGAAACCAATCTCACCAAGGAAAAGGTTCGTCAAAACTGTTTTCAACTTCAAGTTTGAGAGTTTTTTTTTTTCAACTTGCAAGTCCCTGAAGCTTAAACGCCGTGCATTTGAACTTCAAAAAAGTCTTAAGCTTGCCCTATAATTTCCTTTTTAGCCAACGAATTCGTTGATCCATAGAGTACCATGATACGAGAGAATTCGTTGAGAGAAATAGTAAATGCTGGCAAGATTTTTGTTTTCTTCCATTCTCTTTCGGAATTAAAAGATTTTTTCGAGGCTTTTTAAGTCAACATCCAATTGTAATTTTCCACATATTTGGTTGTGACCTTTTATTCCTTTGTTTAGCTGTTATTATCTGTTGTTGTTGTTGTTGTTGTTGTTGTTATTCTTGTTGTTACTGCTTTTCGGTGTTTAGTTAGTTTGGAGACGGTGACAAGCGTTCATTGTCTCCCCAATAATAGGCGGGAGCTTATGGGAGGAAGACAACCACATTTAACCGATGGTTTTGTGGCGTTCGTTGTCGTTAAGCTCTTTTATGACGCAACTCTTGACAAATGAAAAATTTATTTCTCTGGTCAAATCTCCCACTTTCAAGTGATTTCTTCATTAAAAGAGATCGAAGTTGACTGTCGGTAGCTCAATTATCTCTGTGTACATATGTGTCTTGCCTCTTTTTGTTTTGTGTATCTGTCCTCTAGAGTTCTTTTATAGGAGTGTCCGTGTTGTTGTGTCGTAAGCTGCCCTGTGGTGTGACATCCCAAGACAGACTGTTCAAATATGACTGGAACATTCGATGACAGGAACTGAGAACCTTCACACACCGCCCAATGACGGCCACAACTCTAGTTAACAACGGTTTTATTAGTAGTACACTAAAGAGAGCATAACAGCGAAGCAAATCTCACGGTCAGATCGAACCCCTGTTCTTATTGGTCAGAAACATAATCTCTAGTCACGTGATCGCATACTAAGGGTCCTGAAACTCGCAGGCTGTCAATCGCTGACCTTGGAGCCTGGATATCAGAACCCTTGGTACCAGGTTTCTTGCCACCGGGAACCTGTGTCCTGGGGTCAGCCTGTAATGTCAGCCGTTTCTTCGCCCTATCGCGAGTATCTATCTCTCTTGTTGAAGTCGTCGATGTGTTCTAAGCGAGAGTATTTACTGAATCTGAAATTTGTATTTACTGAATCTGAATCGGAATCTGAAATGATTAGAAATGGTATCCAGTAGTTTTTGTAGATCACAAGGGGATTGACGAATTGCTGGCCCGGGGACACAAGATTCTAGTTCAAAGGCCGAAAACGTTCCACATTCAGCCGGTGGAGGTTTCTTCCTATAGATCGTTTTCACTCACGTGACCAGCGGCCATATTGATTTAATGAAACAAAAGGAAATATTGAAATCAAAATGTAGTTCATTCCCCGGAGACGGCTATTCATAGAGTTATTTTTATGGAGTTACTTTTATAGAGTTAGAGTTAAGCCTCCAAAATCCTGAATTCATGACTTTGGTTAGGGTTAGCTTAAAGTTCAGCGATTAGGTCTAAACAATGATTTAAGACTCAAGTCGGTTCATCTAATTTTGGCTTTCCAGAATCTTGAATTCAGGATTTTGGCAGTCCAAAATCTTGAATTCAGGATTTTGGCAGTCGTTAACTCTAACTCTAAGTCATAACTCTACTGAAATAACTCTATTGCTAGTCAACCTCCAATTCCCCAAGGATTGTTGTGCTCCACCAACAACATGGCCGCCTTTTCTTTGTTTTGTTCCACCAATAAGGCCGCCATGAAGTCATATGAAAACGATCTATATTTTAGTTCAGGGAATACGCCGTCCATATTATTTGGTGAGGTGGGGAATGGGGGGTGATGGCCTGATGCTAAAGGACTGGTTCTCATTTAACACAGTTTGCGGGCGTCTGGAGGAGCGTGTACAGATTAGAAGGATTTATCAGGGAAAAAAAATTAGAACCGATATGTATTTATCGGCGTAACTCGTTAACATGCAAAGGGAATGAGGACAACTATGAGGAAAATTTGCCAGGCGCTTCCTTAACTGTCTTGTAACCTATAACCCGTAAGCGGTACCGCTTCTTTTTGTTTATTGTGTTCCTAATAGCTCGCTGTTCACATGAACGTCGAATGTCCCCAGCTTGTGGTTCCGTGCAAATTTCTCGAGGCTGGCTGTACCTTCAAGGTATTTTAAACGTGTGCAGGGATTTAATTAACATTTTAACCGCTGTATAGGCTGTAGAGCGTTAAAATAATACGAGAAAACATGGTTAGTAACGTGCAAGAAAATAGTGCTTCCAGTTTTACGATATCATGTGTTCAGTTTCAAACATTTGAGTCCATTCTACTTTAAAGATTAGCCGTTCATTTTCATGATTTTTATTTATTTATTTATTTGTTTGTTTTTTTATTTTTGCTTTCGCAGTGATCGATATGCTTCTTTTTTTTTGTTTGTTTGTTTGTTAGTTTATTTTTACCGTGGGCTTCGCGTGTTCACGTTGTGCCACATCTTCGGCAAAAATTATTTTCATGTTAATTTCTGTTAAGACGGAAAGATACAAGATGAAGGAACACCTATCCACAAGTACCGAGTTCCATCTGAATTCACTGTGCGATTTAATATGCGCACAAAAGAAACTACTCGAAAACCAAAGAGAAAGGATCCAGCTGCAAAAAGAACAAATCCAGCTGCAGAAGGAGACGCTTTTACTTCAAAAACAGGAGATCACCGACGTGCGGAGTCGTACGGCAAACGGGGAGTTTATTTGGCGGATCACGGATTTCATGCGCAAGCTCATGGATGCTAAATCAGGGCGGGCTCCTGAACCAATGATCAGCGAGCCTTTCTTTACTCATCCCAATGGGTATAAAATGTGTGCAGGGCTTTGGCTTAATGGCGTTGGTACAGGGCGGGGGAGGTACATATCAGTGGGCCTTCAGGTTAGCAATAAAAAGAGGGTTTTAAAGCGACTAAAAGGGAACTTGCACCTGTGTTTGCCCGCGATTGCACTTCGTCAAAATTCGATTAGAAGTGAAACATATATTCAAGTTTTAGCTCTAACCATTTAATTTGATACCATTTTAGGGGACTGGTTGTTTAGTGCGTCACCGGGAGGAGGTGGGGGAGGGGGAAGTGTAGTGTATTGTAAAGAAACTGTCACTTCCCCAAAGAGCGAGACCTCTTTATATATTAAAAATTGACCCCGCCCAATTACAGTGATAATTATTTAAACGTCCCCCACCTGACCAGGTTTTAAAATGTTTTTTTTTCCTGCTTCTTAACACTACCACGTTACAACTTATGGATTAAGGCAGAATTTGTGGCCGGGTTGCAACAAAAACGTCCAAGTCTATCTGACGGATAGACTTTAGACTGATGATATCGGAAATTAGACGGACGTAATAAACTATTAACGTTTTTTAAAAATTCTAATTCTGGAAAAGTCACTCAAATCTCTGTAACGTACTTTAAGATTTCTAGTCTTCAGGCAAAGAAGTACGTAGTATTTGCCGTATCGGGTTCAGTGATTCTAGCAAGGAAGGCTTTGCCTGAACGAGCGCTTTCATTCCCTTTCCGCAGTGCTGTTACGGTGTTTTCAATCAAATAGGCTCAGTGCTGTGTGAAGGGAGATCATTTTTCTCTCTTTAACCACACTGATCCAAACGTGCGTATCTTCACAACTTCGCCGACAATAAAATGTCTTTAACCCGGGAAAAACTCGCTGAAGGTACACAGTGCCGCCTAATCATTTTCAACTCGACTTCCCTTTTGTTTCAGGTTCAAGTGGGAGAGTACGACTCAGTTCAAAAATGGCCGATATATCCAAGATACACTTTTACCCTACTGGATCAACGCGACCAGCACAAAGAACGAAAAGACATCTGCGCACACTTCGAGCCTCAATGCATTAAACGACCATCCGCTGACAGACAGCTAGGGAAAGGCGCCCGCAGATTTGTGCTGCAAGAGGACATTTGTGAGAGCATTTACTGTAAAGATGACGTCGTTTATCTCAAGTTTGAGGTGGCACTGAAACATCCTCCTTCGGGGTTTTTTCGAGTATGACGAGTCTGAGACGTACTGCGCATGCGCTATGCATAACACGATAATTCCAAGGCCCGATCTTTAGTCAAATCAATCTGGACCCCAGACTGTCCAAAGGGGGTGACATTCCCCTCCCTCACTTCGAAGGCTGCGGTTGGAGGGCCGAAGCTAGGGCTGGTATAAGCGATGAACCGGCCTAGATTCTGGGGGTTATCGTCATTATACAACGCTCTGTCTTAATTATCCAAAAGTACCCGGCTACTGGTTCTATTTTTCGTTTTGCTGACTTTAAGTGTTTCCTCTGCGCATGCGCAAATGCCCTGGTGCTTTAATACGTACCACTTGGGTGACACGTTAGCTACATTTTTATAACAGATTAAGTTTCTGATATTATTTCAGTCTGTGATTGTAGTGGCTGAAAGTTAGCTTAAGGCTCAAAGCTCTGGTTTCTACGTCAAGCAGAACCCGGGTTCTTATTTTTTGGCTTTTCGTGATTGAGTGTTATATTTCAATTTGCGTAATAAATACAGCTTCCCCATCGTTATCGTTCAAATTCCCGGTAAATAAAATAAATTGTTTTTATCAATGCACTTTTTCTTCGTGTCAACGCTTAGCAGAAGTGGCCGCTCAAGACGGATGACCCTAAAGAAATTCCTTTCGTATTCTTTAATAAGGAAACAACAATTTGACCGCTTTTATTTTGTGGACTTTCTTTTATTTGACAGTACGACGTTGCTGTCATGGTTGTGGTAACTCAACTCTTTTTCGACACAAGCCAATTTGCTTTGGAAAGCCAGTCTGTAGCAGTAGCCACATGTGCGCTTTGCGGACCTATCTTCAATGCGTACCAGACCGTCGCTACACATCCGGCGTGCGTTTCCTCCGGGGATTTTTCCAGAGGTCAGATTAGGAAAATTTATCTTATGGAGCCAATGCAATTTACCTTACGAATTTCCACTCTGCCAAATTTAGTGCTTCATTTCCCACCTTGATTCTACGCAACCAAAGCACGCTTGTTGATCTCACGAAAATTGTGCTCAAAAAAGATACGGCAACAAACAGAACAGAAAACAGACATTCTGACTCACAATCAGCCAATATTGAATTCGATTCATTAAAATGAAAGTCCCAGGTGATAACCTACCAGATAAAGCATCGATTTTGTGGTTTGTTTATTCTCAAGTTCCCTTTTATGCAGTATGGCATTCGGTTTTATGGGTCGGCCTTCTCGGAATTGAGGCCCTTAGAACACTTTTGGGGAAAGTCTGGAAAATTATCCCTTTCAGACCCTCTCTATATTGTATTTATGATACTTTACTCGGCTGCAAACAGGAAATCTTTTCAAGTCAAATATCGCCGTCAAAACTAAAAGCAACTTGGAACCATTTTTTGTATAAAATGCACAATTCCCTTTCAACAAATGATAAGAATAAATTTAAACTGGGAAAAGACCGGAATAAACATAGCTGCTTGTTATCAAATAGTAGCCTTGTTCATTGGCTTGACAGCA
>BLFK01000862.1:3378767-3397657 GCA_014634185.1 Astreopora myriophthalma | reverse complement strand
AGGCTTACCAGCGTTTAAAGAAATACGTTTTCAAATGAACAGCGACAACGAATACGTTGTCACCAACATCTAGTGTGGTTTTCAGAACTCCGGGCTGCCTTCAGTCTTTGGGTCTCACGTAACAAGCTACAAAGCTTGCTCGCAGGGCAAAATTAGCCTTAATTTACTGTTGATTCAAGAAAAGTTGAGGGGAAGGCGTATAACCGGATGTTTTTCCCTTTTCCGTCACGGATAGATGGGCTTGTAATCAAGATTTTGCGGTGATTATCGGCGTGATGGGTTAACACGTCGTTGAATGTCAATGTAACTGCTAAACCTAACTGATGCTGTCGCCGCATCCTTTCATGTCAGTAGGGTTTTCACTGATTTGCGTTTTAAAATACCCTAGACAGAAGTTTTCACACTTCGGTTATCGCCTATACCCCCATCCGACCCGTCATAAAAATGAGCCGTGTCAGTTTAGACTCCTTTCCATGCAATAATTTCAGTTTTGAGCTCACATGGAAACGGTCGGTCTTTAAGTCAAGGGTTGACGATGTTAGACCTTCACTAGAGACTTTTTATTAAATTTAAAATCTCTCCTAATGAACGTAGCTTCGGCTCGATCTCAACTGATCACGTGACGAAACTAACAGATTAAGGCAAAAGATCAAGACCCAACTGATCCACCATTCCGTCCCGTTCTGATCAATCAATATCCAGCAGAAAACCTCGTCGATCAACCCAATTTTCAAGACGGACTTAAAACCCTTAAACTGCTCGAGCATTTAAATGGGCAAAAATACTTGAAATGACAGGGGATTTCATAACCTACCCAAAATATAAACAAGCACTACGAAGAGGGAAATGAATTTCAGTATTCGGGAACATGTTTTACGATGTTTCGTTGTTTAAAACAAACTTGGAGGAGAACGTGACCAGCAATGACATTGAAATAATAGTCAAAAGCGGTCGGTTAACGGCATGATTTTACTCTAAAAAGCTACCGAAGCGTATCAGTTTGTTCACGTGCGTTGTCAGATGTTTCCTCGTTCACTGAATTAATTTCTATAAGTAATATGCAGTGCCAAAGTCCATGTACTTTCTTTTGTGTATAGGTATAAAGGAATCAAGACAATAAAGGCGACCTTTCAGTTTAGCAAATAAATTCTTGAACTGTGAAATCGGCTTAAGAGAAAACAGTATGGTTCTGATTAATTTATCCCGAAGTTTCTGTAGTCTTGTCAGCTGGAGACATAATATAAATAAAATCGAGTTGCTTTCTGCGTGTACTCTCCTGGTCAGTTTTGAGGTCACATTTCATTGCTCTTGGAAATACAGTAATAGTTTCCTTCTTTTCTGTGAAGTGCACAATCGACATAATCGTGTTATCATGATAGGCAACAGATTTCTTACTACGTTGCGTTCGATTGCGCGTATTCCAAACGTGAAATAGGAAAGCTATTTCTTATAATCCACTTGATTAAGCAAGTATTGGAGATAACAACTTGACTTGAATGCAGAGTGTGAGGACTTAGTCTTAAAAAATTTACCTCAAATGGGAAATCTAAAGAATAGGAACAATCAAACGCAACAATTTAGCTGATGATTAGTCGAGGGTCATCTATTCGTTCCCTGTGTTATATGAAAATGTTGCGACTACGATCCACTTTATTAATTCAGCAGTGCACTCTCTGATGTTCTTGTTTTTTTCTTGCCTGCAGCAAAGCATTACTGTTGATCTTTCTCTTGCAGAAACGGCAATAATATACATTGCCTCGTTTATTAAAAGAGTTGGGCAGCGAACGCGCGGTGCTTAGCCATTCGGGCTGGTGTCATGCAAAGAGGATTGGAAAATGATTAATGGCAACAACCGATGTAAGAGCCATTCCCAGTAGATGACATTTAAATCTTAAAGCGTTCTGTTGGACACGGTTTCGTTGTAAGAACTGTTGACAGCACGAATGCGTTCCTCTCTTGTTATTAGACATAGTCGCGTTCCTCTGGTCTTTCCAACAAACCGTGAAAAGGCCGCGCACTTCGCTATAAGGGACCTTACCTGCTTCTTCGCGAAATACCCCTTCGTAGCAATATCTCTCGTCGTTTATGTTACTTCATTTACTTATTACTGTACACCGCTATGTACTATAAATTCAAATGTGTACTGTAGTGGCGACATCTGAAGATTGATCGTTGAAGCGGGGTTGAAACAGGTCCTCAAACGTGTGCGTCTCCTTTTTTCTTAATTGTAACAGTGACGTAGTCTGCTACTATCCAGATCCTTTGGATACAATAAGACGAAAAGGTAGATCACAGAAGACCGTATCACTCTTATACCCAGCTAATACAACAACTCTGCGACGCCAGAGAAGCGCTCCTGGATAACTGGCCAATAAGCAGAGTCAATAGGACATACATGGATTCAGAGAGCGGCTTACTTCTCTGGCGTTGACACATCAGTTGTGGATCGCCTACGTGGCAGGCGTTCGAAGGGGAAGAAGGAGAAGGCGGCGGCGCGAAGGAATTCGGACGCGCAATAGCACGTAGCTTTATCGCGTTCTTCGCCGATGCCCGAAGTGTCCGGTCGAACGCCTGCCACGCAATCACGCAGGCTGCATGATAGACACACATATACCGATCGCGACCGTCTTGTATGTACGAAAATATTTCGCCTCACTTTACTTTGATCGGGTAATATCGGAATGACTCAAGTTGTTCTCCCTGCAAAGATACGCACGTGGCTATTTAAGTTTAATACTGTGATCAAACTCTGCTACCACCTCTCTAGTTTACCATGTATTTTGAGAATTTGGGTTTTTCTGAACAGTGTCTTTATCGAGAATGAAAAACAAACATTTGTTTTCTGCACGAAAAACGTAGCGTAAAGCTTGGTATTTTGTCACGGAGTGATCAGCTTAACACAGCGACAACGATTAACTTTAATGTCTCGGATTCAAGCATTATCCTCTCAGGAATTAACCACAGAGAAAGGCCCTGGGCATTGGAAATTTTTTCCTCAGACTTCAGTTCAACTCAACTCAACTTAACTGTCCATTCTGCTTTTTCAGAACAATCCTGAACCAAAGGAAATCTAGGGAAAGTTTTCTCCTAAATTGAAAATGAGAAGCGCGCGCGTATAGTTGTCTGTTTAAACATGGAAAAAAGTCTGGATATTTCGAAAATGCACCGCTAATCGTTTAGTGTCTGTCATCCTTGACTGACTGCATGTGTGTTTTAAGACTTCAAAGCGTTCAATCTTTTCTTTGAGATGAAAGCCTCATTATTCGTTTGTTTACGTTTTTATTTGCCTGCAGGGAAACATGTCTTCTAATCACACTGTTTTGTCGGTTCAGTTTCTTGTGGTTACAAAACAAATTATTATCAAATACTGGGAAGTAATGTTGTGTCTAAACTTGAAAATTGTTCTTCGGTTTCAGAGTTTACTTTATATCTCGGTAAATTTTTGGTGAGTGTCAAATAATACCGCGGTAAGTGCCGCCAAAAGGCAAACTACATTTGGCCAAGGGAAATGTCGGTTACAATTACCCTCCTCGGCTTAGGCCAGTGTGCGCTCGGCATACTAGCTAGTACTGTTTCTAAAGCAACACTTAAAAAAGTCGAGCCGAAAACAAATGATTTTGTTTCACGCTGTCTTTTAAAACATACCAAATGCGCGGGGTGCCAACACACATGCGTGATCAGCTCTGCTTCGACTGGTAATGATTTGATGTTCACAGATTAACCTGATTTGTTGCCTCGACCATCATGCCAGGAACCGACGGGTGATCAGAGTGTTAGCCCCTGTTTAGTCAGTGAGACCGCCGTTCTTTTCAAAAGTTTGTCCCAGACGCATGATTCGTGTCTAGCATATTGAATCGAGTCATGATTAACAATTTTACAAATGTACATTAAGGCCAGGCAACTTGAAACCTTCGTAACCGCCAGAGAGACCAGGGCATCGGCTTCTGTTTGCGTGAGGGCATGTGACTTCGGCATGGGATGAGGTTCGTTTCCTGTTAGCAGAAGTCCGATTTTTCTCTGCACGTGTTGCTTTCTTTTCTAATATAAATAATTACATTTGCGTGGGTGCTGTTTGTTCAAATGTGTAAAGAAATACTGATGATATTAAATATAAACGGAAATGGTATGTAAAATTGGGAGTCATTGCCGTCGACAATTAACAGATGCCGTGATCACGCGACCGGGTAATTTCACGTTTTGGGCAACTATAAAAAGGTCTACAGATGGGTAGGAAAGCTATAAAAAGCTGCAATGGAAGCTATTTTTGCAAAGACCTTAAAGAAAGAACGCCTGATCACAGGTTACAATAACTCTTTTCGACAAATGAAGGCTATATTTAGTTTCCTTTGGTTTATCGCGTTTTGCCAGCCCCAAAATAAAATTAACGATAAAATCGACCGAAATGGATTAAAACGAACTGACGTCAGTTCACTTGTTACAAACATGTGATGGAATATGGAAATAGGAATAAGGCGCATAATGTTCATTAGGCCATTTATTTTTGTGAGGGAGGGGGCTGGGTAATTGTCCCCCTAAGAAATTAAGAAATGAAGTTGTCTGTCCCTTATTATTTGACTAATTAGAAAACGCAATAACGCTCATTTAGGCCCACGATGGGTGGAATTGTGAACGTGATCGATCAGGTGTATGTGAGCAGCTGCAGTCTGAGTGAAAATAATGAATGCAGCTACGAGTAAAGCGGCAAAAGAAAGCGGATGCTCTGTAAGCTAAGCTAACGGCTTTAGGACGGAAGAGAGAATATGAAGTATTTGTACTCTTCAGCAATGTTTGGATCAGCTGTAGCAGTTACATAAGCATTACATAATTACATAATCTAGTTCCTGCACGCGATACGTATTGCGGTTGTTGGTTACGTCATCTTGCCGGTTTGTTACTGATTTTGTACAGCTAGAGTGGCCCCCAGCTATAGCGCAGCAAGTGTTCCGCGAGAAATCAATTATGTTTTTATTCTATTCTCAGGGTCTAGAATGGAATATCCCATGCCCTAGTGCAGGCACACAAGATAAGAGGTCTTAGCTCGAGATGTAATCACTTACGTTCGATTAGTACTTGTACTTTGTGCTCTCATTCGGGTGAAATTAATTGGTGGCAACATATTTAAGTGAAATGCGGTTGTTCGCGACTCTCGTTTGACTTCACTAAGCACGGAGAATTTGTTGGAGCTCAGCCGAGACAGGAAAAGTCGTGCCACACGTGAATTGCGTAACTGGTTCGGTCCGTCTCATGTTCTCTTATGAAGAGAATAATTCAAAACACACGCCAATTCATAAGTCCTTTAAGCTCTTGAAAAGTCCTCAGAAAATCGAAAACGACGTCCTTAAAGAGTCCTTGAAATAATTCCAACAGCCATTAATCTTATCGAAAGCTCTTAAGACTTTGTTAAAGCAGCCTCGTTTTGCAGACAGAAAACTTGGCCGAAAGTCTTTGAAGTGTTACCGTGGTATTCAAATCTGGAAGCTTGTGGGACCGAGTAAAAGAAACGCTGGTCATTTCAGGGCAAAACCACTGCGACTGAACTGGAAAACAACGGGGCTTCAGATTGGCTCGGCACTTGGTAAGAAAAAAAAAATAGACATATGGACGGCGCCAACCCTTTTCACTTTTTCAGTGGTCCGAAGAGCGAGTTTCTAATCTACTGGCATGTCGCATCATCTACCGTTGAAGTCTATCTAGGATAGACAGTGTCGGAGACCTTTCGAATATAATACAGTTGTGATTTTTTTTTTTACTGACACGCACAGTAGTTGTGCTTTTCAACCCCGACTGTGTGTTTTGAACAGACGAAGCCGCGAGGAGTTAAATTCAGAAAACGTTATTTGTGATCTTTGCAACCTCGTTCCCAGGACCTCTCCCTTGGCTTTTGAATGGCGTCTCGAGCTGGTCAACAGAGTTTTGGGTTGGGAGCTTTTTATATCGACAGAGGGAGCTACATGACTTCTGATTTGATTCGTGTGACTCGTACAGGAACTCCGCTGCCTGTACTTTATCACGTTCAACACTTCAACTTTTTTTTAACAGAGAACCAGCGAAGGATATTGGAGAAATCTTAATTCCAAAAAAAACAACAATTTAATAACACTCAAAGTTTTTGAAAAATATATAGGCTTGAGGATAATATAAAACCACTCGCTGAATCTTTAGCACATTCAATTTGTTTTCGATTTTCTAAACGAATATAAACATCTTCGAAAAATCAATGCAAAGAAGAGAGTGGAGCTCTTGAAAAAGGCCAGTCTTGTAAAAGGCACAAAACTTAACCGGGAAAGTTATTACTCAATGTATGTAAATTACAAGATCTTTTTTTTTTTACTATCGTTCACAAGTGAAATCCTTTAACTTGTTAAACGCGTTCTTCGATGTTAGCGAAAAACCTCTGTGGCATCAAAGTGAGACCATGCTGTCCTTGAAGATTAATTCCTTGATATTCGGCTGGCAAACCATCCTGTGTAAAGCGGAAGCTGTGAAGAAGCGCTGCAAGGAAAACACAAACCGATTTCATCACCAGAGGCTCCCCAGGGCACTTGCGCCGACCACCCGAGAATGGAAGGAAGCCCTCGAAGAACTTGGCATCGATCAGCTGACCCTGACAATCCAGAAAGCGCGTTGGGTCAAACACATCCGGGTCTTTCCAGGACTCAGGGTTGTGGTGCACTGACCAAAGATTGACGAACACAATTGTGTCTTTTGGGATCGTGAAATCCCGGATGGTGGTCTCAGCGGTGGTGGATCGAGGTACTGCAAGAGGCGCGATGCTGGTTATCCTCAACAATTCGTGGACTGTGGCTTGTAGAAAGGGAAGTGATGCTACGTCTTGCAGGGTTGGCAGCCGTTCCCGACCAATCACATGATCCAGTTCTTCATGCAACTGGCCTTGGATGTCGGGATATTTCATGAGGTATGCAATGCTCCAGTACAGGGTGATGGCCGAAGTTTCAAAGCCGGCACCAAAAAGATCTCCCAATGCCGGAACGATTTGTTCGTCACTGAGCACTGGTGCCATGCACAAGGTGTCCTCTCCGGGTGGACGGTTCTCCTTTTCCTTCTCCGTCTCTTTCTCAACCACGTTGATGAAACTGTCAGCGATATTGCGGACCTGCCCGTCAACGTAGGTTTCTCTGTTTTTCTCAAACATTTGCCTGACGGCACCCAAAATCGTCTTGATTGTCAGGGCAAGATCTGACATCGCTTTATTAGGAAGGTATTTAAGTAGTGGCAGGAAATCGACTTGGCCACTGCCATGAGTCGCCTTTCGGACATTGTCCGCCACTTCGAGGATATTTTGAAGACCTCTATCGTCGTAGGAGCGCTCCACTCCAAAGAGCGCGTTGAGGATGATATTCGCTGTGGCGCACTTCAGAGTTATCAGAGCATCTACAGGCCTTCCCGTCTGTTGCTTGAAGTAGTGAATCAAGCGCTGCGATTCGTGCAACAGTTTCTCTTCGAAAGCGCCTGCGTTCTTGACGAAGTTGTGAATAGCACCGATGCTGATCTTGCGAGAAAGCCTCCATTGGGGGCTGTAATCACCAAAACTAAGGCTGTTTCCTTGAGGATTGACAACCTGAAAACTGTGGAGGTTTGGCCTTCCAGCAAAGGCAATCGACTGCTTGATGATGGATTCTTGGATAGCTTTCACACCGTTCACCACCACCACCAAACGATTTCCGAGCATGAGGCTGAAGACATCACCATACTGCTGTGCCATTTTGGTGAAATCAAGATGGGGGTTCTGACCCAAGCGAAAACATGAACCTGTTATTAAAACGAACAGACAAATAAAGAAAGAAAGAAACAATTTGGAATTTTTCAGATGCACTTCTCCAAAGTAATTACACGCTATATTTTGGACACTATTGACTCTACGTGGAACTCTTTATGCCTGAAAACGAGGATCGTCTCTGCCACAACCCATTGCGACTCTATCAGGGACTCGTCCGTATGGGAGATCATTCTATTAAAATCGTGTGCCACGGCCCCTAGGTAAACCGTTAATCAGCAAAAAAGTAATTATATACAGTTGTTTCTGAAATTCAGTCAGACCCTACGGTATGGATTGAGGCTCTTTGTTTACCGGCACAGGTCACGAACTCGTGCCAAATGCTAGAGACGTGCTACACGGTGCTAGCATAAGGGAACAGTTTATTAAAATGGCGAGCCTCGACTTCTACGTGATTCCTTTGTCAGCTAAAATGTAATTTATATCTTCGTACAGTTGTTGTTGTTATTGTTTTTTAAATAAACATCAACCCTCCAGGGTGGACCAGGGTGGAGGGAAGGTCGTTTGCCTTGGCAGAAGTCACGCGTTCGTGCTGAAAGCCTGACGAAGGACGTGAACCATGAAAATTTAGTCATTGTGTACTCATGCTTTAGCCATGTATTTCAATGGTTTATAAGCATTATTTAATTGCCCCTGGTCTCAAAACTCGTGTACTTCATAAACTTAGTTTGATCCCGTATAAAATGGTAGTTAAGCTAGCTTCGCCTTATTTGTGGGATCTATGTCCAGATTTCGTTTCTGACAGATCTTGTTATAGTCGCCGTTCCGCCAACAATCTCTGCTTGCCCTACGTTCATACTGACACTCGCTTGAGACTTAATTTTAGGGCTTTAAAATACCACCTTTTTAAAAAAAAATTGTTGTCCATTACCAGCCTGTCCTCTTTATGATGCACCTGTTGAAGACCCTAAACATTATTTTCTGTACTGCCCAAGTTTTGCTGCTCTGCGTCAAAAGCTGTTTGCCACAGCTGCACAATTACTTGGAAATAGATGGCATTGTGCTTCCGATGCGAAAAAAATGACGGTATTTCTCACGATGATTTTGACACTAATGTTATGTTTTTTCAGTATGTCCAATCATTTCAGTACTTCCTTGTCCAACCGTTTCTGTTAACTTCTCTTTCTTTGTGTATGTTTTGTTCGATCGTCACGTGTGAAGGTATTTTCCTTTTCTTGATATGCACTGTAAACAGCATAAGCTCTCTAGATGAGCTCTTTTTGCTCTTAGAGCAAATATTGTAATAAATATTGTTTAAATAAAATAAAATAAACTCGCGTACGTGTCGGTGGAAGAATTCATTGAAATCTTCATAAGCAAAGGCACATCAGTGGACAAACAAAATATCCGAACAGTTCAGAATACATTTTTATTGAATCGCATATTTCACCCGAAACTTGATCAAAAGCTAGCTTATCTGTGGGAGGAGTAATTGGACCGAAGAGCATTGTAGAAGCCTTTGATATCATGATACTAATGGTTGCGCTCGCCCATGAATGCATTCCTCCACGTGCATGTACATGGGCCACTTTGAGGCTCTTGATGAGGCACTCGTGGATTTAACTCATGCTTTTAAAATGAAATGCTCAAAGCGGCATGGCAATTCATAACGTGGCTTTGCTAGACGAGTTGCCTTAGGTCCAACGAGAAATAAGTATTCAGAAAAAAGGAAGGTTCGTTCAACTCGATTGCAGCTAGAGATGTACTTCTCAAAGCGGAGGGATGAAAGTAGCACGTGATTGACAATGGTGGTAAGCGAAGGCAATGAAGTGTGCAATATTAATTGGCCTACCACTGTATGTTGACAATTCGTCCTTTGTTTGAGGTTCGCTTTATCATACGCAATAAAATCAAAGATAAGAGATCATTGATGTTGCAAGTTCTCGTTTTAACTCGGAGTGGAACGCGTCGAATGCTAGATTTTCCAGCTCAACTGCTCACTCAGGAGCCGGAAAGCTGAGTTCCGTCGTCAAGGGGTTGTGCACCTTTCAGGACTATTTCGACTTCTGTTAGTTTAAATTCACTTCATTTCCTGCGCTAGCCCGGAGTTCCTAGTTTTTACTGAAAGTCATACCTCAGTGTTTGGGTAATTTACGGCTTCCACATTAGCCTAATTACTTGCCTCAGAACGTAATTGCACAATTTCAATTTCTTGGTGAAGCATGCCTAATCACTGAGAGTTATTGAAAGCTCTCGAAGGCCAGTGCATCTTCGATCTCAGTGGTCTAGAGAAAACATAGCGGTCGTAGCGAGGCACTTATAGTTTATAACCTAACAGAGACGTCAATTCTGTGTAGGTTCGAGTGTACTAGGCAGAACCGCACCGGTAGTAACTTGTCAAAAGGATCAAAATCACCCCGGAGAGTGACGTCGTCTAGGATTTGACCTGACTCTCTCAAAAAACCGAAAATGTTTCAGAGCCGGCTTGGTGAGTACATATCGTGGACTGGAACAAGAGCGATGAACCTGTCACTGTTTTCAGTTTCTTGGGCGTTTCATTTCTCAACCGGGTAAAAGATGTTAAACGTGAGATATTTAATTAGAACAGTTTGTTATTAGCAAGTCGAGATGATATCAAAACAATGGCAAACATACTCATCCACTGGAAAATGGGTTTTAAGCAAATATGTTTACGTTCCAGAAAAGAATAAAACAAAACAATATGTGCACGTGAAATGTTGCAAGATATTCCCTTGTCAATTGGCATAGTTCATACAAGTAACGCTCTGTGCCAAAGTCCACGTTGCCTTTGTGCCACAGATAAAAGACCGTAGACAATACTACCGTTTTTTTATTGTTTTCTTTCGCGAAAAAATGAGCCAAATTTTCAGTCGTTTGAGTTAGATGATGTGGCTGTGACAAGTTTATCAAAAGAAAATCTGTCTCCTGATTAGGTTAAGAATACGAGTCCTTTTATTTGCACGCCTTCTTCAGAACCTCCTGATTTTTGTGTTTTTTTTTAAGTCCTCAATTTTGGGTTTTACACAAGTTCACAGGATTAATGCTCCTGGGTACATATGCATTTTAGTTTTTCTTTTCTTTTTGTTTTTTCATGTAACCCAGTACTCAAAATCACATTAAGAGATCACCGAGAGCCAGATTTTCTCGGCTAAGTTAAATGGAATTTAGTTCAGCCGAACACGGATTTACTCTTAAATATGACACCCGGCCTCCGTGAAATTAAAACACGCCTGCAAAGTCTTTCTTCTGAAAAAAAAGTCGAAGAAGACCAACAGCCAGTCGTTATTTGTCAGTAATAATTCGGCCGAGGGCACGCAATACCAACGCCATCACAGCGCTTGTGACATGCAAGAACCTGGGGCCAATAATTATTCACTCATTATGCAGTTTTATCGGTAATTTGGAGTACAAAGAGTCTTTCTTGGCGAGAAAGAGTTACAGCTTAGCAAGAAGTTGTTTGGTGAATTTCGGGAAGTTTTGGCCTGCTGCAGAGACAAAAAACTTTGGTAGAGCACTTCTTCCGTCAAAAATGACATTGGCATCTCCGCACGGAACCAACTTAGACAAAGCTGTTATGTTCCTCCCTCACCTCAGAGTTCTGGGGGCAAAATTAGTTTAAATTTAGTTTAGGGGTCTAAAATTAGAGGATATATGGCCTCTGTTTAGGGGTCTATTTTTCTGATGACATTATCAAGAAGGACAACAATTAAATAAGTGGATAAATCAAGTCCAACCAAGGGACGGTACCTTTTAGGAGCTGCGACAAACAGTTCAAATTAAACTTAAGTTATTTAACCGGCTGAGAATACAGAAACTGACGTATACTGTAAAAAAGAATTTTGAACAGCGAACGTTGTCCAAGACTTATAGATGCGGAGGGACCCAATATTAACTTTTGCTCAAATTCTCACCTATAATTGGCAGCCCCCACGGTCCTGGCGGTAACTTCGAAAAGGAGTGCTCCCACAAAGCTTTTCCAGAGAGGAAGAGGCAAATCAGGAAGCAGACGAATAAAATTTGACCGAAGGTTGACAACTCTTCAACAACAGACGAGAGTCCCATCTTGCTCAGTTTGAACGAAAATGAAGAATCTTGGTCGCTTGTACTAGAAGCACCTCGTTGTAAGACCTTGTCGCTTGGTGTCCAAGGTTCAAATAGTCTCCAGAGAGAAAGTGATGTGAGTTTAAATATGCGGATGAATTGTTTACACTTGGTTGAACTCTTATCTGTTTATCGGCTCTGAGCACGCTATTCTTTTCGTGTCAATAAAGCGACATTAATTTATTGGTTCACGTTTTAAGCGAGTGCTCTTTGTGTGCTTTAGAGCATGCTACTGACTTGCAGGACGGCGCTGCCATTGTGTTACCTATTATTAACGGCATCGGAAAATTCTTTTGATCGCATTTCTGATCTCGTTAGTGAAGTTAATAGTTCTTTTACGGCTGCAAAAGTAAGGATCCCATCAAATGAAATAGGAACGATCCTGTCAAGGGGGTATTGAACGGAAAAGGAACTGAGAAACCTGATACATACCGCTCAAAGTTAACTGAGACAATCGGTAATTCACGGTAGCCCTTTGATGGTGGTTGAATCTATTACGACATATCATCCTCAAGGGTTACAAAGAATGCTATTTTTTGCAGCACCCTCGCTGGGAAAATTGATTAGATGGTCCAGGGTCACTGATTCAGCCTCGAAATAGCCCGGCTTTTCCGCTCGACTGCACATCAAATTTTGTCAGGCGATATCGCTGTTTCAACCTCGGTGTTCTTTGAATTAAAGACAATTAAAGTAATCGATGTCTGAGTGCTGCTAATATACGGAAGAATCTGATTGGTTGTGATATTATTTGAGGTTGAAAGGTCGCTTTAATAAAATCCACTTACATGCACCGCTCATGTGATAACTTGCCCAGTCCTACGTCAGAGCGTGCAGCTCAGATTTTGGAGCTCGATTTCTGTCCAGTACTCTTGTAAATCGGGCACAAGAAAAAAAAAATCCGGGAATAATTAACGCAGTAGTAGAGAAAATTAGCTCAATTTTCCACTCTGTTTCACTTTTCGCTGCAACAATGTAAGGGACAGATCAAAGCCCAGACCAAAAGAAACTCCTGTCAAGTTGCGTCCTCTTTATACAGTGTTCGCGGTTGGGACCCCGCGATTAATCTTTGGGAAGCTTTTAGGCCGGCATTTGTGTCGGCACATTTAAGTCCTAAATCCGAGAAAAGGTCTTAAGTATGAAAATATAGAGTTTAAAGCCTTCAGTAAACCTGAAAAAAATTATTGCCCATTAAGCTAAGTAGCCCTCCGCTGTTTCGAATATTCAGCCTATGCGGAACAACCGAAACGAAAAGCGTTGGCTTAGCATTCTAACACTGGAACAGCACTTGAACTGAGTAGATGAATCAAGAGGAATTTCGGTCAGTGGTGAGTGCATACACCAAGCGCTGTCAGATCGACTAGCAATTAGTTGATAAGACGATTTCCTCGGACTTGACTCTGTAATACCGTGGGGTGGTTAGGCCAATTGCGTGCCGTCAGTTCAAGTTTCTCAAACTGTCTGTTGCTTTGAAACAATGACGTGCAATAGTTTATTACTACTAACCAAACCAAACGTAGTTTCCTAAAAAAAAAAACAACAACAACAAAAAACAGTAATTTCGAGGCAGAACTGAACTGCACATACAATGGGTTTCATAGGGTATCTGACCAATACAAGTGCATTCCGGTGACATGGACTTCCTCTCTTGCTAGAACTGCTAGCCGTTATTACTCTCAGTCTTTCAACGGCTATCTTGTTTCTAAGTTCTCACGGAAAAGGTCATAGAACCCGCTTGATCGTTTTTATCTTTACTCAGGACCGGTCTGATCGAACAGATGCCGACTTCTTGTCAGTTGCATAATCGATTGTTCGCGGATAACTGAGTAATCCAGTTGTGAACTGAGCCCGTTAAGCGACTCGAACTTCATAGCCCAGTTGTTCGACGCAGGGTTAGTGATAAAACGGGACTGACTAAATAGCGCGATAACCCGGATAGGTTTATAGACTCAAACCAGGGTTATCGCTAACCGTGCTCCAAAGTACAGATCCAAGTAATTCGTTTACCGGCTTTGTGTTATCTATGCTTGGTTTGGTTTACACAGCGAAGTCGCTTTCCAAAATGGAAAGCTTTTCCAGCGCTTCCGTTTGATAAGGATACGTTTTTCCCCTCTTCTTACGTTAGGATGAGGGTCGAAAAACTGTCGCAGCCGGCGAGCGAAATTGAAGTATTTTTAATCCAACCTGCTAAAGGGACACTTTCCACATATAATGGGCCACTTTGTAGTCTTCCGCTGACCTGCCAGGAACACTGTTATCACTGCAGCTTATGCAGTATTGCGACTGGTTTGTACAGTGGTACCTGCAATTAATTTTTTTTAGTCACAAACGCTTTAAGAATGGACATCTAAAGACTCTGAAAACCAAGACAAAAACAAGCGTTTCATGATCAATAACGGCTTTTGCCGATAGAATAAAACGTTGCTTTTATGAACAGAGCTCTGTTAGCCTTTGACAAAGCTGTACTGTTGATGCCCAGTCTTTTAATCAATGGCATCTGGGTTGAGATAGCGATGGTGGAAACATCGCCCACTTTCCAATGTCTTGACTGGACCTCACTGGTAGCCGATTTACCGCCTCAAATCACCTTGTCCGTACTCCCTAAAGGCGCACCTACGTAACTTAGGCCCGGTTCAAACGTCGAACTTAAGATGTGCCGAATATAATGCAAATGAGCGAGAACAATAGATTTTTCTCATTTGCATTGGATTCGGCACATGTGAAGTTTGACGTTTGAACCGGGCTTTACGCGGTTGCCGCGGCACCTCTTTTTGCTTGGAAGCGCGTACCTTGCTAATTTATTCCGGCGCTAACGTTGAGCTAAGCTCCGTACCTTTAGAGCCTCACTCATGCTTAAACATGCCAAAAACTAAATTACATCATATTTTACGGCATTTGCCTTTGTCGATATTAACCTAGAAATGTTTTTCTAATAAAATGTAAATTTAAGCAATTGTCTCATATATGCACTTGAAAACTTCAAGTGACTTCAACGGGATTCAAACCCATGACCTCTGCGATGCAGGTGCAGTGCTCTTACCAACTGAGCTATGAAGCCACACAGTTGAGAGCAGGTCAATTTGTTGGGCTCATGCGTGTTTTCCCGTGAAGGGAATGATGAATGAAATGATTGTGAAGTGCGGGTTAGAAATGAATTGAAGAAGTGATCCTCACACTTGCTGGACAATTTAAGCAATTGTCTCATATTTGCACTTGAAAAATTCAAGTGACTTCAACGGGATTGGAACCCACGACCTCTGCGACGCCGGTGCAGTGCTCTTACCAACTGAGCTATAAAGCCAAACACTTGAGAGCAGGTCAATTTGTTGGGCTCATGGGTGTTTTCCCGTGAAAGGAATGAAAGAAATGATGGTGAAGTGCGGGTTAGAAATGAATTGGAGAAGTGATCCTCACACTTTTGAATTCCCTGCAGTCGAAAATTTCACAGAATTTCTACTAAAAGGTCCTTTCAAACGTCTTGAAAGTACTTTGATCCTTGTTTAGAAATGTTGAGTGATTCCAAAAATTGTCATGATTAAATTCAGTTTAGTGGACGAAATATCCTAACTTTGGCATACTCTAAAATCGCTACGTTCTCGACCCTTATGAAATTTTGGTTCACACCAGCACTCAAAAATATTCACTCGCCGAATTCCTTCAGAAGCGTTTTTCCACTGAAACAAAGAGAGTGCCGCTTTAACTGTAATTGATATATTGATAAATATCTGTTGGGACCAATGACTGACTTTTCCTTTCGGGCTGAAGCATATAGTTACGTGTTTAAGTGTCTGAGAGCGCCCGTCGCTTTCTTGTTGATAGGCTCTGACGAAATCTCAGCTTTCGATTACGGCGGCCTATTACTTATTGACTGAGTAGCTAACGTTATGCCGCTATCATTGCTTGCGCGGCGACGTTCTGAAAACGAAGGGAAACGGTCGCCCTTGTCCCCGAGATAGCTTTAAGATTTTGTGAGAGCCTCCAAGGCAAAACCTAATCCGTTTCGCACCTAACCGACCGAAAGCTCTAGACTAACTGCACGTTTAGGATTCATTAAAATGTTGATAGTTATGACGCGACGTCAATTTTCGTTGACTTTTTCCCATGGAACTCATAAGAAAAGCTATTTTAGGAGCTGTCGGCTGCAAACGTCACACAGCGTGTTTGAGATGTAAAGGCGCCATGTTCGAGAAACAGAAAATTACACACAGCAGGAATCACTTCTGTTTTGTAAATGTTCAAAACAGGCCCTTCATAAGACTGAAGGCGTAAAATCCTAAATAACAAGTATGGCACTAATAAAGTTTGGTAAGCCTGTTTAGCCTGGGGGGACGCGGCACAGAGTTTCCGCGCTGAGTTTGAAAACTATAACTTCAGTTAAAACAATAGCAAACACCGTGGACTCTAAACTTTGCAACTTGTGGTATAAAATACCGTGACGTCGATATGCGGAGCAATTTTGGCACGACATTCAATTGTTGTGTCTTGATGTTGCCATAACGGCAAGGTTATGAGTTCATATACGTGACAATCGGTTTCACTGACTGATCTTTTTCAGTACTTCTTTAATATATGTTTCATCAGCTTTACTGATACTTGAGAAAGACAACGCGAGGTTGTCGAAACCGCGGTCGTATTATTAATGGAATAAATTCATTTTAACAGTATGGATCCAGAAAGCAAGAACTTGCATGCACAGTTTCGTACTCTTGAAGCTGCAAGAAGTAACTTCAACTGGGGTTGAGTTTGCTAACTCTTATCTACCGGCTCAGTTGCTGCTAGCCTGTTCCAGGCGTTCAGGTTGTGGTGCGGCCCACAACTTGGTGTGTTACTATTGATATCTGTATCCTCACGTGGTATACACATATCACTGGAGAAATGCGTTTCTTTTCCTCGGTGGGACACATACCACTTTGCAGAGGTCCGGGCACTACATAGTCAGCAGTATCTTTTGTGTAGACATAGATATCGCTACGCATGAGGGTATAGCTAGTAAAATGCGTATCCCTAAGGGGGACGACACTTATCACTGACAAAAGCGACCTCTAGATTCGAGTACGACTACGAGTACGAGCAATCTCGTTCCCAGAGCCTGCGTATCTTTTGGTCAGCGCCAAGACACGGGACTCTGGAGTACTCCAAGATTTTAGGAGTTCCGGTTACACCGCACGTCCATGTCGTGGTCTACAATGTGGTGTCCAGAGATAAAGTCGATGTGGATGCGTTCCACAAAGGCATATAATACGCAAGGGATGTAAAAATCGGAAAAGTAAAAATAGGAAAAGTAAAAGTATTGTGGAAAGGCGGCAACAAAAAGGACTGCTCAAATTATAGACCTAGCACACTTTTGTCTCTACAAAGTAAGATAACAGAATCTGTGATATGTGACAACATTGACAGCCACTTAAGTAATGTGCTTCAGAAAAATCAGTGGGGATACATAAAGGGGGTCTCTACTGAGTCTCTTTTACTATATCTTACTGATACCTGGAAGATAAATATGGATCGTGGAAATGTAGTTGGAGTTATCTTCATAGGTTTTCGTAAAGCTTTTGATTCGGTGGATCATGAAGTTCTGTTTTACAAAATACAAGCCTGTGGCTTTTATAGAAATGTGCTACAATGGCTATTCAGTTACCTGGAAAACCGTAAGCAATTTGTTGAACTGGATGGAGTTAAATCTCAGTTATATTTTGTGTCGCATGGAGTCCCACAAGGCTCACTGCTTGGTCCCCGCCTTTTTTCAATATACGTAAATGACTTTGCAGACAGCATATCTAATGGAGAACTGCTCCTTTATGCGGACGATATACAGCTGCATTTGTCATTGGCAATTCGGTGGATCAAGTTATTCAAGTATTAAATGTACTACTCAAAGAAATCATTCAATGGTGCAGAGTAAATAAGCTAACAATTCGCTCGGGTAAATACGAGACCATGATCATAACAAGGTAAAAGTTCATTGGCCCTCTTCAGCAAGTAAAGTGTGGAGATGTCGTGCTCGATTTCAGTGATGCGGTCAAATCACTAGGTGTATTAAGACCTATTAACTGACAATAAACTTTCGTGGGAGAGCCATATTGATAAGCTTTATAAATATTTTTCTGCCCTACTTAAAATGCTAAAAGGAATGAAGTTCCTGCAGGTGAAACAACTAGAGGATATCTATTATAAAATGATTTTGCCAAATGTAACGTACTGTATATCAGATTAGGGGAACTGCTCTCCAGCCTTCTTTGAAGACCAGTTGGCTCAATCGAGAGTGCACTGGACTTTCATGCGGGAGGTCGCGGTTCGAACACCGACCGGACCAACACAAAGTGCTGCCTTTGTAATTACATCTGCATATGGTTAGACTTTCTAGTCTTCTCGGGTAAGGACGATAAGCCGGCGATCCGGTCTCACAGCCCTTGTTCGTTAACCCTGTAGGACGTTAAAGAACCCACGCACTATTCGCAAAGAGTAGGGCAAGCTGTACCCGGTGTAGTGGTCTGACCTTCTGATCTTTCCAGCATGTGGTCGGCTTGGCAGTATTAGCTTGAAGGGCTTCTGTGTGAATGAGACCACAATTTTGTATAACAGCCAGAAGTCAGGCTACTTAGCCAAGTGCTGGAACCTTAATTAAGACTTACTTAAGATATTGAGAACCTACACATAAAGGCTGCTCGACAAATTCATCATTGATATTCCCCCCAATTATGCTGATCACCAGGTTCTAAATCTCGTTAAATGGCATAACCTGGCCTATATATATATATATAAAGGGTAACATGTGACCAATGGACCAAAACATAAGCTGTCATCTTATTTCGAAGCCTATAAATCTAGCAGGAGGGGTCATTTATTGAAGATGAGACGAATGAATACTGAATTTGGCAGACAATCTCTAATTTTTAGAGGTCCAGTTGTTTGGAATGGCCTAAATACCAACACTAGAAATCTGGTAAATAAAGACCAATTTAAAAGTGCCATAAAGAAATGCAAAGAAATTGATCTAATTAGCTTCAAAAAAGGAACTTGCATCAACTTGAATAAGAAC
>BLFK01000862.1:3374021-3378558 GCA_014634185.1 Astreopora myriophthalma | reverse complement strand
GGCTTCATAGCTCAATTGGTAGAGCATCGCACCGGTATCGCGGAGGTCACGGGTTCGAATCCCGTTGAAGCCCTGATTTTTTCAGGCTTCTCCTTTCCAATTGCTTAAATTGGAAAATTAACTGCGATGATCGTTCTTCACTTTCATCTACAACCGCAGTTCATATATGAATTACTTCATATGTACTTCACAACATTGAGAATTTTGTATATATTTTAAACCAATGTTTTATTTGTATATAGATTTATCTTTACCTATTTATTATTAATTATTAAATAATTATCATCATGTTAAGGTCCACATCGGCCTAGTGCTGCCATTTTACTTTTGACCTTTTCAAATAAATGATGTATGTCTGTATGTATGTATGTGTGTATGTATGTTTTAGCGATGTTACCGAAGGGTTTTCGCAAGTCAGTCATATACCAAACTTCGATTTCCTGAGAAGTGAAATGGGGCGATCATTAGAACTCAAGGGTTTACAACAGCAGCGACAATTCTTCGTGTTTACAAGTTTAGTTGGAGTTTTCTGTGTCACATTCGTTTAAAAATCTCGCTCAGCTGTTCTGATTTTGTTTACGAGCAATTTTACTTCCGGCAGTTTACGCATGAGCAGTTTGATAAATCGAGTAGCCAATCAACGTAGTTCTGCAAATTGATTATTCCAGATCCTAGAGCTCCGCGTCTTAGCGCTGACCAAAAGATACGTGGGCTCTGGGAACGAGATTAGAGCGCGAGTTTTTAGTTCCGGGCATGTGCCCTTCGAAAAATTTATACCTCCAAAACTAACGTGCATGCTCAGTACGGAAAACTCGTACTCGTACTCCAATCCAAAGGTCGCTATTATTATCTCTATCCCTACTTGGGATACACATACCATCAGCGATAGATGTTACAATAGGCCATTTCCGAGCTCAAGTTAGCCTCTTTTTCAAAGTGAGTGCAAGTGCGAAGTTTTGAGATGTTAATTTGTTTTACTTTACACACGCAGAAAAATTGATTCGGCAACCGACGATTTCTTTGGCGCGGCACTCTCTGTTTACACAGTTTTACACACACACACAATTTGGCGCGATACTCCCCAGTCATGGCACAGTAGCGATGATTTCTTTGCACGGCATTGCCTGTTCACACAATTAACTTTTTGTGGACTTCGCAAGGTGCCTGAAAAATCGCATGCGCAGTGGCCGCTCTTCGAGATACCACTGACCGCTTCACACGGAGCGAGGCACGGCAATTGGTTTATACGCGCAGGATTTTCGGTACGGTACCGAGTTCATCCGTACCGAACACACCTCCGGAGATGTGCTGGGCACCCCAAAGAGTTCTGAATGAGTGGCTAATAAGCCCTCAGTCGGTTCTGTTCACTCGTTAAAAATATACCGGGCCGTGCCCGAAAATCATAGGTCCGGGAGTCTGAGATTTAGGAGTGCCGTGCCAGATTTTGTGCGAGTTAAACGGGGTTTTAGTATACGAATAACTGATTTTCATAAGAAAGACTTCGCACTTAAGGTCCATTTACACTTCAGAGAAAACCGGGTCCGGTCGACTATGCACAGACAGTTACACCCGTGAAACGTAACGATTTTTAGGATTTATATTTCCTTGTGTAGCTAGCGTTTCCAGCGAGCGCAGAGAGAATAGTTTTTTGCGCCACGCGAGAATAGGGCGAGCGCTAAAATATGGGGAACATACATTGAGCCGGAAAAAATCCTCTAATCTTAGTCTGTACCGAAGAACAAAAATAAAAGAAACTGATTTTTATAAGATATCTTGTGTTGTTAAGGACACAAGTTGTAGTAAAAGTTAAGTTTGTTTTATTTGTTTTCTTCGCGGCATACTATAAGAGCGTTTTCCATTTGACAGAACTGACCGGCCAGACCGGGAATTTGGGAGGGCTAACTCTACAACGCCTTCAAAATAACGCACTTCTACTGCTCTAAACCAATGTTCCTTCAATTCAAACGCGAGCCCACGTATGTCTTTCCAGCGGGTAATCGCTAAAACCAAATCCCATAATAGTCAACCGCGTTGTGTCGCTCGAGCACACCGTGGATCGTTTTCGTCGAGGTTGTCTTCATTGCCAAACAACCATATTTGTTCACTGTCCCTCCTGTACAGTTACACGTTTTTGACGGTTAGCTCGCGTTCTGAAGACTTAACGAAAAGGATAAGTGGCTCAAGGAAAATAGAGAGGCCATTGAACTGAGGTAAATGTCTTTATACTCGTGCCTACAGCGTGCATTCTTGTAGCGCGTGGTTTGATATCTGAACGTATTGGCGTTGCATTTTTGGACTGGATGTCTATACGACGTCTTGATGTGTTGATAAACTTTTACGCTTACGTACTGTGTGATAACTTAGGCTTTTCTTTATTTTAGAATAAAATTGCTAGAGTTTCGTTATCGTTAT
This sequence comes from Astreopora myriophthalma, assembly GCA_014634185.1. Lineage (NCBI taxonomy): Eukaryota > Metazoa > Cnidaria > Anthozoa > Scleractinia > Acroporidae > Astreopora > Astreopora myriophthalma. The sequence continues at coordinate 3,376,146 of BLFK01000862.1, read as the reverse complement.
TAACGTTAGCTTATCGTTTCGCTCAATTCGCCTACCCACATGTATGTGAAACGCTTTACGCCAAAAAAGTCATGGTACAGTGGAACGCCGTTAATACGACCAGCTGCCGGCCTTGGAAAATTGGTCGTATTAGCGGGGTGGTCGTATTAACGAGGTAGGGTCAAGTTATGATGCTTTTGTTCGGGCCATTAAAAAGTGGTCGTAATTAAGGGGTGGTCGTATGGCGGGGTTCCGCTGTACGTATGTTCAGAATGGTTGGTAAGGTATCAATACAATATTATTATTGGACACGTTAACTTTTAATGAGTATTATTGGAAGTAGGGATAGCCTATTATCCTAGTTTTTCTTCCAGTTTTAATGTTAAACAGTTCAGCATATCAACAGCTATAAATTTTTGTTCATTATACATGTATTTTGAAAGGAGAATCTGTGAGAAATGAAATGTTATTTACCAACTTCTGACAGATTGATTATTGGTCACTCAAATAGTTTTTTTTCTGATAAGCCACTGCTCTCGATTCCAAATAAATCAGAAGAAATTCTCACCGGTAACGGGAGAGTGAAATTCAGTTCTCCATTTTTCTTTTACAACTACTTTGAACATGAAAGGCACTTTTGTAACACTGAGCATGTGAGTGCATGCAGATTTGCACTGTGCTCAAAATTTAATAACTCAAGGGGCTGTCTGATAGTAGATTGAGTGGGCTTGTACAAAACACAAGGTTCTTTACTCAGGGATTAAAGCTTCAAACATATGCCTTTAGCAAGTGTTTTTATGGAGCTATGTTGAAGTGTGTCAATTTTTTTCCGTATACGCCTGATGCCATTCTCTTCAAATTAAAGATTTGGAGAGAATGGTAGCAGAACAATGGAAACCACAAATTATCATCAGTGACCAAAATGAACTGGCTGAAGGCAAGGCTGTAATCTGTTATTTGCCATTTCCGTTTTCATTCTCTTTTTCTTCGTAGTCGAGATTTTTTCAAGTGTCCATTAATTATTGAGGTGTCTGATGATATATGCAAATACCTTTTGTATTATCAAGATCTTTTAGTCAGACACGTTCACTGTATGTTCATCTCTTTATGGGAGCATGTTTTGAAAGAGCTGCTTCAGACGTCTAAATTAAATTTGAAGTTACATCCCAACCTCTGTAAACATGAGAATATATAGTCACCATAAATTGATATTGGAACACTTTTACAGTACCGCTCAAAAGTAAGTTGACAGTCTCGACTCGATCCTCGAAACTCGATTCTCGCGTCGCGCAGGTCGAGACGTTCGAGTTTCGAGACGCGAGAATCGAGGTTCGAGAATCGAGAATCGAGGATCGAGGATCGAGAAACGAGAGGTACGGAATATTCATAAACTTGAATTAGGCCGAGAATTAGCGACTTATCTCGCGAAGACAGAACAATAACCATTCGCACGCAAGTATTCAGTTGTTTGTACATGCAGATGTCAACTCAAAGTTACAGTATGCAGTCTTGGTTCGCGACGAGAAAAAAATGTCTTGATTATCTTACCAGAATTGAAGCGTCACGAGTTCATTTATAAACTTGTCCTGCAAAGACATTAGAGTTCCCATTGCGTTTTATCTCTGCACAAACTGGCCACATGACCATGGCTATGTAATTCACGGAGCCGCAAAAGTAAACATTTCAATAGAGATAACTCGAATTCCGAATTCCGCGCCTTCGCCAACAGCACGAAAGCTGAAACTTCGTCATATGAAATATGAATTATCTCCGTTGTTTGTGCTTGTATTGTATTCAACGAGGAAATGTGACATGTCGTAAAAACTTGTAAGAAAGGACCCCGCGGACCATACTGTAATTATTTAGCCGTACATGCACTAGTCGATACACGATCGATATGATAACCTTTATTCGCATGTTGTTGTCAGTTTGTTTGTTTGTTTTTTTTCATATACATGTCCATGATATGCATGAAATGCCACAAATCGGCCACTGTTCATTCATCAAAACAAGTTTGACAAGGCGTTGAAGAAGCGAAGATCGAAGGGAACCCGTAAACGGACCGCCAGCTAGCGCGTACATTTCCCCACACTTCACACGTGCACAAATTTGCATGCGTCGAGCGAAAGTTGAACCATTTACGCTC
>BLFK01000862.1:3366521-3369021 GCA_014634185.1 Astreopora myriophthalma | reverse complement strand
ATCGAAGGATGGATGACCGTCCTAGTTATGGCAGACATGATGACTACTACTTGAGGGACCGCTACAGGGATGAGCCCCCTCATCACAGGGAGCCATATCCAAGGCACCCATTTGATCACAGAGGTGAACCATTTGACAGAGATAGGCGAGAATCTTATGATTCTCCCAGGGGACCCTACCCTGACAGGCGGGACGATCACTTTGACCGGTATGACTCGTACAATCGTGATTACCCTCGACCTGATGATTATCCTGGGGGTCCTGCAAAGAGGCCTAGAATGGATTACAATGATCGTCCAGATGACACTTACAACAGCAGCAAAACTATTGAGGCTCCAACTGATTGCGTTATAGTGGTGATGAATAAGCAACAAAGGTATGCACTGTACGTGTATAAAGATGGGTTTTAAGTACATGTAAGAGCACCAGTTATGATACTCTATCAGATAAAATGTTGAGAGTGATACATGTATGTATCAGTGATAGAATAATATTTTCCAAACGAACCTCGGCTAAACATTAAAGGGTTTTGAGAGGGGCTTTTATTTGTTTCAAGGTATAGACCAAAATAAATGGCTAACGCAGTGTTGTACCCAATTCAAATCCTTTGGGCATAAAATGCCTTGTTTGAAGTATTTCCATATCATTTAAATGTGAATGCTACATTATATTGCAAATACAATAAACAAAGAATCTTAACCCCAGGAGATTTGAATTGGGTAAAACATTGAGTTAGCTGATTTGGCATATTACAGCTCATCTTAATTTATTTGCTTCATTACTTCTGCACCCAAACTGCCGTTGTTGGAGGAATACCCATGAACTTCAACTTTCACAGGTGTGCAAAATTAACTTGTGAGCTTTTTTAGCGGCTGTGGTGACAATAATCAACAACCGTCAGTCGTCTCTCAAACATGTCTTTGGGTTATTGTCTTAGCAGTAAGTACGTAAGGCTGTCTAAGGCAACTACACTGTAAAATGTATGTGCCATGCGATCATTAAGTTGGCTAAAACCAGTTTCATTGAAGGATTAATGCTGCAACTTGTGTCAACCAATTGCATGATGGCATCATTTTACTACCAAGACCAGGATGCTTTGTCAAAATGCTTTCTTATGCAGATTTTTCTACTCTTCACGGAATAACAAGACAATTGGTAAAAGTTGCCTGACAACAGAAACCACTCAATGCATTCTGGTCTCTGTAGTAAATTATGCCATCATGGAAATGGCCTATTGCAATGTTATGATGCAATGTAAAATCCTTGTTATTTCTCAGCAAGATGTAGTCATCGTTTAGACATTGTAACAATGCAACAGGAAATTCCTGCATAACAACAACAACAGTGACAACAACAGGGAGCTGTTTGTTTTGGATTAAGTTGGTTGATTCTCGAGAACAAATTTGGTGACCGCAATTTGCATTAGTGGCCCTACATGTAGTTGTTAGAAGGACGGATAGTGCTATCCAGTGGTTGAATCAACATCCACTGGCTTACCGGTACTCAATTAGTTTTTCTAGTGCTAGTGATGGGTAGTGTCATCCACTTTTTCAACAACTGAGGCTTGAACAATAAAACTTTCTGTAGAGTCAATAAAACAAGTAATTCTTGAGGGTTTTGTTGCCACTAGAATTTTAAGCAAATTAAGGCAGCACTGGATCCTCTACCAGGAATATGTTAAAACCTTAGCAGATAGTTGGAGATTGAGTTTCGAGTTCCGGTACTGGCAGTATCATTAAATTGGGAGTTTGCTCTTTTATTTTTCAAACAGAGGTTATGCAGAAATGGTGGAAAGGAGATTAAAGTCCGTAGGGTTGGTAGTGGAACTGCATTTCCATGGATCTCAGCCGATATCAGAGCTTTTGGATGATGTGGCTCGTCGTGGAGTGTTGTATGCAGTTGTCATAACCAGTCAGCATGAGATTCACCGCTCAGTCACAGTCAACATTCTACATGGAACCCCACAAGGTAAAGATCAAACTCTCCTTGCAAGGATAAAGAAACATACTGGTAAGAGGTATATAGGAGGCGCAGCTAAAGCAAACACCCATAGCGACTATTCAAAATGTGGAATTGGCACCTATAAATTAAGCATTTGGGTGTCCATTTGCAAGATAGATACACACAAGCCTGTATATAAATGTATTTATGAGTTTAGGTCCATTTGAACCTGAACAACTTGTTTTAATTTATTGTATATCATTTTCCATTTTTGTTGTAAGTTTTGTAAGGCTAAACATAATTTACTGTAGGCAAAGCTAAAACCGAGTGAATGGAGCAGGTTCACCTAGGTTATGTTTGGGGATTTCCAGGTTAGTTTGCAGTGCACTGCCCTTCTGCCCACCCTGCTTAATTCCCTCCCTTCCTGGCTCTCTTACTGCATGTACCTCTTTCCTTCCTACCCCTCCTTTCTCTTTCTCTCTCTCTCTCTCCCCCTCCCTCTCCTTCTCCCTCTCCCTCTCCCTCATTGCCTCGTTCCCTCCCTCCCTCGTTCCCTCCC
>BLFK01000862.1:3344338-3366340 GCA_014634185.1 Astreopora myriophthalma | reverse complement strand
TCCCTCCCTCATTCCCTCCCTCCCTCCCTCATTCCCTCCCTCCCTCCCTCATTCCCTCCCTCCCTCCTACCTGAGTTTAAAAAGAGCCTGAGAGTCTTAGAAATTTGACTACCCAGCTGTGAGCTGTTTAAGGTGCAAGTGCAACCACATGTAAGTTTTGAAGCCAGAATAAAAAAATCTGGTCATACATGTGTATATTATCAGTAAGTCACTAACTTTGATCCCTGATGATTCCTTCACCTTACTGTTGTCACTCGTCACAAATTGAACTAAGGGAGAAAATTCATACACCTGTGCTAACTGTGTCCAGTGACTGCACTGTCAGGTTTCCATTGGTGCTCATTCTCTGTACATTCAAAATCGTGTGACAGATTTTTTTCAGCTGAATATTTCTCACAACACCTTTCCAATAAGGCTCACATATCAGAGTATGACAAGGTTACATAGTGCTACAGAAACTACCCTGTGATTTCTACAAGAACTATCATACAGTCATGTTTCTTAATATACATTAGTTAATAGCATACCAGTAATTTAGAGCAAAATGTCTTCATTTGATGTTTTGAACTAAGTTTAAAAACCATCTAAGGTGGTGGGGCTGTGGGAGGTAAGCTTACTGTGTTATTCTCCAGTTTTCATTTCAACATGACAAAGTACTACTTTAAGGGAAATAACATACAGAATTAATGTAGTATGCATTTGTACAGAGAATTTGAGAGGCAAAGGTATGTCAGCCACCAGCTGTTAGCGTTTTGTACAATATATTTTTTCCTTTTTTTATGGATTTTATTCTGTTCTAGTTTTGTTGTAAACATAACTTACCTGGTCATTGTTGTAATAATTGTGGTTATCATCTTAGTTATCTTAAAGAGACAAAATTCAAACAGCAGTTGCACGTGTCACTGCTAAACATACTAGAATCTGAAGATGGATATATTGGTGTGCATGAACTAATCACGAGGATGCCTAAAGTTACTTGAAATTCAACATCAAAATTATAATTAATTTATATTAGAACTAAATATTCCCCATTTTTATCTACACTCTCACTTAGATGTCATTTCATTCTTTTCTTTGCCATTTTCTTATATTTTATAGGAATTTTTGTATATTTCCACCTCAATTTCTTCTGAAACTAATTTTTCATACTTCCGTCTTAATTTTTCTTCCTTTTTTGCCAGAATGATAAATAAAGAAGCCAATATTTCATAAGTAAAATATATTTAACTTTTTTACGGCTTCCCTCCTGGATTAGTTCAGCTATTTGCAGGATGGCTAACAAATGTGTATTAAAAACCAAAAACCAAAAAACAAAATACTAAAATTGTGGGAAAAAAATGCCAGTCATACAGGCGTTCTCACTTAAACTGTCTCTGCATTCTGTTCTGTATGTGACTATTTACAATACACAGGTCTTAACAAGCTTAAGATGTAATGGACCATGGTTTCCCAGAGAATTGCTGCCCCTGTTCCTTTGTATAACACATCCACAGATTGTAAATCAGTACTTCGTATGGAAACTTCATGGCTGTGTTGTGAGTGGTCTACTGTGTTTGGTGGTGCTTATGTTTGACCTTCCCATAACTTCCTTATTGTTATTTAGACATTGAAGATTCCCCTCTATAAGTTGCATGCATAATTTTTTTTAAAAAATAAACTCACTTTATTAAGCAACAGTGCAGTGCACCAACTCACATTGCATGCATGATAGTGAAATCACTTTTTTGTTGGTACAGTGAGAGATTCATTCTAAACTTGAGAGGGAAAAAATATGAATACAACAAAACACGATCTTACGAACTGACAGCTGTGGCCTTGTACATCTATTTCAGTTGGTATTTAACCTTGTCTCCTAATCAGTTATAGCTACAGTAATCAGAAGGGGATTAAATAATTTGCACCCAGAATGGAACGTCCAGGGTGAACCAGACTTGTGCACGGCTATAAATAAAATAAAATGTAATATTTTAAATGGCCTTCCCTCTCCCAGAGTGTTCAGGTTCTTGTGGGAGGAAGGAGGTCGTCCGATGTTGTTGGAAATGGCTCAGTTGTTTATTAATCTATAACTACTTACAATGTACATGTACCTGGTAACTAACTTCAAGAGGCCTGATTCTCAGGTGGTGTGAGGTCATCCATGAGGATCATCACAGGCAGTATTTAAATCTGTGTGAACTGTATGCACTCCAGTAATTGTTGCTTGTCTCTAGTATGTTAAATAATGCTGGCCACTTGTTCCACTTCAAACACAAGGGCAATCAGGAGATGGTCCGTAGTATGCACACACGTAACCATTTTATTCTCTGACGACAGAAATTGGTTGTCAAAATGGCCGCAGTTATGCTACAAATAATCTCTCTTTTTTGAATTAAAAGATGTGAAATGCTGGTGTAAAGAAGAATGGCTTGTTTTCGTTTCACCGCCTTTAACCACAAACTCCTTTCAAAATGTTGTATTGTTCATCTGCATACAGTATTTTATAGTTTCTTAAATTTAAAGTTCTATTTCGCTTTGTTGCCTCACAAAATTAAGGCAATATGTGACATGAACATGTATTTTAGATTCTTTGAATTGTAGCTTCTATGTAACAGAAAATTCAAGGATGATTGTGACAGACATACTTGTAATCCACTCATTATGGTCTAACATCCAAACTGAAAACTAACAGGACTGAGCATGCTTGTGCTGGTGATTGGAGATTAAAGTTTTAACCAGAACGTAACCAGGAAATCAAGGATGAGACAGACTTTGTCCACTGATATGGTTTAGCATCCAAACGGACAAGTACAAAGAACTGACCTTGTATGTGCTGGTGTTGTGAGATTTTTCACACAAGTAATGTGTTTTAGTCCCACCGGTTATTGATCACAGTTACTGGGAAAGACAACTTTGTTTCTTTCAAAAGAACTGTCCGATCACCTTTCTGTTTTGTCTCGTGTGTTTGTTTTATTTGTTATTGTTGTGATAGAGTGCAAAACAGTACAGTGTTATCCACCATGAAATTCTCTAAATAAATTGTCGTAATTGTTAGTAGTTTCAATTGTTGACATGTTTTCTTTACAGTGTTTCATCTTGCCCACAGAATGCAAAAGAGACTCCAGGGAGATCTTTATACATTAATTATTTCGTTTGTTTTCCATGCCTGGGACGAACTTGCCAATGATGCCTCGTTTACATCATACTGCTACAAACACTAGTCTTCTAATGCAAGAAGTCTGTAATGTCAAGTCAAACTACGTGATTGTATCTTGCATCAGTTTAAAATGTTCTTTATCTCGATTTAAGGATCCTTATTTTTTCATTCTTGCAACTGGCTAGAAAACGTGTGAAATCATTTCGAATGAGCTTGCCCTTATTTCTTTAAGGGCTGAATGCTTGTTCATGGCCTTTGTGATTTTTCACACCACCAGAATGCATGGCATAAGCCTTGTGGTGTAATATGGCATTCCTTGCCACTCTAATTAACATATATTTGTCTAAGGAATTTATTTCACTACATATGTAAGGAAGGTGGCGAATGAAGGAATGAAGCAGCTGAAAGCTATTATAAATAAAATAACGTTAACCATGATTTTCCCATCAACTAGAAAATGGCTCCGAGGAAGTAAATTACTTCCTTTCCTCCATTCTTTAACCTTATTTGCATAGAAGAATTGGTAGATGACACCTCTTTAGTGACTTTAAAAAGGTGTTACAGAAGTGGTGAGTGAATGCCTCCAGATGTAAGGAAGGGTGTAAAGTGGGGTATCTCTTTTTCTCTTTTTATTCTTTATTTTGTAATAAGTATTTTAACAAATTGGACATTCCCACAGGTAGCTAGCTAATCTAGGTGGGTCATGTCTTCACTAAAAAAGTAGGTATACAAGTTTACCATTTCTTAAGTAAAGGATAAGTTGTTACAACAAACATTCAGTATCGTAGCGACAAAACGAGATTTTGGCGGAGCACTCGCCGAAGCGTCCGACCACCACACACACACACGCACACACAGTCACTCTATTAAAAAAATCAACATTAAACCTAAGCCATTACTAGTTACAGTTAACTGAAAAGATAATCATCGTCGTTTCCTCCAAAGTAGAAGTGCCATGAGACTTGTATTGATTGAAATATTGCTGTGGTAAAAATTGCAACTTGTAAATGTGTTCAAATTGCTCGTGTAATAGCGATGTCTTGAAATGAAATGAAGTAAATTCTACAAAGCTAAGACTCGCATGTTGGACAGAGGTTTGACTGAATTGATTGCAGGTGCAGCAGTTTGATCTCATTTTTGTGTGATCACGTGTTCATGACCATGCACAACAACAACAAACCAAGATGGCTTTAAGTGAAGCGTTAAACAGTACAAACAAACAAACAAACAGTAGTCAGAAGTTTGGTGGTCATTCCTCTCGGCCTTGTAAACTGTTGCCAGCTACTGAAGAAATTTTTCTTCTGACTACTCTTGACTAAGAATTCTTTTTCAAAGTGAAACTCCCTGTACATAAAATTTGACAAAAGATTTCATTTACTAAATACTAAATAGTTTTGTCATGCTGGAATCTGTAAAATTCATAATTTCTGCGGTCAAATTCACAGAATCTTGATAACACAGTGTATCATACTTGTGTGGCTGTTTACGTGGCAGTAAGTGCAACCGATTTTCAATGGACTGTGGCATTAAGTTGCCCTATTTTGTGTGATTTTTCCTGCCTTGTTTCAATTCCAAAACCATTTTATCTCCTCACAGAGCATAGAAACATGCCTCTCGATGATGCTATGAGACTTGTTGGACAAAATTTTGATCTATACATGCAAGATCTCCGTGAAAGAGCTAAATCTAGCGGTACCCAAGATCTCAGCAAGACAAAGACGGAAGCCCCAAAGGTCGAGAAGTCTGACATATCGACACTCTTGAGCAAAGCAGCGACCGGTGCGGATCTTTCAGCGGATCAGCTAACGAAGCTGATAGACAACCTCTCCAAACGCCAGCAAGAGATTATGGGGAGTTCCACAACAACAGCCGCCAATGGCAAAGGAGGTAATGTGGCAACACATGTTCGCATGATTTTTCCCTCGATGTCAACACGTTTTCGGCGAAATCGGGTGTAGCAGGCTGCGGAGCGTCGCTGTTATGTTCTCCTGACCTTTTTGAGTTGCAAGTGCGAGGTATTCGTCCACAATACGTATTCGTCTGTAGTCAAGGCGTGAAGCTCTGATCATCGACTGTCTAGTCGCGGTCAGATATGGCAAAAGAAAAAAATCGTGGAAGAGAAATTCGATTAAATTTAAACCTTTCTACGTAGGCAGAAAGAGCATGTTTGAATTCGAATGTTTGAACTGAAAGAAATTTTCCTGGGAAACACTGTACCAAAACAAAAGTATTAACTGTTTGCTTATCTGAGAATTTGTACCAAAATTTGATTCTGACTATATGTCTTCTGGATTTTGGGGACGCAAGTAATTTACGGCAAACATACAAAGAAAAAGGTATCGCCATTAATGTTAAACGGTGATAGGGCTAACTTCGTCCGAGGAAGGCACAAAAAAACAAAAAACTGTGTTCTGTGATAAACTTTCCCCCAGAAACGTTGTTAAGTTCTCCCTGGAATATTCATTCACGCATCTCAGTGGTTACCATAATTATGCTCCGAATTTTCTGTCATGCAAAAGGAAACCAAATTCACGAATTGACATACCCTTCGCATGGTGGTAGTTTTCGTATTTGAAAGAAGTTCAAAAATCGAAAAGACTTGTTTGGGGTTTTCAGGGATAATCTTATAACCGATTATCCAAACAAGCGCTCAAGCTCCATATTGATGGCTCTTCTGGGGCATACCACCACGAGATTAATATAATTATGTATGGGGTTGATTTGAGGGAGCCACTTTTACGTCTGGTGTCAGTAAGTCTAGGTGGTGATCCGCCGCCTAAAACTGATTCTTTTTTTGTGTAAGTGGGTGTTGTGCAGATTCGTTCCAATCGGAATAACTCAAATTTTCAAAACATAGGAAGACGAGCCCAGAAGAATTTCCTGCCTCAAAGAACTTTTATTAGATTTATCAAAACAGATGTTCTGAAGGTATACTGGAAATTTAGCCTTGTGAACAATGGAAACAATATGACGGAATAGACATTTGTTACCCACATTATCCATTTACTTGGAAATGCTCTTCCTGAGAGGTGCAAATGTCTACAAGGGTCCTTGAAATACGTTTGTATTTGTACAGTCATTTGAGAAATCCTCCCAGGTAAAGAAAAATCCGATAGCATTTGAGACGAGTCTTCAAAACGTACGTCCTTTTAATGTATGTATCAATTCAGTTTCATGACTGGTAAGAGTTCATTTTGGAGTACAACTTCTTACTCTAATAGCCTTCAGTCTTGTTCCTTTACTAGGCTTGGTTTGTTTTGATATTGATTGTTCATCTTGGTTCCGTTTGCACCCCCTTTCTTGTCAGGCGTTACTGTTAGTCAATCCAGTCAACCAGCCGTGGATCCCCAGTCCATTGCCAAACAGCAGGCAGACCTACAAGCGAAAATATTAAGCATTTTGAATCCTGGCGGAGGAGCTTCAGCTGGTAGTGCGTTGAACACTAGCCAACCATCGCAAAAAACAGTTTTGCCAGGTCAGAACACAGGAGCTGAGACCGTGCCATCGGTGCAAACGGCTGCAAAACCAGCAGCGCTGAGCACCACGGTAAAACCGATCTTTCCACTCTATCCAACCCAGCAAAAACCTGCAGCATCCTCGGTCACCAATCCAGCTTCAACAACTAGAGCCTCCTTGGGAACTACAGCATCAAAGCCTTCCACAGCAGCAAACCAAGCTGGGAAACCATATCCGTCGGCGTCGACCCATGGGACCACGGCTACCGCAAGTGCATATGGTGCGGTCTCAAAAACAACTTACCAGTCTACCAAGCCTGTAGCCCAAAGCACTTACACGGTGGGGTCGAGCCAAGCAAGCCGGACAGCTGCAACATCCCAGGCGGTTTATGGTGCTAAACCAACTGCTGTAAGTGCCTCTCAGGGCTATTCAGCGGGAAATCAGAGGATTGGTCAGCCTCAAAAAACATCTGCCACCTCTACGTCAGGACCTGGGGCTTCTAAATTCGCTATTGCGACAGTTGGAAGTCAAAGAACTGGTGTCAGCTCTGCTCAACGCATGGTAGCAGCTACTTCTGGTCCAAGACTGGCTTCAAGTGTTACTGCAGGCCAAGTGAGGACCCCATTAGCACAGAAAAGAGGTCTTCTTGGAGCAGCCCCAGTGGGTGTGCCCAGGGTAGCCAGTCCATCTACAGCTGTGAGGACCCCGTCACCATCAGCTGCTCCAGGTGTGCGCATGGTGACCCCCAGGGGCCTATCATCAGTTGCAAGAGGGGCCATAAGGTCTGCCTCCCCTGCCAGCATTCAAGGTCAAACTGCTTCTTCTCGTGGTGGAGCAATCTCGGTTCGTGGTGGAACAACCCCTGTTAGAGGAGGAGGGGTTGGTGGAACTCCAGGTCGTGGCAATGTCACCCCACACACCACTACGCCTCTAAGGGGGGGCCTTCTTCAGCGAGGTGGTGCTGCATCAGTCGCGGCTGTGGGCAGAGGTGGTGTAGCAGCACGTGGTACTCCAGTATCCCGTGGTGCCCCAACCACTCGTGGTGCTCTAGCCCAGCGTGGTGCTCCAATCCAGCGTGGTACTTCAGCCTTGCGTGGTGCCCCAGCCTTGCGTGGTGCCTCAGCGTTGCGTGGTGCTCCTACCCTTGGTGGTGGCCCTACTTCTCGAGGTGTGCCAGCTGGTCGTGGTGTGCTAGCCACTCGTGGTGCCTCGGCTCCCGGTGGTTACCTGTCCGTTGGCCGTGGTTCGCCTGCAACCCGAGGTGCTCCTATACGTGCCATCACTCCGGGTGGACTTGCAAGCCGTGGTGCTCCCAGGGGGGGTCTTGTTATGCGTGGAGCTGCTCTATTTCGTGGGGGTCGTGGTGGTTATGGTGGCCGGGGCGGATTCTAAGATAATCAAGTACCAAGGATTTCGAACGTTTGAGCTCGATGTAAAGAAATTCCAGTTTATGATTGATGTCCTGTTTTTGATAATGGACACGCCCTACTCTTACAATTGTAGCATTTTTGTAAGATCCATTTAATTTGCTATGCATGCTGACTTTTAACGTGTTGTTTTACAAAGATACCTTGCTGTCTTTATTCCCTTTGTGTAAACTTTTATGGGTTATTTTAAAGGCGCTTCGTCGTTTTTACCAACTAATGATGAGTCATGTGATTCTGTGATTTCCTCAAAACATTTACGAGAAAGATAAAGCTGTTACAATGTTGTGTGTCATGTCATTTTATCCACTGTAACTATTAAACATAGATGTTGACGATCAAATTTTGTTACTCTTGCAACGATTCACAGCCATAAAATGAAATAATAGTGCGCTGGACGAAGGCTATTTCATGGTACTTGGTTGGGTATTCAACAAGAAAAAGAAATATTTGGCGGAGAACGTAAAACTTGAATATGCACGACAGCCTGAAGGCTTCTTCTAATTTAAAGTGTTTAACGTCTTTGCTTCTCAAGCTAACATTGACTTGCAAACCGTTTTTGCTGCGGTTGGTATTTTTGTTTCCAGTGTATTATCTGTTGAGGTAAAGCATTGTCAACGACATAAATATTGCTGTAACGTCCTAGTCTGAGAGTAACGTAAACCACGATCGATCGATATTCTGATGGAAAGCTGATTTTTATCCTGCCAGTATTGTAAGGACAGTGTTGAGGTCAATGCATGCTGCAAATTTAAGAAGGGTATTGTGAAAAAACGCCTAAACATTTTCCAAGCAGTGCGATGTCTTGCTAGCGCGGGGTTTAGATGGCGAGATTCTTGGGATTTTCGGTGTTTTGCGTACGCGCAGATGTTTTATCTGACTGTTTAAAGCTAAGTTGAAGGAAACGGCCAAAGTCCCGGATTGACCCCGATTAGTTCTGGCCTCCGTGTTTTCTTTCAAGGTTTGAGACCGAAATGACGGTCACTGTTCTCGTATCACACTCGGTGATCGAACCGCAGATTATATGTAAATACGTTAAGTTAACGAAATGTGCTTTGAAATGTCGAAATTTTATTTTGGGGAGGACGCAGCACAGGTTGCCTAAAGTAAGGAGTCGGCGTTAAAAGGGTTGCTACAGAAGTTCCACGGATATGCTGTTTGTAAGAAAAATACTGATAGTGCTATAAAAACTGGAATTAAGGTGAAGAAAAACTTTGGTAAAAAGTCCTTGAGAACCTTCTGGTAACACTCCTATTGTTGTCTTAAAACTTTCCGTTTCATTAAGGACCGTAGTGTTTTGCGCTGGTCAAGTACCTGTCAAAGAGCACGAGCTCTCCCTGGTCGAGGGGCTTTATTTCGAGAGTGCTACTCAGGCGCTGGATACACTACTGCCTTACTTTGCAAATTAGCACCGTAAAGTAGCAATACTCTCCTAATCGAGAGAAAACTGAGAATATTAAACGCGCTTAACCATAAAGACAAGGAGAGGAGGTTGAATTTACTTCTTTTAACGCAGAACTCCTTCGCTCCCGATTGGCATTTTTCATTTATTTCGTAGCTCCCGTCTGCCTTTTAGTTTATTGTTTGGAGAAACAGGCTGGGCTTACTTGACTAATGGTCACTAAACCTGTCAAAGAAGACGGAGTGTTTCACTGGGGTCGTTGACGGTAAATAAAAGATCTTTTGAATTTCTCTGTACTCGATAGCGTCTGTACCAGAACCTAGCTTATTTGAGGAATTAGCCTGGGGTCCGAGCAATCCCGGGGTCCAAGCGAAGACATGTGACCTTCAATGTTATGTGGGGTTAGTTTTTTGACGGTTGCAATTGTAAATATCATTGTTATTGTCATTGTTATCGTCACCATCGTCATGGGATCAAGGTACTTGTGATCATTTCCTTGTCGTTGCCGTCAACCGTCCCAACATATGCACTTCCTCGATAAGGAGCTTCCTATTTTTACATCTAAGTACCGTGTCTCTAGCGGATTATTGTTGCTGTTGGTGTTGGTGTTGTTATTTGCCTTTCCCGTTGCTACAAAGGTATCTATTTATTTGTTTGTTAATTAATTAATTTATTTATTTAGACATTACGGGACAACAGAACACAAGGTTCCTTAAAAAGGTCTTACTCCATTGTATTACACTTAACGAAGAGTGTGTTGCTTCTTTAACTTCCCATGAGTTTGTGTGAACAAGTGTTGTGAGATGGGGTTCTTTTCCGGGAGGACTAAAAAGGCTAACTACTTTCTTCTCGGTTATTTGAACCCATTGGCTCCCGTCCAGAGCTCAACCTACTGAGCCAGCAGGTTGGATGAACACTATCCGAATTAGCAATAGCGGTTGCTTCACGACAAGGGGCCCAGTTTCTATTGCGCTCACGATTGTGTCTCGGTTGCTTCTCGACTTTCTATTATAGAATGGTCTTTTAACTAAATATATCCAAACATTTGGATATTTAAGATTATTGATATTACTTGGCGCTGGCATTTTTCTGTGACGTTTTACAGGTAGCGCTTTTCATGTTGCGTGGTCCAAATAAAACGGTTTTCCATCCACTGTGCTCTGAGGTCAGTACTCGGTGTAAGTTTGTTAGACCTTTGTTTGCTTCATAGCAACCCTTGCTTCACCGCATCTGACCAAGAGAAAATAAGAGGTTTATTTTCTATTTCTTTGTTGTAATACGCGAAAGGAACTCTTGCAATAGGAGTGAAGTTAAACAGTCGTTGTGTTTAGTTTAGCTCTGCAGGCGTGGTCTCTGATTGGAAAACGAAACAGTAAATGACGCAACACAAACAATTCCCCTAGCCCTGACAAACAACAACAACAACAAAACAGGTCACGGGCAATATTGAAAGGTCTGGAAGATCTACAGGATTACTCTCCTTATGGTGTTATCCCGTCGATCCGAGGTATTGAGCGTGACTTTGTGGCCTGACCGGGGAGATCGGAACTGTGACAGGGAATGCATGTGCATCATGGCAGAAGCTATTCTATCAGCGTTTTCCATAACTTTTAGGTGACTCTCGACGTTCTTATTCATAACCATTGTCGTTATGTGTATTTGTCTTTTACATTTTCAACCAGTCAAATGAAGTACTTATGGAAAAACTTTACCCTGGCTACTCCTTAAAGCAATAATTGATCTTTATAATTATGTTCATCATAGTTGTCTTCCCCTACAAAAAGAAGGGAAAAGAAAACACACAACAAAAAAGAGAAAAGAGGGGGAGTAAAATTTGGGACTTTCGTGCGGTGGAGAGAACTGAGAGAATTACCACGTGTGTAATTTCTTCAAAGGTTACACTACTGTAGCATCCAAACATGAATGGGGTAAAGTTGAAATAGAAAAGGCCAAAGAATAGACTTCCAAGGAAATCCCTAATTTTCTTAAAGAAGGGGGAAAATGTATATACGTAAAATCATATTTTCCTTTGTAGTGGTAAAATTCCAGCTAGGATAGGCTGTGTGGAATGCCTCAAACGTGATTTTGTTTCTCGAGTAGTGAGATGTCTTTATTTTAAGATCGACTAAGGAAACGTCATGAATGACTAGTGTGTGACGAACGTAACCAGAAATACACGTGTACCTACAACGCCGTCAGTAAAACGAGTACCGTCACAGAAACTTTCTTTGAAGTGTCATTGTTTTAAGGTCGATTCAGAGCAAGGCGTAATAGGCAACTACAGCAAACCAAATGAACTGCTGGAGTTGGTGGGAATTCTAGGAATATCGAGGGCTATGCGCGGAGAGACCAGACTTTCTTTTAACTTTACTTAGCGCTATTTTACTTTCATAGTTTGGCTATCCAACAGTTAAAATTACATGTATTGAAGGACAACCCTAAAGAGGAACTACCTCTCTAAACAGACGGGCCAGTTAAACACATACAGTAGAGAAAGTGAAATGATTCAATGAGCGCTGATACCGATTTAACAATTAAAAAACCGGCTCATCTCCGGTGTAATATCCACAGCTGACGTAAAACAATGAAAACAAAACATCCGTAACAATGATCCCTAACCCTAACAAAAGTCTTTAAACAAAGAAACGAATAAATTATATTACACGGGGGATGAGCCAAAAAACCTAGCTTATCAAGTACGTTTTGGACGGGAACTCTTATGGGGAGTCCGAGTGCATGCCTCGACCGGAAAGTTTTTTTTTTTAGATTATTTTTTCTATGGTAAGCAACCGGGCGTTAAGGTCCGGTCTTGAATTGAAACTCTGTATACACCCTTTAAAACCCTTTCCGGCCAACGGGGTACCCCATTGACGAATAAAATTGCCTGATCGCGTTAGCCAGAGTACAATCTGTGGTAAAGTCAATGTCGGGCATTGGAGTTAAGGCTTTGTGTTTAGGGTTTGTCTTTTGCTACGATTCGGTTAGCGTGGGACCTTTTATGGGCATGAGGATATAAGGCAGCATCGAGATTGTCTTTGGCAATCGGGTGACGTAATAATTTAAGAAAACAGGTGTCCTTATTGTCTTACAAAAGCGCCAGGAAATGTCCACAGGGGGGGTCGATGTATTTCAGTGCGTGGCTGTTTGTGGTCTGGAGTGTACATCGGTGCCTTCACAATTGTCGGGAAAATGGAGAGAAATGATACATTCAGGTCAGGTAACGGCTCAGAACCTCTAGCTTTGTTTCCAAAAGCCTACGAATTTCCTTGCCTCATCAAGCTTAAGAATCTTGTGTAGGCAAATAACTAAGGCTTAAATCCTAGTCGCCTGTAAGTAAGACCACTTTAAGATCACAACTCAAATTTTGCGGAACACGACTCGCAACATGACCCTGCGCACGGCCAAAAACTTGACAGTAAGCTTCTTATAAAAAATTCCTGTGTGAATACTCTCCTCACACTCGAAGTAAGGTCATCTAAATATCTTCCTTCTTAAAGGCCCATTTGAACAAGTTTACTCTAACAATATTTGTCGGGACAATTTGTTCAAACATTACTTAGCACTGATCATTCATCCACAAGAAGTGGTTTGCAGCGACGTTCTGAGGGTATTTTCGGGCTTGCTTTGATATTGTATTTCTTGGTAGTTGCTGCTTGTCGATCGTGGTTAGCCAAGAAAATCTCACAAAAAATACGCGAAGCATCAAGTGCGATTTTGATTGGTTCATCAGATTATCTACCCCTGTTGACAGCAATTATTTGGGTCATTGGATTCCCGCCGCATGTAAGAATAATTGATTACATGCTGGTCAGTGAAATTAGATGCTGGCCAATTATGGGTGCAAAGTGGCTGGTCGGAAGCCTTTCATTTATCCACACACGCATTTGATGTTCACTAGATGGCCCTCGCTCCACTATACGGTAATAACAGTAGATACCCTTCTTGTAAGTGAACTCGCGGAATTACTAGGGTTGGTCAAGTAAGACATGTCAAGAATTATTGTAATCTCTGAGGTATTGTGTTTTGAACGCTCTGGCCTTTCGACTGAGCGTATGCAACTGACACCACCGACGTTATTCCAAAACAGAAGTCCGCGTCGGTGGTGTCACGCAGCCGTTTTAAGTCATTCTACATATGGTCAAGGAATTATACTGGTATGAAGGGGTCGGAAGTGTAGAGATAGAATTGAGAAATCATGGCTATGTGCTTACGTCTCCCACAGAACGTCCAGGGGCGTAGCTCGAGATGTTTTCCTGTTAAGCCCGATCTGTTAAAATTTTGCGGTCGACTTGGTACATCGCAAGTAGGTTTTCACTCTCCTCATGGTGCTAAATGACCTCTTGGGTGCTGCCGTGGAGACTGGCATGGCGAGAAGTGTGGTCAACGCTGCTGAGACATTTGGGTAAAGATCTTCCTTTGTGCAGCTCGCAGTGTCCGCTAGGTTTTTCTCCTTCAGCAAGCGCAGCCCTTGCGCACCTCGCTTTCCACCTTCAAATCTTGTCAAAGACCATTCTGTCTCCTAAGTCTTTAGAGTATGCGTCGTAAATCGTGTTCTGGTTTTCTCTGCTGGATAATTCTAGCTGAGTTGGTACGAGGTATATTGGCCCAGGAACCAATCATTTACTTCTTGAATGAGGTGATCAGTAAGAGGCAGGCAGAGAGTTCTGAACTAATATTGATGCGGTGTGGTAGCAGGTATTGATTTCGGGAAAGAAATACAGTAAAAAAGACAAGATCACGGAAATCGCTGTTAACCCTGGGCTTAATGACTAGCTGCGCCCCTGACGTCAAATTTGGACATTTCAAGTCGTCATTCAGGAGACGACGGCGAAAAAAAGGTACCAAAATGCACGTGCAGAGTGTGCAGAGCTATTGTTTTCTCCATTCAATCTATTGTTTTGAGCCGTACTCGTTGCCGTCGAAATCACTGTTTTGTAAGCTCCCAAACGAAAATGAAAGGCTTCGTCTTTATTCACCGCCGCTATTTGAAAATAAGGAGATGCTTTATTGACCATTCCCCACACGCTTTACTTAGATGCACATCCGGTGACTTAAACCAGGGGCTCGTCCAGCGTGGGACTTCAGTCAGAGGGCCCCGTATTTGAAGTCCGGCGCCGTAAGCAGTCAGCCACACCGCGTCCTAACGAGCAACGGTGGTCTATCGACCCCTCGTATGTAAAGAAATTGATTGAAGATGACCGGTCGAATGGTTGACTCCTGTGTGATACACTACCCGGTCGTGGACTGGTTTTATATTTTTATAGAGTTACAGAAAAGGAACTTGTAGATTTGGAAGAATGAGCGCCTATTTTAGGTGAATGGCTGACATGTATTTTGGGCCGGCGTTTCGAGCTCTTGCAAAACTTTTACGAACGTCGAAGCCTCGCCCCCTTTTCTTCCCCCGTCCTCATTTAATTTAACCACTACCGCAAGCGAGCTATCGTTAACCCATGAAGTAACCCATTTACTCTGTTTTCAAGCAATGACCGTGCGTTTATTTGAGGTTGTCAAGCTCTCACAGTGTGCGATTTCTGATTGTGCGTCTATGGTCAGGGCCGTAGCCAGTATGAGGCAAACCGAGGCACTTGCCTCTGTCATTTTTTTAAAAATCCGTGATCAAAGTGTTCTGTTAAAGTCAAATAAACACCCTAAATACCTAGAAAGAGAATTTAACAATGGACATTGCCTCAGTCATAATTTTTTTCTGGCTACGGCCCTGAATGGTAGTAGTAGCAGGTGTGTTGTCCAGAAAATCAATAAATAATGTACACATGAAAATGCAAATGACGGAGAAAAGGGCAAAAGATAGGACTAGCACAATGCCCAAGAAATTTAAAGTTGTTTAGAAAATACAAGGCAGAAAATGGTAATACAAAACAACGCCGGAATAAAGAACACACACACACACACACACATTGGGACAAAACTATTTCTTACAGGTCTAAGTACAGGTAAAAAGAGCAACTCAACATATACCACTCAGCCATTAAATATTGTGAAAAGTTACCTTTCATGTCGTCTCCTTCGTAGCCGTCTTTCGGGATGTCACGCAACGCTCCCCAGAAAGGGAGTGCGTTGCGTGACATCCCGAAGGAGACTACCTTCGTAAACAATTTCTTAATGGGCCTAGTGGCGATAGAGAGGAAGACACGAATTTCAGAAGTACAGTCTAGTGATGGTAGGACGGAATTTTCTATGTTTATTCGAAAGGAAAGACTTTAAAACTTCTCAAAAGACACAACGAGAACTATGTATGTGTTGCTCTGATAAAAGTTGCGACCGATAAATTTTGAAGGTTTGCCATCGCATAATGGTCATAAAGGAGGCATAGTGTTTGACAATATCTGGAAATTTCAAAAGACTTGGGTTAAGATATTGAGAGGTAATATTATCCCGAACAGGGACGTTGTTGAATCGTTATTTTGACTGTCTTATTTTATAGTCTCTCAACATCATAATATGTTGGGTGACAAATTACTCTTTACTTTTGGCGCGAAATTTCACAGCGTCAATTTAGAATACAACATTACTGACAACGTATAATAAGATAAAGGACGCTACAGAAAACCCTAAACACGATTTATAGACAGTAAGAGATGTTAAATAAGGTTGAATAGTAATAAATATGCATTAAGGTTCTGTTGTCAAGAACAGCTTTGTTGTTTGCAGGTGGCGGATGATGGGGTGGCCGACAAGCGACGATTGAAATGAACAGGGGATGATTGTGAGTTTCTGAAACGTTCGATGGTAAAAGTGAAAAGGGTAAGAATTTGTTCCTTTTCCATGATTTTGTTGACCTCACTTTAATTTATTATTTCCCTTCTTGATCCTAATGACGCCCACTGCTCCGTTAAGTGACGATTTTTCTGAGCCTCCTTGGTTTGCGTCCACTACAATTAAAAAGATTCTCTCTTTTCTGCGGAAGTCGAAACTATGTCTGCTAAACACTCGCTGGCCGAAACTTTCAGCGTTCATTTGTACAGTATGATTGCCTACTTTAACTGCACCTTTCCTATTTAACGGCGGGTCCACCATTACCAAGTTCAAAATCCTGAGATAGCTGAATTTTGGGTTTTCGGACTCTAACGGCGCTTTCCATTTGACAGAACTGACCGGCCAGACCGGGCATTCGGAAAGGCTAACGCTACAACGCCTTCAAAATAACACACTTCGAGGGTGATATGTTCTCCTCTAAAAGAATGTGAGGCATTATCATGTAACTGTTCACATTTTGGTATTTTATTTGCAAAGTGACCGGTCTGGCCGACCAGTTCTGACAAAAGGAAAGCGCCCTAAAACTCGTGTTTTGAACTACGGTGTGTGAATGACGGAATTTTGTCCTCGATGCTGTTGAAGGCGTCGTGCTCATGAAACATTTGAGTCCTTGCATTGGCTGAAAGTCTGAACTGTGACCATTCAGATGGAAGCGACGTTTGCAATACCCTTCGGCGGTATATGTGTTGCTCTGAAGGGCGTGCAATAGCATCCTTAGGTTAAGTTCTCTAGTCACTGAAGAGGGTGGTAAAGGGTATTTTCGTGAGCCTGTTTTACTTCAATGAAACGTGAAAAGGTCATTTTCCCCCCTCGTGAAACGTGATTTCGGTAAAGACCATGAGCCGCGATTATTGCTCAAAATTATCCTTGAAATGAGGATTTAGTAGTTAACTCACTGTGAACCAATATTTTTGTTTCTATCTTTTTACACCTTTGCCAAGAAAACTATACATAATAGACCTAAATAGAGTTAAGAACGGTAAAGACAGTCTTGCATGGTGAGGACAACAACCAAGGCAGTGCTTTGGATGTAGTTCTTTAGAAAATGTAAGTAATCGTTCCTTTTTTTGTCAGTTTTGTTTTTTCGCTGGAGCGTGAAATGTCCTTGAATTGAGAAACGACTATTTTGTTTCCCGTGAAATGTGATGCAACACCCTCCTTTACCACCCTCACTTATCTCATTAAGTCTAACGTTTTTGTCCTCTCAGCGAAATATCCCGGGTGGTCTTCAGAAACTGAACGCATGGAGCCCTCATTGTGCCCTTTTCATCGTGAAGTTAAAAGAACCGAAACAACTGCCGCATTCAGTCGCTTGAGGAAATCCAAGAATGCCTAAAATCAAAGTTGATTCAGTCCTCTGCCAAGAGAAAGAGGCGACAAGGATAGAGTAGTACCGGAAATCCAAGAATGCCTAAAATCAAAGTTGATTCAGTCCTCTGCCAAGAGAAAGAGGCGACAAGGATAGAGTAGTACCGGCTCTGGCATGGCAAACTCACGTAACAAAGAAAGAAGGAGCATGTGAAAGAGTATTTCGCAGTGATTGTTCAAGATTGGTACGTTCGAGGATATTGTGTAGACTGGAGCGGAGCCTCAATAACTCCAAACAGGCTCGTACTAACAGGAAACGTTGTCGTTAGCTAGTCGTAGCCTCTTCGGCGGTAGGCTCGTTTGTCGACGCTGCCATTACTCTATACGGGTCTTTAGTAGTCGACCAAGATTCTTGAGTCTGATTAGATTGCGAATGGTACCACTGAGAGCTGCTATAATCATATGCTGCGGTGTAATAATAGCTGTGCCAATCGCTCTCAGTGGCTTGCGAATTGTCTGTATTACTACTCTGCGTGTACTCATACAATTGAGTAACCGTGTGTGTTGCTTTAGTGTTCTCCGTTTCTTCCGACTCAATTGACTCGCCTCTCTTGAGAGCTTCGTCCAATCTTGTGCAGTCCGCGTACACATTCTGAAGCACATCAGCCTGAAGTTAGTAAGATAACATTGAATAGAGTCATTTTGTAAAGTAAAAACCTATATTTATACACGGTAGTATTTAATAAAGCTTATTCCAAAGAAACATTTCAAATCAGCGTATTGAAGGGGACAACGAGTTGGCGATTTACAATACGTGGCGTGGACTACCGAGGACAAATCCAATTTGTTGTCAGAGCGGGATTTGAACCGAATCATCTGCACGCAAACCAGGCCGTCTTGACCACTGAGCCACCTAGCCTCGTCGTATGTAAGAAAATTATCGTTTACTCAGTTGACTCTTTTCGACTTGCGCTGTTACACGTTGAAACTTTTAGCTGAAACTTATGTGCAACGGCGCTGCGAAACAAGTTTCAGCATGCGTTGCACCGTGTGACATGGTCGGTTTCGTGAAACTTTTTGGCACTTCCGTGGCGAGACAAGTTTCACGAAAAGTACAACCGCTTTCTACTTCTGCAACAGTCACAACGATTACAGTGGTGATAAGAACAAGAGTTTCACCGTGTAATACCACTTCTTGAAACTTGTTTCGCAGCGCCGTTGCACATAAGTTTCAACGTGTAACAGCGGCTTAACTCGTAAACTGTTTGTTTGAAAGATGGAAAGTCCTCTTTGGTCTCGTTCCGGTGGTAAGGCATTTGCAAACTTTACCATCGTTTATTCGCGTCCCGTGGCGGCTACCTTCACTGTGGAACATTTGCACTCCGCGGATGAAAACATTGGCAAATGATCGTCAAATACTGATTAACATGGGGTGAAAGGACACAATTTATTTGTCTGGTATTACCATACCCCATCTAAAGAAGCACTATACTGCAAACGTCCGAAAAGTCACTGAATCCGAGTAAAGAGTAAAACATTGACAGATTAAATCCCAATATGAAATAAACAGCACTAGGTCGATGGACATGAAACCCTCAAAAATTCAGAACGTCCAGAGAACAAAACACACAGTAACTCAACAACACGTATTTGCAACTGTTAGTTTTGACTGAGGTTTCGACAACTTGAGCGGAAGTCATGTTTAGAGTCGAGTTGTCGGAACGTCTGTGACCAACAACAATAACAACAACAACAACAACAATCCTCAGGACTACGCTCACCCGGATGATCAAACTACATCAGCTTATGTCACTCCTGGGTTCAAACCATTTTCTACGTTAGTTTTGAGTCGTCTCGGCGTATCTTTCGTGGAGAGAACATACACTTTCCTCGTACCTGTTCAATTTGCTCCCTGGTCATCGGACCACATTCCACTGGGTACTGATTGTCTGTATTTGGATACGGCCCAGTTACCCGAGCCCCTGGTGGATCAGTAGGGCGCATGAGGGCCTTTTGAAGTAATCCTCGCTCCGATGCAGCCTCGAGCACTCTCTGTTTAGATCTTAGAAGCTCCTGAAGTAAATTATTTATATAAAAATAATCATAATTCTCGTTATCGTCATCATAATGGCTTTATTTCGTGGCAAGATATTGCGTACGTACACGGGCCGGTATTTGACAGATTGAACTTTCTTCAACTTATTCATGGAGTTAAAGTTGCTAGTAGCACAGAGCTGCCATCGCTAAAACCAAATTGCGCTTGAAGGTCGTAGTTGACTAGGAAGGGGGGTGACATAGCAATTTGTAACCGCGGTTGAAAGATACGACACTTCATATACTAGAAGTAATCTTGGATTATTGAAGTGCGTTCGACAGTCGGTTAGGGAGCGGAGTACAAGACACGCGTAAGATAACATCAAACCGAGATCGATAAGCGTGCGAGAATCCGCGCGAGGATGCCCCCGCAAAGAAAAATAGAATTATCGGGGCGGCTATTTTGGTGTCCCTTACAGAGAAAATTCTCGATTCATTTCGCCATCTGAACAAAATTAGGAAGCGTTATTCCTCGTCGAACGCAATTATCTGTCATGCATTCACCATCTCTCAAATTGATTGATAGCGCCTACAGAGGCGAGCAGCGCAATCACGCAGTCATGGGTTCGAGTACCGCCCGAGCTTGGATGTTTTCCGGGCTTCTTTGCAACTATTCGAGTTGCTCAAATTTCCCGCGATTATTACGCTAAGTCATACCTTTTTCCTTGCTTTCGGATTCGGATCGTCGAAGGCCCATCTGACATTTAGTAACTCTCTGTTGTTGAGCTTTTGGTCTGACATGGCAATCTATAACAGCATAGTTACAAGAAAATAAGAAATTCATTCGGATGTCGACAGAAATGCCAGCAATACCCATCGTTAATACTGAACCAACTTTTAAACTTAGACGCTTATACCTCTTAGCAATCGGGTGCGCACATTGGCCGTAAATTGAAACGGAGAAGACAAGTTTCCGTAACTTACAGTGCGGACCGAGAACACGAGGTTAGAAAGATGTTAAATATATCTCTCGGCGACTGATTCAAGGGGGAAAGCACGATGGTCAAGCGAGCCGTGCTATAGAGTACGGCCCGCTTAATTGGCCAATCAAGGCGCCCATAGTATCCGAGAGATGCAATAGGATCTCTCTTGCACTACGTAAACCTTTCCCTTCCCCACTTTTTTTCGAAAGTCTTACCTTTGCGAACTCGGCATTGACTCTGTTCTTGTAGCGCACAAACGCTATGCCACGCTTCGGTATTATTCTTAAGTCCTGTTTGGGGGGCAAAGGAAAGAACTGAGAAAAGAAAACAAAACGATCTCGGTTTGATTGTATTGGGGGTTGCAAGTATTAAGCGATGAATTTCGCCCAAAGACCTGGCACCTTACCATAAATGTATGACCTTTCAAACTTAAAAGAACATCGTTGTCAAATCATAATTGAACCAATTTCGACCGACGAATTCACTTACGTCAATCCTCTAAACCTAACTTTGGTACATGCAAAATAGAAAACGAATAGGCCTTATCACGGTTTTAGCCGCCATCTTGACGGGTAAGCAAAACGTAAAGAATTTATGCACCAGTCAATTGAAACCCCGGCCCCCCGACCCCCGGGACTTTAACATTTACAAAGTGTTAAAAAACGGCTTACTGTCCCGCCCCCGGGGCCAAGACGTCTGTTAAAAGGCCCGCATAGCGGGGACATCCGAACCTAATATAGGAACTCAACTCAAATCGGGATCGTTGGTCTACTCGACGTAAATGTCAAACTGCAGCCAAAAAACTGCAAAAACTGCAGCCTCTTTAATAAGCTGCAATCTCCATTTGCGCCGCAAGCTGGCCTTCAATATGCCGAATTTCCGATGGAGAAGTCCACTTTCATTTTGATAAGCCAGAGTTCATGTAAAATTGGCATTGTTTCGGATATTGCGAATGGGTGATCCCCAAAACTACTTCAGAATTATATGGATCTTGGTAGCATATGAATGCAAATGGGCGCGTGTTTTTAACGTCAAACACAACAGGTTCAGCAAATAAAATGACTTCCGCCGGAAAACGACACGAAAACGTCGCTAACGAACCACCTTTTATAGGATACTCTATAGATGCCTAAGACGATATCCCAACAATAAGGTGGATTTAAAATAAGCTATTTATTTAAAACGAATTTCAAATTGATAGTGATGAAAACACTTCTATATTACAGACAAATATAAGGAAAAATTGGAAACGCTACCGGGCAACGTCTAGCGAAGATTAGTCCCTAACAATTGGTCAGTATAATCCCTTGCCCTGTATCTTAATTTCGTAATTCCTAATTTTTTCAGAGCTGACGTTTTACGAATATTATTTGACATCGGATCCCCATACAAACACTGTAAATTCTTTACGTTTTGCCTACCCATCAAGATGGCGGCTAAAACCGTGATAAGGCCTATTCATCCGTGTTATTGGTCGAAAAGCCAGGC
>BLFK01000862.1:3312869-3320881 GCA_014634185.1 Astreopora myriophthalma | reverse complement strand
ATAAGTTCTTTTCAGTATCGATTTATGCATTTATTCATGTATTTATTTTCTTTGGCTCTTTTCTTACCACTATTCATAAAACAACGTTATTTTATTTTTAGCTTGTAAATATCGCAGCCATAAACAGTGCTTGGAGCTGATTCGAAGGGCTTGTGCTAGTCGCAAGGTCAGAAGAGCTTGATGCAGTTCTCGTGTTTAATTGAGCCTTTGCTGTGTTTCCCGTGTTAGAACTCCTGTGGATTTTTTTTGCGTTTGATTTCCTGTGTAGCGTTCAATCCGAACGCCTCAAAAAAACAAACAAACAAACAAAAAAACCAAACAAACAAACAAAAAAAACCGGTACCTTTTAAAAGTCATTTTGAATGAATTGTTTCGAATCGCTTGTAACTTACAAAATTCCACGTCGAATGGAGGTGATTTCTTCAAGTATTCAGTTGTTGCCCAAGGAATAGGCCATTTTCGAGTTCACTTCGGCCTCTTTTTTAAGATTGTCCATGTGCGAAGTCTTTCTATTGGCAATGAGCGTTCATTCATAGAGCGGTCGAAAGTAATTACGAAATTGCATTGGTTTGGGTTTGGACTGTGGTTTGCTGTATGATCGGATCAAAAAAACTTGCGCAAACTTTTCGACCAATCAGGCGCAACAGCAAAAAGCAATTGCGATTCTCGTCACCCTCGTTTTCCCGCGCTTGGCGCCCGCTTCATTTCCTTGCTTTGCGTTCTGATTGGCTGGTAAAACCAAGTCGTGAATTACTTCGGTTTGTGATTGGCTGAAGTGTGTATTTCCTCCATCACGTGATTGGCTCTGTGACTACTTTGATTTTGGTTTTACAACGCTTAAATTGAAAACCGCTCTATGAAACGAAAAGCTAAGTACCATCACCAAAAAATTTCGCTTGCCTCGTTTTGAAAACGAGGTTCGAACCTCGTTTCAAAGGAAGGGGTTATCCGTGTGTGTGTATTTGTTTTGTTTTTTGTTTTTGTTTCTTTGTTTGTTTGTTTTTTTAATTTATGAGACTATCCAGAGTCCTGATTAGGGACGGGGATGAGTTCGCCAGATGACGTTGCTTTCATTATTGACAGGTATCAATCAGCACATACAACCTGAGAATCTGTCCGGAGCCAGGACTGTCATCACAGCAATACAAATGCGCAGAGTGCAGGAAACAAATAGGATTAATACGTGAGTTGAAAGAAATCAATCATCTCATTCTAGTAAGGAGGGCCCCATCCTCCTCACGCTTCACCAGGAGCTCATAACCCGGAGCGCCCGTAACTCACATACTTGGGCTGTGTCATGGCGTTTTTATGGACCGAGCTATGTTTTTCGCGCAAAAGTTCAGTTCCAGTCCACAGGTGTCCAAATAATTAATTATGCAAGTTTTATGATTGGCTAGCAAAGCTCCTATGGGAGACTGAATTCGCGGGAAAATCAATCTAAAAATAGCTCAGTCTGTGAAAACGCCGTGACACAAGTATATTGAAGTTGTACGCTCCGGGTGATGGGCTTCTGGCTTCACGCGTTTCGTGGGACACCTGTACATTCGGTACAACGGCCTCTTTGATCGCGCAAGTGGTTAAATACATAACTTAACAACAAGATTTTAATGCGACTCAGAACCGCCCAAATCCTTCAATTCTTGTCTTGCTTTTTCCAGGGACCGAGCGTTCAGAAGCGCGACTGTGTGATTACTCTGGTCAATATTTCTGTGACGAGTGTCACTGGAATGATGTTGTAGTGATTCCAGCCAGAGTGGTGCACAACTGGGACTTCAGTCTTTATAAGGTGCCTATTGAGCGTGTGTTCACCGCCTGGTCTCTCCTGACTGGTAAATAGACCTTTCCTGTATTCTTTCCAGTCCCCAACGGTAAGTTATGAAACGAGGCTGGGGTGGATAACATTCAAAGCGGCTGTAGCAAACATTTTTCCCGCCATTTCCAATTTTACCCACTCCAGCCTCGTTTCATAACTTACCGTGGGGGACTGGGAGGAATGCGGGAAAGGTCTATTTTCTGGTATCTGCTATTTTCCTCAGACAAGAAAGCTTATTTTAATTTCATATCTTTTTGTAAACTCAACACAACTGCACAGTTTTGACTGGGACAGGACCCAAGTTGTACGTTATAAAATTTCTTGTGATTTTCGGTGACATCTGCGCGTAAGCAGGGCAAAAGCGGCCAGTCTGAGTAACCAGCAAGACAATGACCGTCACCACCTCGTTCCCAGGATCTCCCCTAGCCGAGACCCTGGGACGAGGAAATCAATCCTCAGCTTGAAGAAAGCCCGGCAGAATCATAGCTAGTAATTTTGTGGGAGCGGATTTCAATTGAGTGTCACAAAGCCAAAAGCAAAGTCGTTACAGACTCAGCCAATCACGTTCTAAAGGAAATCCATCCTTCAGCCAATCACAAATCGAAGTCATTCACGACTTGGGTTTCCTAGCCAATGAAAACGCAAAGCACGTAAAGACAACCCGCGCCAAGGGCGGGAAAACGGGAGTGGGTACGGCGCAATTCGTTTTAGTATTGCAACTAATTGGTTGAAAAGTTCGCGCAAGTTTGTTTGTTTTGTTTTTTTGTTTGTTTGTTTTTTTTTTAATCCAATCATCGGGTAAACTAAAATCAAAGCAATTGCGTAATTACTCGAGAGAAAACTGCTCTATGTATGAATGGAAACTCAGGCGATGTAGCGACTTAAAACAAGAATCGTTGGACCTTCTCTCAGAATTCCTTGATTAAATGTTGAGCAACACCAGTACTGTGCGTACTCAGTGAACAAGGAGATTAAGTCGTTCTCTTTGCTTTGTTTCTTCCCTTTGTTAACAACGTTAGGTTGTCAACTAGTGTTTGTCCTGTTTTGCAAACGTAGGTTTCAAGACAGTCCAAGCAATTGCTAGCTCTTATGACTGACAGGCCTCTTTTAAAGATAGAAAAACTAAATCCAGCTTTGTTCAAGTTCGTCGTGGAACTGAGAGAAGTCAAGGTAAGGGCAGCACTAAGTTCTAGTGCAAAGCAGTTTATTTCGGTCCCTGTATGTCATTCGTTTTCGAATAAACGAGATTCTTTTTTAATAGGAAATGAACAAAACGTACAGCAACCACATCCTCTTTTTGGGTTCATTTTGTTTGCATTTTGAATTTCCGGCGAAAGGCAGTTGAGGTGCGGTGAATGAAGTAAGTTGCTGTTCAGGGGTGGTCAAGACAATGCAGCAATAGGTGCTTTTCACGTTACGTCATCGCCGCCGTGTTAGTGGACGAAAACAATTGATCTCTCATTAGCTTCCTTTGTTCGTCCACCGGTATTTGTACATGTCACCATTGGCACCTGTGTCTCTAGAGACTGGTTGCAAACCACCTATAGTTAAAATATAGCTTATCCTCGTGAACATTGTGTAACCTTTGATCCCTTTGTTTGACCGTCCGTAGCGTCTCAGAGAAGAGACTCTCGTCATGAAGAAGTACTTCGTTACATGTCGTCAAGCCTTAGAGAGCAAGCTCTTACTGCAGGTGCATAAAATTTTCTACGAAATCCCCCGGAGAGCATAGTAACCGGATTGTTGAGATGCACACTGACAGAGCGCGCGGGCATCGTCCGAGAACTGAGCAATGTGACCTGTTGTGATGGCATCGAGGCACTCATCACATCAAACCCAAGAAAGGAAGTGGACCAATGAGAACAGAGTGCGAATCCAAACGATGCAACACAAGACTAAGCGCGGGAAAACGCCCATTGGTTGAGTCGCGAACTTGCTAACTTTCGCTTCGGTTTCAGTCTTTTTGTGGGGAAAAAAATGTAACATTTTTATTGTGAAATGAAGTGGCGAAAGTTTTTTGTAAGGGTCTGTTACTTAAACACTCAACTTTTTTTTTCCATTTCTTCGTTAGCTCAAGGACAGGCAACACTTCGTGGAAAGTTCAAATATTTACTCTCTCCAGGATCTCATAGATGTGAATTCCGGGTTGCTGTTACCTTTTCTAACAAAGATTCACTCTCTCTTCCTTGCACACATCAAATCCGATTGCCAGGTATGAAAGTTTAGTAACCTGTATTGAAAATAGACCAGCTTCGGAAAATGCAGGGAAAGGTGAAAAGGTGGCCTCCAATGTAGCTCGTATTAAGCGCAATCCCTCCGAGGGAGGTTTGCTACAGTAACGCAATGCTTCCTGGGGATGATTCCGTTACACTCCCGGCAAGCGAACGGTAAAGTAGGAAGAAATGACGAAATTGCTCCACTTCTCAGATGCCTAACAGTTGGCGTTCTCTAGCCATGGGTCATACATCCTTTTGAACTTCATTGTGAAGTCAGGCCGGATTTCGTTGGTGATAAAAGGCGCGTGCATTTGCCGTGAAATTCTGGACCGATGAAAGAACCAGCGCTATCACCATTTCAAAATTTGTCTTGTCTGGCTCGTTTGTTACACATTTGAAAAGTATTTTTATTCTTGCAATGACTTATTTTACCCTGTACCCATTCTCAAACCGTAGTCTGTCAGCTGGCGAAGACCGTTTTCCTTTCCTTTTGCAGCTCTGTCAAGCGAAGGGTTTTGTCTGTGAGTTTTGTGGAAAGGACGAAATAATTTTCGCTTTCGATCCTCACTCAACGCAATGCAAGCAGTGTAGAACCGTCTTTCACAAGTAAGAGAAATCGTTATGTAAATCGATAAACAAATTCATGCACTTGTTTTCTTCTTCGTCAACCCGGATGTCCACTCTATTTCTGACAAACAATGAAAGGTGAGGGTAATTTTGTAATTTTTTGGTGGTACTGTTCTTTTCTTTGTGCCTCCTCTTCTTCATCCTCATCTGTCGTTTGTTTATTTCCTTACTTCTTCTCTTTTTACTGATCTAGCCAGACAGGCTGTGCATATATGGTACTGATACTGAAACATTCAAGATAGCAAAACAAATTGCCAAAGGGTTGGGGCAGTACGGAGCTATTGGCTCTTGGAAATTGGATATGCGTGGTATCTCAGAGGGTAGACATCCATGACCCAAAATCCCTTCCAGTGGGGAGTGCTTTATTTTATTGTTCGAAGTCGTTGTATGCACAGAAAACAGCTTAAGCTCTTGCGATGTAGCCTGCGTGGTGGGCGTTCGAAGGGGAAGGGAAAAGGGGAGTTTGACGTGGAGGAATTCGGGCCGGGGGAACCAGAAGCGTGCGCGAAGTAGTAGGAATGGAAAAGACGACATTGTTTGACCCGTCTTTCATCCCTTTTCCTCCCTCCTCGTGCGCCCGAAGTCTCCCTTCCCCTAGCTTCCCCACTGAACACCTGCCACACGGACCACTAGCGATGTACAGTGTTGCAAGTTGCCTAAGAACCGAGTGTAATTATATCTTTTCACGTATTCTTTGGCCTACATCTCGGTCTGCCAAAATAGGTTACGTATTTTTGCGTTGTTTCGACAGAATCTGCTTTAAATCAGGAGTGTGTCCGAAATGCCAGCGAAGACAAAAACGATCTCAAACAATTAGTTAGGGAGACCGTGGATATGATCCTCAGCAGATAACCTTCAAATTACAGCTAAATTTGGAGAAGGATAGCGTCCAGAATCGCGCTAAGCAGTGATTGAGCACACGTACCTGGAGGTCTCATCCAGTTGTTCTTAAGTCCGGCACAGCGAGCAGGCCTGGGTCTACCTCCCGCCCGGAAAATTTGCGCAACGGCGCTACATCTGTCACCTGCGCGTGAGGGTTGCAACATGAAAGACAAATAAAGCGATTAGTTTTCCAGGCAACATGCTACGACGTTAAGAAAACTTCGAAAGGCCTCGAAGTGATTGCATCAAGTCTGTACTTCGATTGCATATCGGTAATTTATTATTTATTGATAAACAGTATAATTCATTTTAGCGTTGGACTTTCCTCCTCTTATAGGAAAAGGCTTCTTTCGGGCTTCACTCTTTCTCTATACTCACTACACGATAGGGTGTCAAATTTTTTCACAGTGAACATTTTGGTGGTTCGGCAATCTTCCCTTTCGTAAACGCTCGTTGCCATTTTGATGAAATAAATCAGTGTTTGCGGATGTCTCAGGAAACAGACTTCCGTCACTAAAAATAACTTTACTGATTCACATATCGCAAAGGCTAGACTGGGCGTTTCCCTTTCTGTCCAATTATCCTCCCTTGGCTCCGGCCGTACGAGCCCTCGTGGCTCGTATATGCGATTTTACCATGCCAATGAACTTTTTAAATCCTGGGTACTTCGGACAAGTTCTTGGAGGAAGCATCCGTTTTTATATTTTGGGCGGGAAACCAGAGTTGTTTTTTTTACGCCGTTGAATTGAAGTTCAAGAATAAGCTCTCCAAAATGGTAAAAACTTTGATAAAATTAGTTTGCCTGTTTTAACTTTGTTTTTATTACCTGTTTGGAGAAGAAGAACGTTAGCTCTAATTCTGTTAATTCAATCTTGCGTCCTGGTGTATCGATTGGTTTTTCGGTGATAGTAGTCGACGGCGTAACCTATAGTGGTCTATAACGCTTATTAAGTGGTGTTTTTAGCAATTAAAATCATTTTTTACCGAATTGTGCTGAGTTATTTGTAAGAACAAATCTGTGACCTCCTTTAAAAATCATGCTGTATGAATAAGGCTCCCTAGTTTAACATAGTCATAAACTTATCCACATGCAGTCATTAATAAAAGGGAAAAAAGCCTTGAAGTAAGCCTTACTTTGATGCTGGTTCTGTTTATTACGGAGGCCTAATTATGTCCCTTTATCCCCCTTGTGTAATTCCGTGGGAGGCACCTTCGCGCACGCTCGTGTGTTCCTTCCGTTTTCACTATTCTAAGAAGTCGTAGACAAATAAGGAAATTTTCGTACCTAATCATAATGATCCTGCGTTCCCACTAGAGCGATACAGCTGCCACGGTAATGGACTTCTGCTGCCAGTGCGAGTCTCATTTTTGATACCGTCGTCCGAAGACGAATACAGAGGCCTAATTGAGGGTGTTTCTATTGTTATCTCGTGAATGTTATGGCCGATATACAGCAGTTGGTGGCCAAAATCACGCGATCGCTCGCTTCCAGTAAACTTTTCTTACGCTCTCCGCTGAGCAGTGCGCAAGGGTCGTGCTTATGGTTGGTCAACGCTCCTCGTCCGCACGCGGAAGAAAGAAAATTAAATAGAAAGAACTCGGGGAAGACGCCACTATGTTTTGTATTTGTTCACCCATCGAAATCAGTAAAATTAAGATTCCTATATTTTTAAAAAGATCCGCTGAGTTAGCTGGGGTCATTCGATTGTCGCTGGAAATCCACGTAGATGTATATTCTAGGTACAGCAATTGAGTTATTTTCCGAGAGTGTTCTCAGCTGTTGAAAAAGTACGAAATGGCAGCGCAGAAACTGCAAGAAATTAAATAAGACTTCCGATTACCTTTGGAAATAGCCAGCAGCTGAGGGAAAAGAGAGACTTGGACGAAAAGAACACGCTTCAAACACGATCAACAATGGAGATGCGCGTGGGGACAAAGAGCGTTGCGTGACTTCGGCTCGAGCGGATGCGAAAGTATGTTCAGAGGACATAGAATGGCAGCACTTTGCGGGCGACCTACTGAAATTCATGAACAGTTGCTGCCCTTTCGAGCTTTTCGCTCGATTTACTCATTAAATGACTTAGTGGCGATGTTTACTATTTATGGATCTGTTTAGGTGCTGGAGAGTGTTAGAGTGTTTTCTTTTTAGACTTTGGGGAAGCAACGTTGAGACTCCAATTAAACCAGTGCTGCGTTCCACCATTTAATTCTTTTGATTTTTAACGTCATTCAGTGTACAACCAAGTACTATTAAACAGAGTGAATCGCACCAAATCAGGACTGGGGGAGGCCATAACTGGGAGTGAACAATTGGATTTTGAGTGATCGTTTTCTCGGACCTTTTTATTTTTCGATTCATATTTAACCAGGTGACACAAACTTATAGGGAGCTTGCGAAACGACGACGCCGACGGCAATGACAACGCTACAAAACGACAGGTTACAGTGAACAATAAACAAGGGCACTGCACGCT